>CVRI01000020.1:2278686-2719726 GCA_900005825.1 Clunio marinus | reverse complement strand
TGGGTGACTTCATGACTAATTTTCAGTCACTTCCACTTATTTCCGGGATGAACAATACGAAGTCAAAAGTTGCGCCATATAGTCTTCTAGAAGTTCTAAAAAAGATGAAGACGATATGGCGCAACTGGAAAACTCGACTAATGTCCTAGCTAGTACCCACTGTGGAATGATTTCTAAATTCATCGATACCCTTTTTGCAAAGATTTTGAATTTTAATGATTTTTCTTGCTGTCCTTAGGTGATGCTCCAAATTAATTCTAATGTTGGCTACAAAGGTTTTGAATGGCTTAATGAAAACACATCAACGAATCGCAAACTGTTTGGATTATCTACATCAAAATTCATTCAAGCTTTATCAGGTAAGGACTCTCAAGAAAAATGAAATCTTTCATTAAAGTTATCGATGAATTTGATTTCATTTTATGTAGTTTTTTCATAATTATAAATTAGTCTCGCGTAGTGGCATTTTAACAATCTGCAGCTTTTGTTGTCAGGTCAATTGGACTCTGTAGTGCATCGTTGCAAATTAGATTTATTTGAGGCCAATTTGCCAGCAAGTTATTAATTTAAGTTTAAGGCGAGGAATATTGAGTGTTTTAATATTTGGATTAATCTCAAGTCGAGACAGATCATTGGGAAATCTCAAAATCAAATCATCAAAGAATGTCAATGCAGCAAGTCTTTTGAATTTTGAAAAAATAAATCTAACGATGAAATCGGGCAAATTGTTACGAAGTCTATCACAGTCATAATAGGAATAATGTCTATTTTTGAACATTGCACTTTCACCTGAGTTCAAAAACAGGAAAAAAAGACAAACAAAAAAAAATACCTATAAATACATTTAGAATGAATTGTCGGATTGATAGTACACGTTGAGAAGGCGATAATTTCGTATATGTTTAAATATATTTAAATTTCAATTACTGACCGTCATTTTCGCTGAATTCTTATTTATCACTTCACTTTCATTTACATGAACAGTGATGTGACTTTGAAATGACGTGCGATCCGACGACTCACATTTCCGATAGAAATAAATGGATGGTCCTGAGCTTAAAGGCTTTGATTTAGTTCTGAATACAAAGCCCCAAAGGTTGTGAATTTTATCGCGAACCATCTTAATAAGCCCATCTCCGCTGTATTCGTTCTGACCATTGTGTTTATTCAGAATGAAACACTTGTCAATTTCTTCAGATGTTAAGGTTAATTCCATCTAATACATTTTTATCTTGATTCATCTAGCAGATTAAATTTCCCATTATTAATTATAAAAATGCATATTTATACATACATTGATACCTCAGACCCGACCTATTAAAATTACAGAAATGATTTCTAAATTCATCGATAACCTTTTTGTAAAGATTTTGAATTTTAATAATTTTTCTTGCTGTCCTTAGGTGATGCTTCAAATTAATTCTGATGTTGGCTACAAAGATTTTGAATGGCTGAATGGAAACACATCAACGAATCGCAATTCCTTGGATTATGTACATCAAAATTCATTCAAGCTTTATCGGGAAAGGTATAGTTAATGATCGAATTTGATCAGTGATCAATTGTGGCCTGTATTTAAAATTTATTTTTTCCATTAAGTCCTACTTTTCTAAATTAGAAGAAGAATTGAAAGTAATAATATAAAGTGGTGGACATAATTATAATCGTACTTTTAAAAGTTAAATGTTTTTTTCCCTGTTACATTAAAAGGAAAATGCTTTTTATTATCAAATCTTCATTAACTTAAACTTTAGAAAGTTCATGTCGCAATCGATGCTGTCAAGGTTGATATTGATATATTAAGTATCATCATGATCATCGGATCTAAGACGAGTTCTTTTCCAATAAAGACTCCACATGAATGCGTTAGAAATCATGTTGCATTGGGGTTTTATGGTCAATAGCAGCTTTAAACTAGTACAACTGCTCGTTATGCGTCCATTGATATTGATATAATTTAATATCTTAAGTAAGATGCTAAAATTATTCAAAGAATTGTGAAGGCCTCTGCTTTGAATTACACAACAGAAAAATTCTCTTTGTGAACATTTCAACCCCATTCCCGAACGGCACAACTGCTCGGCATGTATGCATTTAGTTAGACTTTAGCGGATTTTGGTCTGGCATTTTTAAGGAGCATTGCCTCGAAATAAATATCCGGAAATCAAATAATAGGAAAATGTGGTAGTGCATATGCCAGACATTTCAACGAAATTTCTTTTCAATCACCTTGAAAGTTGATCTAATGGCTGGCTTCAAAAGCTAACTTAAGTTGTCTACCAAAATAGATTTAAATTTCATCATATGTCAAACTAAAATCTGAAATGTGCAATGAACGGAATTGCTTCCCATTTAACTATAAGAGCAAACTGATATAAGAAATAAAACAAAAATCTCCGTTTGTGGCACTCGGGATTGCTTTCTATTTGTCTGCTTATTTGTTTATTTCTCCTACATTTATTCACATTGTGTAGGATGAATTGATGAAGGCAAAGAATGTATCGGCAGTCTCTCTAATTTTCCGAAAATATAGAGATACGGTCAGGAAACCTCAATTGTCAAAGTGAAATAGAGAGAATAAATGGCAACAGATGGAATCATTCATCCTTTGAATACAACTTTCAGAATCTCTGTTTCAATAGTTATTATTAATTCAAAAATGAATATTTGAAATAAATTTGAGACTTCATCAACACTTTTATAAAACTTCTATCAACTTTCGTAATAAATGAAAAAAAGCTTTTAATTTATCAAATGCAACAAACTCGTTGTGACCATTTCTCTTATTTTCATTTCTCATGACTCATGATGATAGATTTTTTTTTCCAATCCATTGTCCAGCTGCAACAAAGCAGCTTTTAAATAAATTAGAAATGAAATAATATCTTTTACTTTAAACTAAACAACTAACAATCAGTGCAGTGTAAGGTTTTGATGAGAATACATTCATCTATGCAAGCAACGAGTTTGCGAACAGTCCATTAAGATTGTAAATTCTTTGTTGTAAGTGTGGCATCTGAAAACAAAAAAAAAAGTTGTAATATTTTATTTCATGTTGGAGAAAGAGGTGAAAATAACATTTAAATGTTGTATATGATTTATAGATTCTAATCAGCTTCATAGTTAAATGCCTGAAATATAATTTGACACATAATTAGAAATATATAATTAGACATGTAGGTAATGTCATAAATAACTAGATGAAAATATCACAAATAAATATTTATCTGTTCATATAGAGGAAGATTTAATGGCTCACAATGAATCAATATGTGCATTTGACAAAGGTTTTTACTTTTTTTATGTTGATCCACAAATCAGAAATTCAAATGCAGCAAAATCAAATAAATATTTCATTTGTTCAATGTGCTTATGCCACATTAAATACGAGTCTAAAAATACTTATAAATGGGGAATTTTTTCATCGCCACCCCGAAGCATTGAAAGCTTATTAAAACTGCGACGACGGTTTCTGGTTGCGGATTTATCGCTTGTCCAACACGTAATTTTCCTGTTTTTGTTTATTTAGTTTTTCCGCGGGATGCATGATGCAGTAAATTAATAATAGCTTGTAATTGTTCAAATATTTACTTAATTGAAATAATTTTATGCACGAATAAGCAAATTTATTGAGAAACATTGTAGATAATTCTTTAAAAGTGCTTTTTGTGTCACATCCATAAGCTTACAGCGGAAAGCTTTTAAAAACTTTCGCATTGAGAGAAGAAATTTCATGAATGTCTAAAAGAAGTTGCAAGTAAAGTACAAGAAAGATCAAAGAGAGCATCACATCGTCATAATTTATGAGTCTATAGACCAACCGAAAAGTGGCATTATCTATAAATCAAACACAACTCTCGTGGAACACTTCAAAACTTTATTATTATTTGTTTTCTGAATGTGCTTGTTTCATGTCATAAATTTAAAAATGTTAAATAACTCTTCTTGCGCTTCAGGTCGATTAAAATTTACGACTTTTCAAGGAAATTTTATGAGGTTGCGATGAATAAAATAGAAGTTTATTGAAATTATTTAATAATGAATTTATAGAGTGGTCAATAAATGAAAATTTTCTTGTCAAAAATACGTAGCAAAGGTTTGAGATTCGATTTCTATGGTGATCAATATCGTTGCTCGAAAATCGCATTCAATTGGAATCTGAGGCGGGTCATGGAACAATTCAATTTAACGATATTGTTTTATTATCCAATTGCATGAATATCAGGTGTTCAATATTATTTTATAGCAAAACTGCCTCTAAAAATCGACGTCTCGATGACTCCAAAAATTTTTTCCCTCAATTCTCTTTCCAGATTGAATAGACAAACAATTTTTTCAACAAACTGAAAGCTTTTCGTTGAAGTTTATGACTTTGTAAATGACATCATTATCAAGGTGATTTGTGGAAGAAATTTCTGCAACAAAAATGCAGAGGAAAAATGAAATTTGTGAAAACACATTTTGATTGAATTGACGTTGTTTATAGAAGTATTATTCACCCCTTTAACAGTTCTATCAAGCCAATTATTTTGTTATTACTAAAAATAATATAATTGAGTAAACAAAGTGTAAAAAGAAGCATGAAGCTTTTTAAGTTATGTAAACTTTATGCTATGCTAATTGTTGGTTTGCGTGAGAAAACTTTTTATGTTCGACTATAAACATGAAGTAAAATAAAAAAAATTCACAGCAAAAATAGAACTTTTCTCTTTCTTTTCAGCTACTTAAATTTCATTTGAAAACAAAGATCGAAATGCTCTTGTTGCTTTATTCACTTAATATCAGTTGAATTGAAATGCAATGCAATGAATGTTCATTTTTCTGTTGATGTCTGTCTACAAATTTGCGACTGATTTCAATTTTCTTTTCTCTGTTTTTTTATCCGATCCTTCTCATTTTCAGCTATTTTTCCCATGAAAGCAGTAAAAGTAAAAAAGAAGTAAAATCATTTTCTATTTTAGTTGCGAGACAAATACGAACCTTTCCTGGGAATTGATAATTGCGCGAGGGATGAATGGTAGGTCGTTCTTCTATTATTGAAGGCATCAATATTTCCCTTCTGTCGTTGCTTTGATTTCTTTTTGCTTTTTCACTCTTTCAGGGAAAAAAAGTCGCTCTATTGTTTCATCATCGACTTCCCAATAAATCTCTTCATAAGCTCCAATTTTAAACTTGAAAACTACAAAGTTTTGTTATATGTGCCTTCTGTAATCTCATGCAAGATAAAGTCCATCAAAACGGAATCATGCAGGTTTTACTCCCTTTTTTTCCCTTTTCTAAAAGTTCTTTTTTTGTTTTTGTTTTGAGAAAGGATAAGTTTAAATCGGGGAGAAAATATCTCAACCGTATAAAAAAACCGAAGTCGATAAATGAATTTTTTAGAATTTTCAACCTATCGAATCTGAAAATTGATTGCATGGAAAAAAGAAATTCGATGTGTGAAACTTTCCGTTAAAGTGCATCGAACATTCATGAAAAATTCATGAGTGTTCAATGAAATGTTGAGGTACTATAAATATTATTAACCTATTCATAAATTATACTTCATGATAAAACAGGTGAAGCTTAAAATCAATACAATTGCATTGATGTAATGGATCTTGTTTCTGGTTAAGTTTTTTAACATTTCATTTTATAATATCGACATTTAAATTTAAATACAATCGATGCTCCTTCCTAAAAAAATGTTTCATGATCAAAAATCATTAAATCAATGCAAAATTAATAATTTTTATTAGATAAATAATGTCACAATAAATTTTTATTTAATAAGCCCAAATAATAGCGCAGATTTGTTTATGCTCCTAAATATTTCACAAATAAATTCATCACTATGTACGTATTATAGAGTGTGGGAATTGAATTTGCATAATTTTCATGTTTTCATCAAATACAGAAACTAAATTTCATCATGTTTTCTCTTTCCAGCTACATTGCACTTCGACCTCAATTGGTGTGAACTTGAAAATTGTTGAATAATTTCATTCAGATTAAACTCGATTCAAACATGAATGATTATTCAACAATACCAAAGTACAAGAACAATGAATAGCCTCGAAATGAAGTAGAAATCGCTCGAGACGAAAATAAAAAAAAACATGAAATGAAAATAAAAATATCGGGTCGATGGTTGTTCGAATGACAATTTTTCTTAACTGTAGATTTTATTTACAACCACTTAAAATGCGAATGCTTTTCAGATGTTACGCGAAATCTCCGCTACATACGTTTGTTTCTGGTTTCCATTTTTTTTTACTTGTCACAGTTGGAAACTAGAAACTGGAGACCTTTTTTTCCTAAACGTTGAAAGCAATAAAAAGTTTGCTAAAATTCTCTAAAAATTAATGGTTATCTGCAATTTCTCTATCAAATTTAAGCTTTTAATGCTCTTTTATGTATTCACAACGAATCGAGTGGGTGATCGTGTTATAGAGGAAGAGAGAAATTTCATTCGATTCTTTTTTTTCATCATTTTTTTTATAAGAGAAGAGTAAAATATTTCCTGTAATTTCAAATGCTTCATTTTCAAATTCATTAAATTTACATAAATGATTTTCCCATCAGGTCCGGTGTTGGTGATTCTGCTTTCACATGAGAATGAGTGCTTTCATTTATAAATGATATTTATTACATTTCCTAAGTAATTTTCATGTGTTTCACCAAAAAAGCTGTGCAATCGGAATGAATCTGATGACCTTTCAGAATTTCCATCGTGCATTTCCAATTTCCGTTTGCAAATGAACTCACAAACACACACATAACTGGTGGCATCACGGCTGAACGTGTTTTTTTACTCGTGGGTTGCTGTAGCTGTTAATTAGTTATTTAAAATAATACATTAAGCGAATTAAGCTATTTCCTATATCAGGTTGCAGACATTATGAATTTATGCAATTAAGATTAATGTAACAAATCATTACTTAATATCATGAGAGAATGGTGCTAACCACATTTCCATAAAACTTTTTCTTCTTCAACTCTGATGAGAATCTTAAACGATAATTGAGAAGAAATAAATTCAAAAAGTGAGCAGTGAATCATCACAAATATGTGGTGACATCCATTATCAGATCTTCTTCCTACACACCGATCTTTAAATCCGCATCACGTTGTCTCCATTAAATGAACAAAATTACTATACACATGAATAATCAGTAGAATGGAGACGAAAGTTCAAACAATCCCAAATGAGTTTTACTCTTTTCAACCAACAAAAAACTGCCCATTGGTCAGTGTGAAATGTTTTGGAAATGCGAGATTAAATTGCGCTTTAGTATCGTCATCATGAAAGCCTCCGCAGCGTGAAGCTTCATTATTACATTCCTTTTGAATCGAATGCGAAGAGACCAAACTCAAGTCATCTTTAAAGTTGTGGGGTCGTCGAGAGAATGAAATGAAAATTTCTGTGGAATGTTTTCGCTTGGTTTTGTTTTAACAAAACATAACAATGAAATATAAAAGTAGTAAAGTATTGTAAATTAATTAAGAAAATTCTTTAAAAACAAGAACTTAAAAGCGACAACTTTTAACAATAATTTTATTTTATATTTTTAACATTTCCCTTTCAACTTGAGTAATTTTTTATTAAAATTAAAATTTTTTCGTAACTATTTATTGAATTATTTGAATGACCGAAAAATTGCAAAGATTCGAAGAGAAAAGGAAAAGCACTTTTATAAGAAAAGTGAAATAAAAATTTGGTGAGGGTAGATTTGAGTTTGTTCGAGCACGAAAATATTTTCTTGAAATATGACAAGATATTGAATGAAGTCGTTTGAATGTGACCAGAATGAGAAGAAAGACAACAAAAAAGCGAAATCTTTTTCTGATACTAACACAATTTTCACCTTTCAAGTCAGAAAGAAAGGCGTACAAGGAAAAACGAAACAAAACGCATCTGAAGATTGGGTGAGTGGAAAACGAAACGCTTTCATATTGTGCTTGTTCAGAATTTAAAAAACTTTTCCTCGACATTTCCATTGATTTATGACGACAATTTCCGGTAAACATTTAAGCAGGCAACAGAGAATCTCGTGAATTGTTTCGTCATTTACAACAAGCAAGACCAGATTTTCTTCTTTTTCTGTTCACTCGCAGCTCCTTAACTCATCGGGTTTTATTTTATTTATTCATCGAATTTCGTACGTGATTAAAATGCATTGATGTATTGTGTCAGTCACACTTTAGGGAAAAACATTTTAATTTTATTCCATTTTTTTCCTTCTCTTCAACCAGACAGATATGAAACACGAGTTGTTGCTTTTTGATGTCCCCAATAATAACCCCCTAAGCTCTTACTCATTTCTGTTATGCTTCATCAGTAATCGAGACAAAGGGGAAAGAAGAAAATGGAAAATTGAACAAAGCGAAACTGCTTTTCGATTTACGTTTCAATCCGTCCACATGTCCATATCGAAGAAGATTGGATAAATGTTAGCAGACAGGCACATGCCGAAGACAGTCGACGAATGTCAAACTCAGCCTACTTCTTTGTGTCTAGATACTCTTTACTTTTCTTGTGATTCAATCACAGCACATATTAAAGAAGAGAACGAAAGAGATTTTCCTGATTTAAAAGCTTGTGATGGAAATAATCGTGACTTGACGTTGAATACAAACTTTTCTTCATTCCTTTTCTCTTTTTAAAACAACTGAGTGAAATTATTAAATGCATGTTTACGGAGACATGACTATGGAAGATTTTTTAGCACAAGGGATTATCTTCACTTGAGTTATCACACTATTTATCCTACGAATATAAATAATTAGAAATCTTTGAATCTTTGAAAGCCTGAAACAAAACCATCAACGTCAAGGGGAAAATTGATAATTAAATTTTCAATGAAATTGAATAGCAAACCATTGTAGATAACGAGAATGAATTTTCCGAAGAGAAATTGAAAATATGAAAATTCTAATCCAATAAAAATCTTGTAGATATTTATTTTGTTGCTAATACTTTTTGTTGAAAATTTGTTATTTTTGCAATACAACCAAACAGGCGAATAAAATTTAATAATAACAAAATATTATGTAATTTCATTTGCGGTTCATGGTAGAAAATTTTAACATTCTGTATTGAGATTTGTGTGGGAGTCATGTCACGAAAATAATATAAAGCCTTTAAAATGAATAGTTAAAAGTTATTGAAGAACTTTCCCCATGTTTCATTCCTCTGGATGATATAAAAAAAGAAATCTCGAACTGATTTATATCGTTTCGTTTTTTGTTGCTTTCAGATTTGAAAGGAAAACTTTATGAAAGTGTTTTCTCTCTCCTTCTTCTTTTTGAATGTATTAATGTAAAATTTTCAACTGTCGGCACACTGGAGGGGGTGGAAGTGGATGATCCACAAATTGGACCTAAACGAGTACAAATCTCTCTCAGTGGACGTTAGTAAAATTTTTATTGACTTAAAATGTGTCAATCAAGTTCATTTAAATAATCCTTCAGTGAGTTGAAAAGTCTCACAAGAATTATCCTTTCTTTGAATCCATTAAGTTCATCTGAAACAAGAAAAGTCTCTCGCAATCCTTTTTCTTTCATTTTCTTCTTTATTTCATGTCGATTATCATTGAAATTCATTAACATTTGATTCATCTCCGAGGTAAATCTTAGATACATATTTTCTTCGTCTTTGGTATCTGACGGATTTTCACCGGCGGCTATATTTGGGGATAACTAAAGGATTTAACATTGAGACGATATGAAGCTAAGCATTTGATAGATAAATAAATATATTATCGTATAGATATATTCAGGCGTCTCTTTTAAACTGTAATGATATTCGAGATTGAGCCGATAAATATTCTTAACATATGAAATGAAAAATATTTCAACATAAACAGAAATTCAATTAATAAACTATCTATTTTGAGAATTTCGATGACGAATTTGATGTGTTTGATGAGGAACTTTGTTGGCGTGTTATCGAACCACGTCTTTGTGGAATGTAAAACTCAGGAGGTGGTTGTGGAGTGCAAGTGGGCATCGCTGAGTTGATAGTGCTTTGTCTTCGGATGGGACGATTTGGTTGTGAAGGTACCGAAGGGTACTGAACAGACCCCGATCGTGCGGGAATTGGTGGAGGTGGGCCACGATTTGGAACGTTTATTGATTGTGTTCGCTTTGCAGCATCAGCCAACTGTGGTGGTTTGACTTTTGGAGGTTCACTTGAAGGTGGTGGCGATGTTGATGATGGCTGTGAAGGTTTTCGGGCAGGAACATTGGGCACTTGTTTAGGCTGTGGCTGTACGGCTTCAGCTTTTACTGGTACAGGTTGGCCAGCTTGCTTTAATGGAACTTGAACGGGCTTTGGAGGGATAATCTGACCAGGCTTGCTAATGACCGTTTGCAATTTTGGGGTGACTTGTTGTGGCAAATGCGTTTGTTGCACTTTTGCTGTTGGTATTTGCTGCTGCTGTTGGATTTGTGGTTGCGATTTTCCTTGTCTATGTTGCATAAGTGGAGATTTTTTGGGATCTGCCTCGGCTGCGACGTACGAGAAAACACACAAAACCGAGTAGCAAATTTGATCGGCCTGATAAAGATTAAAGGAATTTTTATAATGAAAGTGTTTTGTTTTTGTGGGAATGAAAGAAAATTAAAATCAAAAATGAAATAAAGGAAAATAAAACTTACAGAATTTTATTATCAACATAAACATATAAGCACAATGAATGCAACGCATATCTTTAACATTTATGTGTGTGAATCAACTGTACACAAAACTCAAAACATCTCAATTTAAAATGAAATTTTCCAGCACGAAATCAAACTCAACAATAAATTTCAATCCTTAAACTCTTTTTATTTTGAGATGTTTAAAGTCTTTTACTTTCTTGGTGCGATGATTCACCAAAAAGGCAAAACGAATAGTAAAAAATCGATGTAATTGTAAAGCAACATCATTTCCCTAAATTTAAAATTAATAATAATGTTAGAAAATAAAATAAACTGAAGCGTTAAACAACAAATGTGAATCGCAGAACTCACCAATGGCGATTTAAATTTTCGTTGAATAATTTGTCTTGTTTTGGGATCTGAAAGTAAAATTTGTAAAGTTGATAAACAAAATTTTTCGACTTCTTTAAACTTACTGAATTCTTCCAAGATAAACACTCCATTCTTTGTGAAGCACTTCCTAATGTGATCCAAACGAACGAAAAACTGTTCAAGGAAAAGAAGAAATCGATTGAAAATTACGTTTGCCAAATTGACTGCTTGTAACCGATAAAAATATTTTTCTTCTCATATGCTGCCTTAAACTGTGACATTTAATCATGTTAGTTACAAAAACCGAGTAAAATTAAATAATGGAATTAAGTAGATACAAACATTAAATTGTGCATTCAAAAACATGTGGTGAAAATCCAAAACAATAAAAAAAATGGAAACGAAAATATGACGAGACAAAATCAATAAGCAAAAGTGATAAAGAAAAAGAATTGAAGCGAGTGTTTTATATGTAAAATTCTTTAAACCATCCACAAGAAAAAAATTTATAAAGCTATAGCGGGGGTGGAACATTAGCAGTGTGTGAAGCTTTCATGCATTAGTGAGAATATGCATCTGAAAAAAGAGATTAAATAAGAAGCTATCCAGGGTAAAGATTGGGATGGAAGAAGGAAACTTGGAAGAGAGTAGGATGGAAAAAATATAAAAATTGGGAAAAATTCAAAAACTCATTGGATCATTTTTTTTATTAAATAACTCGTGAGATGGTAAAAAACTAAATCATCATATTTTATATCGCTCGAGTGCAAGCGAGCAATCTGAAAAACTTTCTAGCCAATTTTAAAATCATGTTTAGATATTTTTTAGCTTTATTTTGAGTATCAATCATGCCAAAAGTTTTATCAAAAACCCAACTACAAATGATAAGGAAAGTCGATTAAAAAGGAATTTAATTAGCATCATCATTTCAAGGGGTGCTTTTTCAGTGTTGGAGAACTGGAGAAGGCGAACTTGGTTTATGTCTCTTATCTAAAACATTGTATAATCACTACAAATCACTAATATTCATCACTAATTCATAAAATAAGTTGAAAGCAAATCGACTAATGGTTAGCTAAATTTCTAGTTGTATAGTTTGTTTTGTACAGAAAACAGAAACAGTAGAAAGAATATTGTAATAAAAATCATCTAAGTTATAAATCCAAAAAAGTACAAAGAACTTAAAAACTGTCATTAAAGAACTATCATTTTAAGTTAGTTAATATTTCTTTTTTTGTGATGCAGAAGGTGTGAGAAAACGTAAAACAATATTTCGTCTGTGTGATTATTAAACTAGTTTAGTGTATGATAATACTAATAAGATAGAAAAAAATTTGATTCTATACCTCGAAATCCTGAATTTTGATATTTTTCAATAAGTTTTTTGGTATTTTGGTCGGGGGAAGATTTTCGGTTTCGTAATCATAGAATTCATTCATATTTTCCAATCCAGAGTTTTGATAATTTTTTAAGAAAGATTTCGATTTTCAACACGAATAAGTAGCAACGAGATGCCGCAGCAATCCGCGAATGAAAAGAATAAAAAGGAAAAAAGTTTGTTTTTGGTTTTAATAGCTCGATCATTAGCATTTTCATCTCGATTACACAACCAACATACGCTTAATGAAATAATTTAATTTACATAAAAAAAAAGAAATCAAACACAAGGACCATCTCACGAATTTTATTTTCTTAAATTTTAAATTTCTTAACTTTCGGTGATTGAATTGATAAATTTGGGATGATTAAGAAGAAATTCAGTCGCAAGGAAAGAAATCATAGAAATTATATCTTCAAAACTTTTGATTGCCAATTGAGAAGGAAATTTTACTTATTTCTTTATCTGTTATTTTTTCATTCACAACTTTCATGCGAAATCACATAGTTTTGCTTAATAACATGAATGATTAGTTTTGAGAAGTAAAAAGTTAATTATGTTGAATAAATTATGGTAATAGAAATAAATATAAGGAATATGGGCAACTCTGGCTAACTAGGAAGAAATTTCCTAGAAATGACTTGTCAATTAATTTGAGTGGGTCCTATTTCCTGCAGTGGAATTTCCTGCAATTTTCCTAGGATTCCTAGGAATCCTAGGAATCCTAGGAATCCTAGGAATCTTAGGAATCCTAGGAATCCTAGGAATCCTATGCATAGGAATCCTAGGAATCTTAGGAATCCTAGGAATCCTAGGAATCCTATGCATAGGAATCCTAGGAATCTTAGGAATCCTAGGAATCCTAGGATTCCTATATATAGGAATCCTAGGAATCTTAGGAATACTGGGAATCCTAGGAAAATTGCAGGCAGGATTAAGAAATTTCAGGATTAACTAAAGGTTAGATTAAGATTTTTCCTAGGAATCCTAGGATTCCTAGGATTCCTAAGATTCCTAGGAATCCTAGGAATATTGCAGGAAATTCCACTCTTTTGCAGGAAATTCCACTTTCAAAGTGGAATTTCCTGCAAAAAAAAGTGGAATTTCCTGCAGTTTTCTAAACTCATTTTTAAAAATAATTTTTTTTGTCTTNTGGTAATAGAAATAAATATAAGGAATATGGGCAACTCCGGCTAACTAGGAAGAATTTTCCTAGAAATGACTTGTCAATTAATTTAATACAGAAAAGCCTTGGAAAGTAAAAAAGAGTTGATTAAAAAGAAATCATAAATATTTGAAAAATGACTAAAATGAAACTTTCTTAGGTTAAATATAGATTACTGAATTATCATGCAATATTTATGTAGAAATATTCTTAAAATTAACATTAATAAATTTGATTTCATGTGTAATTCCAACAGAAAAATTTCTGTCAAGACTCGAATGGCCACGTGTAGCTTGCAACAATCTTTGTTTGTTTGTTCTTTTTTGAGAAATTTCCCTTTTTAAAAAAGTTTTTCTTTATCGTTTTTCACCATTTTTTGTGAGAGTATATGTGAGTGTTCTAAATTGCATTGAGATAGTCCTTGTTGTACATTTCTCAAAAAATATAATGAAACTTTGTTAATTTCTTCTTTTTTTTTGTTTCTTTTGTTTTGCGAATTCAAACGTAGCCATAACGGATGAACTGCGATTAATTATAATGCAGCATCATTGATCATTTTTGTTTTTCCAGAAAATGAACAGGAAGATGAAAAAGACAACTAAAAATATTTTTTCTTGTATTTGAATTAACAGAACAAAAGATTCTGTCAATTTCTTTCATTTCATCAGGTCAGTGTTTAATTAATTACTTGATCTTAAAAGTTAAAACATCAATTTTACTAAATAAGATTAAAAAATGCAAAAAATTAAAAGAAAATATGTGAAAGCTTGACATTACCTTGCTGGTTGCAAATAATAATCCAACACCTTCCAGACATACTTGAAGAAGTCCCCCTTCGCCTGAAGTACAATCTTGAACTGGAAATTCGCCACCTTATTGAATTAACGATCAATTAATGTTCATTCAAACAAGAAGACTTTTAATGGGTAAAACAAACCTAATTCAGGTGCAGCACCCGCATTACTTCCACTTCGTTCCATCGCTTCTTTAATACAATTATAAAGCTCTTTACATTTTCTCGTATAATATTTGTGAAGTTGCGTTTGTTCATTGTTTCGTCGCCATAAGCATAAAACTTTTGACTTTGGTGAATATGTCATATTAACCTGAGAGAATGAAAGAAAAACAAATTAGCTAGAAAATTGAATTTGTTTGATAATAATTCGTTTACTTACTAGACGTTCAAACCACCATCGTTCAACAATGGCACCATTCACCGATCTCAGAACTAAACCATCATCACGAACTTCCATGAATCTCAAAGGACCTGAGATGTCAACTCCTTGATGAACTGTAAAGCTGTGTCGATGAAGCAAACGACTTTGAAGGGGCTTTAGGTCAATATCATTGCCATTCTAATTAAATTAAATTTAATTGAATATTTTTTTTAAAAAATCGCTTCATATACATTTTTACTTATTTAATAACTCACCAAATTATTTATTTGATCTAAAAGTTGATTAACTTCTTGTGCATACACCAAGCCAATGTGACTTTTACCAAGAAGTCTTCGACATTTTCTTCGAATTTCTTCTTTCTTCACGTTCAACATCACTAACTCTGCTATGAGATTATACAGCATGGTACTCAAAAGTCTATCTTCATCATGTTCTAATCGTTTCTTCTCTGAGTCACTCAATGTTTTGTAACGCTCCATCATTTCACCAGGTCCTTGATCCATTCCAATCATGTCACGTTCTTGACTGACAGCCTGAAAATTCAAATTCAAAATTCAAATTAAATGTCGAATTGAAAAGAAAGAAAAGCTCGTAACGTTATTGATTCACTTACATCAAGAAAAGCGTCTTCCCAGAACTGCATTTGATCCCAAAGTTGTGAACGTTCTTTGCCGAGAAGTCCTTCGAAAACGTAAACTCGTGGTGTGTCTGGCGATGGTGATGTCGATGTATTAATCAAATGACCACCAGTATATCTAAAACCAGCACTCAATGAAGACTTTCCAGAGAAAATACTTCCCGACTTATTTTTATTATCTTTTCCCAAGATTGCTTGCTTTGGAACATTTTCATATTCTGTGTCAGAAACTGTTGAACGACATGAGATGGAAGGTATTTGAACAGAACTACCCGATTGTAAAGGTAGAACGTCACTTGCTGTTGACAATGCATCTGATTCAAATGAAGTTAATTTACTCATCAAAACATTTCGTTTTTGTGCTAACATATCTTTAAACATTTCGCTGGTTGATTGTGTTTGAGATTCACTTGGTGGATCATGTTCTGATCCTCGTCTTTGATCATTAAAAGAATTTTTTCTTGAGTTCGGATCTGAGGGACTTTGTGGTATCGATCTTAAGTTTTCCTTACTTCCTGTTGGACTTACAGATTGACTTGAAAGAAGACTCGCTGACATGTCAAGACCATCGTTAATCTCTTTCGTCCAATAATGTGTGTGTGCAATTTCCATCATTGAGAAGACGCTTGCCATTCCACCAAGACCGAAGTTACCATAAGTTTGTTCCAAACCAAATGTCACTGCTTGCAAACACTTTGAAATTCCTTTCCATACTGGTTTTGGCACACAAACATCATCAATGTGATCATCTGGAGCAATTTTACGATCCAAAGTTTTATTGAGCTTACTCAAAATTAGAATTCGATATGATTCATCTTCCATAAGCTTTTTGAGTCGATTAAACTTCAACCAACCAACACCTTCACCTATTAATACTTGATGAACGACATCATTCAAGAATGCTTGATTTTCTGAGTTGCTAGACGATCGTTCTGCATTTTGAATTCGTTGAAGTTCTTCTTGTGTATGCTTCGGACCTGAATGTTTAATCAATGAAGGTGCCAAACCTTTGCGACCAGGAAATGGATCAAATGAAAGAACTTTTCCTTGTTCTTTCGGTTTCTGCTGTTGCATTTGTTGTTGCTGTTGTTGTTGATTCTTTTGCTTGTTTTTATCACCAAATAAACCGGAAATACCGGAAAACATGGAAGTTGTTGAATGTGCAATTGAATTCATGTCGCTACTGATAGATGAGAAGAAATCTTTCCCTTGATGTGATGTTGCTAAAGCTGATTGTTGTGAACATTGCTGTTGATGTTGCTGTTGTTGATTACCAGAATCACTTTTAACTAATCCTTTCTTTGCTGCTTCCTTTGCAGTCTTTGTTAAATCACCAAGTGTTGACTTTCCAACATAAGTTAAGTCCTCAAAAGTATTTTTACTAACACCAGCAGCTTGTTTCGATGCCTCGAAAGCTTTCTTTGAAGCTTCTTCTGCTTGTTTCTTTGCCTGAAGTGTCAACTAAAATGAAAACGGAAAGAGATTTGTTTATGAAAAAGCGTTCAATAATTAATGTAAAATTAAAATAATCATTCAAGCTTCTTATAAATATTCAATCAAATTCTAATAAAACCAAGCAGCGAATTTTCGTTTTAATGATTAATTTACTAGATTCAACTAACTGGTGAACACGTGAGGTGAACGAGAGAATTAGTTTTACTTAAAAATGTCAACAACTACAATGAATTTCTTATAAAATGTGTTCTAAGTTCTTTAGCTTTGTTTCTTGATGGTGAGAAAGTCTAGTGGAACGAACCTGTTCAAGAGGCGCTAAACGCTTTGCCTCTTCTTCCGCAATATGTTTTGCTTGTTCTTTAATCTAATACAGAAATATTCATGAAGATTTCGCTCTCACAATTATCACAAAAACATTAATCTCACCTTATCAACATGAGCGAGTAAACCATCTTGACTGCTTTGACGTGTCGTTTCCTTCACCAATTCTTTAGCATGACTTGCAAAATGTTCAAATAGTGATGATTGTGAGCTTTGTCGTTGTGAATTTGCGGAACCAAGTGAAGGGTGACTCGACCCAGTTGAACCTGAACTTGATGTTCTTGCAAGGACATTTCCAACATTTGGAGTTTTAGACAGATTTGGACTTATAGGTGGTGGAACCTTAAAAAAATTATTTATGTCAATTATTTAAGTCGTACAAATGTGCAATTATTTCACCTTTTTCTTCACATCTTTGTCTTTGTAAATTGAAGTCTTTGTCGTTGCAGTTGAATTTGAATTTTCTGACTCAAAACTTCCGATATCTTCACGTTCACGTTCTGCTTTTGTTGTGTGAGTTTCATTTCTTGTTTTTGGATTAAACTCAAACTCTGAGTCACGATTGAAACTTGGAGAACTTAAATCCGAGCGACTTGATGATGTCGATGCAATTGAATCAGCCCTTTCAGGATCTTCTTCGATTTTTAACACATCTTGATATCCCTCAGGATATTGAAGTTTCACAGGTGGACGATAAACGAGCTTTGGATCAACAAGTGACACTGACTGATTGATGACATGATGATGATATGAAGTTCCACTGTAAATCTCTTGAAGACTTGGCGATAAATCCGACGACACCATTTCAGAAACAAAATCAGATAAAGACGAATATGATGATGAAGTACTTTCAGCACCTTCCGAATCTGATCCACTTTCATCTGTTGGCTGGTTTTCATGTTGTTTTAAGCTACGAAGAGCTCCATTAAGTGACGATCCATCATCCCACACAGAGAATCTTATTGGTGTTAAAGTATTTGCAAACCATTTGCTTTTGTCACCGACTTGAGTCGGATCAAGCATTCCGGTTTGTACTCTTAAAAAGGCTAAGTTTGTTGGTGTTAATGACCATTCAGCAAGGAACTCTACAGCTTGAGTTCGAGCAAAACGATTAAGAAAAAGAGAAGCTCTTGGTCTCGATCTCAAGAAACTGTTGATTTGAAATGCAACTACTGGTCTTGGATAAAGTCTTAAAGTTCTTGTGTGTTCTGCAAAATTTGCAAGAACGTTTTGTGAGTTAAAGAAACGAACCATTGCAACTCGAGTTGCTACGTCAACTGAGTCAACGTCATGACCAAAAATTATCATATTTGATTGAAGAGTTGGTTGATTCATTGATGGACTTGCCAAAGATTTAGTTGGTGATCCTGAGGCATTTGAAAATGAATTTCTTTGACTTGAATTCGCTGATCCAGCTGGGAATGTGACACTAAATAAAATTATGTTAATTTTTTTTCATTCTTATTTAATATTTTTTTAATTATTTACTTTTGAACTGTTATATTCCCCAAACTATCTCTGGCAGATGGTAAAAGCTGTTGAGTAGCAGCTGCTTGGTTGCTAGCTGTCATTGAACTCAATGCCTATTAAAAGTTTAATTTTAAAATGTTATTTTTAACTTTCATGTTACTGATTATTGGGTTTCTTCTCATTAATAAATTTATAAATTTCTAGCTAACGAACAAAATATCATAAAGTCTAGAAAAATATCCTATCACCTTGGCAATAATCTGTAAAGCTAACTTTGAAGTGCTGTTTACATCCAACACTCAAATAGCTGCTTCAAATCTTTACTTCTTATTTGGATTACTTTTAAAAAGCAGGATTAAAAACAATCAAAATGGTCTTAAAGTAAAGCTTTCAGATTTAGAAGGTTTAGCAGAAGATTTATAAAAGAAAAGAATTTATAGAATTATCACGTCATGCAGATATTTTTGGTTATCATGCTTAATTTTTTTAAAAAGATTATAAAGAACTCTTCATAACACAAAGGTTGATACAAATCTTGAATGAATTAACAAGGCTTTCCAAGGCTTGCTTAAAAAAATTTGAACGAAAGCGATATGCATGGTAAATCAAATATTTAATGTTTATTCATTCAAGTTCAAGTAAATTAAATGTTTATGCTTATGTGGAAATGTAAGATGGAAGTAGAAAATAAATTATTGATGTTTGTTATGAAAAGTTTTCCAAGATTCTTAGAAAATAAAACTCAACAAAAGCTTCAATTTGAAAGCAAAGCTAAGTAAATAATCGTAAAGAAAATTAAAATATTTACACCAGCTCCAGCAGAATCCATGAGTGTCATAGCCTTAATGTATTAATATTGAGGATTATTTGCGAAATAAGATGAAAAAAGTTTTGCACATCAAATATTGAAATGAATGAAAGAAAAAAATTAAATTAAATTTAAAAGATGACAGATGACAGAGAAAGAGAAAGGAGAGAAAGAAAACAGAGATGAGAAATTATATTAAATCACTGCCAGTTGATAACATCGATAGAACATCATTGTAAACTTTTCCAGAAAAATCAGATAATTCACATCAAGATTTCTTTTTCTTGCGACATAACAATGAGAACATTTTTATAATTTTTTTTATTAATTTATAAATCCAAGCGAATTGTAGAAAATTTTTTTTTTCTTTTTTTTATTAAATTAAATTCGTGAAAAAAGTTGTGCAATTTGTTATATGAATTTATTGAACTTTCTTACTTGTTTTAGATGATTCTTTAATATTGTGCCTTCAGGTTCAGGTAACAATGGAAGCTCTGCATCAACTCTTGCTGGTGTTAATTTATTGGAGTCTAAATCAACCATCCAAATGTCATCCGGTAATCTGTACCATCAATATTAAATTAGATGTTTGACAGCAAACAAAAAATCAATAAGCTTACCTAAAATTCTTTTTATACATTAAAAAGGTCGCTGGGACTCCAATGACAAATCTAAATTGAAATAAAGAAAGAAAAAAATTATCTCAATCAAAGAATCAATGAATATTTCAAATTAACTTACGGTGTCGGTGCTAACAACAATTGTTCAGCGCAACTGAAAATTTATGAAACATATTCAAGCTTCGAGAATTTTTTATATGAAATATTCCTTACCTCATACATGTGGGCAATAAAGGAATGACAGGAAACATGTATTCTAAAGGATAAATCATTGTAACAAATGCCATAACACTCATAGAGAGCGCATTGTAATCGCGGCTTTGGAAGAGAATTTTATTCTCTAACAATATCAACGTCAACACTTTAAGACATGTTTCGACACCTGTAAATAATAAAATGATTTTGATTGCTGACAATGACATCTGTCTATAAGCTTACCCAACAATTCCAAAGGCAGATGGAGTGGGAAATCAACAAGAGAAAATCTGGTGTGGTCAGGAAGGGCAAATAAGAGAGGCGCATGAACTGTTGGACTTAAAACTTCGACCTGAATCAATTAAATTGTCAATTTAATAAAATTATCGGAATTATTGATTAATCAAATTTACTTCAACACGTGTTGAATTAGGAATTGGAACTGGAGCTGATAACAAACGTAAAATCCAAGTTTCAATTTCTTTAACATCATGAATGACGATGGAAGATGTTTGTTCAGTAGCGCTTCCTGTTAACACTGTCCACACAGAATCTCTGATAATATTCATAGAGAGAAATATGTGAATTTTGTTAATTAAGCAATTAGCAAAAGCTTAAATAAATGATGTTAATTTACCTTCCTGTTTGCTTAGAGCGCTTTGGTGATGATGATTCATTGCAAGCATCAATCAATTTCTTGAGTATGAACAGACACTCGCGAAATGTTGATAAAAATGGATGATGAGAGAGAATACAAAGTGATGTAAGTGAATGATTTCGCGCTTTTGGTTTTCGTGAGGCTCGCGGCGACGGTGAACAACTGCCACGTTCAGATTCAGAATCAGGAGCTATAACACCTAAACGAGGTGTCGTAAAGTGTGCAGCATAATGTGATGATTGGTCATGTTCTCGATCAGAGTCAGCGATGTTTCGATGGTCACTGGAAAATGCTGAATCTGAACTTTTCTCCATACTTTTACGCCATGATTCTCGTCGAAAATTTGACGACTTTGCTTTTCGACTTCCGCTCAATGCACTCGGAGCTGACGAAACCTTCTCGACAGGTCGATAAAAATTAACACATATCCCATATCGTGTCTTCCCCGAATCTTTGTCAGTCAATGTAAAGACAAATGACGAAGCTTCCCTTATCGCTGCTGCAACTCCTGCACGACGAGATCCACTCACACATCCCTCTGGTTGACAAAAGTAAACCATGTCAATGGGGAATGGAAAGTCTTGATGATCTGTTGATGGATATCGTCGCAAAAGTTCTGGAATCTTTAAAGAGAAATATTAATTCAAAATGTTCTCATCCAAAACAGAACATCATAAAAACATTTCAAGTCAAAACAGTTTTTATACATAAATTATTAATTATGAGTTTACAATAACCGTAATCAAAAGTGCAAAGTAATGAATTGAAATTCATTGAATTTCCATTAGTAAATTGTTTTCCAAAACTTATTTGAAAACCATTAAGAAAACGAAAAACAAAAATAAAAATATTATTATTATTAACATTAATAAATTGGGAATTTATTATGTACTTGAACATGTAGTTAATTTATGAATGAAGAATGTGCTTCAAAACAGGTTTCTCTCATATAAAGTAAATAATTTTTTTAAGTCCAGCTGAGACAGTTTACATGTAAATTATTTATTAAGTAATAAAAGCTTCATTACTTTATAGAGTTTCGAGCGTTGTTAACTTTAACTGACACCATAAAAAATTGAATCTTATAAGAATCGCGAATTATTCTCAGTCTGAGTTACATATTCCGTTGTTCCGCAAGTTTTATCACTTCACAGCCGAAAATCAAGAGCCAACGAAAAAAATATTAATAATCATGAGAAGATTCAAGGTTCGTGAGCGTAAATAGTCTTACAAGTACTTTCAAACTAATAAGACGCAACTCGAATTTTTCTCTCAGAAATGAAACCTCGGAATGAAAGTAAAAAAATATTTAAAATCGAATTTCATAAAATTGAGACGGGATTAAATCCACTTTTCCTTTGGATTGGAATTGCATGGTGCATTTCGAAAGTATTGCAATGGATGACGTTAAGTGAACACACAGTTTGGGAGATAGGATGGAGCCGGTTTCTTAATTTATACGGTAAATTTCAATCACCAGCAAGAAAGAGATTCTTTCCGATATTCAACTTCGATATATTTGCCTACAGGTGATGACACATTCAATTTAATTGTACACGGTACAAGCAACCTTTCTTTCATATTGGTTGTGACATTTAGTGGGTTATTTTTATTTATGGACCTGACACTCAAGCCTGAAACGTTTAGGAAGTATAAAGTTCAACCACACACAAATGAGCCTCTTGAGTATAAAAAGCTTCGGAAGGTAATGGATATTGAATGACCTTTTTAAATAAGCCAAATAATATCGATCTGAAAATTTCCTTCTAGGCCTTGCTTGTAATTCTTTTTAATCAAATATTTGTGAGCTTGCCGTTCATGTTTTGTTTGTACTTCATATTAAGCTGGCGTGGTATACCAAATGTGTTGATATTGGAAAGTTTCCCCAAAGCAATTTTTAATGTTTTCATTTGTATGACTTCTTATGAGATCATATTTTATGTTTCACATCGATTATTACATCACAAATTATTCTATAAATATTGTCACAAGCTTCATCACGAATGGACATCAAGCATTGCTATTATTGCACTTTATTCGCATCCATTCGAACATTTTCTTGTTAATCTTGGAAGCGTGTTTGGTGGAATTATCATTTCAGGTTGTCATATTGCAACTGCTTGGATTTGGCTAGGACTTTTATTGATATCAACACTTGCTGATCATTCAGGGTATCATGTTCCATTTTTACATTCTTCAGAGTTTCATGATTATCATCATTTAAAGTGAGTTATCTATCTTACCAGTGCAAGTGACATTTTTTACGTAACTTTCGATTTAAGGTTTAATGTGAATTATGGGGCGACAGGTCTGATGGATTACTTGTTTGGTACCGATAAAGTTTTCCGTCATACTATCAACGACATTCGTCATCGAACTTTATATACTTTCAAGTCAGCCCGAGAACTGTTTCCCGACCCATCAAACCAAAAAGATGAATAAATTATTCAATTGAAACTTACTTGTACTGGTGGTTGGTTGTTATTCGAACCAGAAGACCTTTGAATATGACCAGAACGTGCCCCAACAATGGCAAGGTAATCAATCAGTCGTGGACAAAGCGATTGTTTCTGTTGCTCTGCCATTTTTGTTTCTCTTTCTTAATTTTAAGTTTTCTTAGTAATACTTTTTATAGACACCGACTGATGAAATAAAAGTTAACTTTATAGACACTTAATTTCAAGTAAAAATATAAAATAAACTTACCGTACTTGACAATTAAAGCATGGCTCTTAATTATTGCTGATAAATTTTTTTTTATTGTTCCAATATGCAAATTTCGTTCGACTTTGTCAATTACCAGACTGACATCGCGCTTTTATTTTTTATAGTTTCAAAATCACCTGAAAAAGACATAAAAACTCTTTTTACTCCAAATTCTACTTAACATGTGTTAGCTTTCCAGGAACAATTTATGGAATATCAGGGAAATGGGATTTTCCAGTTCTTTTTCATGTGCATTAATCATTTCCCCTCAAACTTGTTGCATATCACAATTTTCTGGGTGACATTGAATTACTCCATTTCCACACGCGTGTGGTTTGAGGGTAAACGTAGTAAGTATGAGTAAAGACAATGCAAACGCTTGGATATAAACTTTATAATGGAATTATGTCATAAGCAATTAAAAGGTAAATTGACAATTCAACAGTAAATACGAAGAAAGATAAGGTGATATAAACTTTATGAAAAGTATCATTTAGCTCACCTTTTCAAAGTTATGTTCATTTATAAATAGAAGGATATTACATAGGACATTAAAAGATTAGCAAAGGATTATTTACATAAGAGTTTATCATGACCTTGGAAACATTTTCCATTATCTTCTGGTACCTTATTTTGCCTTTTGTATTCTCCATCTTCGTTTTACGTTAATGTCAAGAATGTTAAGAAAATTGATAAAATAATGATTTATCGGCAAGGTTTACGTCACTCAAATGTTGAATCTGACTGACATTATGAGGGTTTTCATAACTTATGTATACATTTTCCCAGAAAATTTTTTTACAATAATCCTCTTGAGGCTTGAGAAAAAAACATTTTCCTCGTCATTGACATAGAAAAAAATTATCGATTTTTGTGAAAATTGTTAAGAATCGAAATAAATTATGAATTTAAAACTAGATTAATTTCTGAATGCTCAGAAAAATTTCATAGAATAATTTTTAATGCAATTGCTTGAGAATGTTAAGCTCAGAAGTTTGACAAAAGCACGAAGAGAAAAAATAAAAATGGCGATGAGGTGAAAAAATTTCCATCAATAAGGATAAGAAACTTACCATGTAATATGAAGATAAATTGAATAGAAAATATTGTTAACACAGTTTTCACAAAACTTTCAATTAACTTTCAGCAGTTTTTCAACAAATTTTCACATCTTTTAACTCTTTTATAACACAAAAAAAATTTCAACAGGAAAAGTTTTAGTGAGAAAACTTAAAAGCTCCGAATAACGTGTCTAGGCATTTTGCATGTTTGCTGAAGACTGAAAGAAAAATTTCCAATTTCCGCCTTGTACATTTTCTTTCCATGCGCGGAAAAGTCTGAAAACAAAAAGGGGAGCTGGAAGTGAGATCGATTACAAGATTTCTCACAATTGTTTGTAAATAATAAACATTTAGGTACACACGCGGTTCGTTCAACTTTCTTTGTTTATTTCTCACGATTTGCGGAACTCCTCGATATTCCATAAATGGAAAATCAATGCCACTGAGATGAAACTTGATTGCTAATGAATCAGCATTCAGAGACTGACATTAACAAAGCATTTTCAAGCGATTCTTTCTTGTACTTCCTTTTTGGAATAAAAACTAAGATTCTTCAGTAAAAGAAAAAGAGATTGAAGTATTAAACACAATATAACAAAGCTTAAATATTTCTCATACATTTTATTCAGTTTAATCGTAAAAACACCGGAGTTTTGTTGTTTCAAATTTATTTCCCCTTTAAATTAAACAAAACATTGAAAAACATTCAACGAAAAAAACAAAAACGTTATAAAACATCCAAATAATAACAAAAACAATGAGTCAGATGATTGTAATTTATGTACTCAATGTTTGATACTGTGTAAAACGTTCACTGAAGAAGTTAGGAAAAAATACAAAACTGTTTGAAAATAAGCGTTTTCTAACGGTCACAAGCAGTGTCAATTTTAATGACAGTCGGACATATTTCTGCTTGATGTTCATATATTGAAACAAAAACAAAACATTAACTTCATTTCACATTCAAAAATAAATTTACAGCATTCTCTTTTAAAACCTTCTCGAAACAAATCGAATTTTCTTGAAGCTCTTCGAAAAAAATATTTAAATTCAATATTACGAAATTTTGAGTCATTTCTTAGTAAATATTTAAAAGGTGAAGTTATACTTCTGTTAATTTTATTGGAAGCCAAGAAAAGTAAGTGAAAATCGAAAATCAAGAAAGTGGTTGGTGGTTAACAAAGCAAACTGCGTATCAGAAATATTTTCCTTTGTTTGGAATTCAAACAAATGATTTTTCAGTGCCCAAAACCTTGGATGTTAATGTTTTTTAATTGGTGTTCTGTAATATTCTTATAAGATTCATATTGGCATTGAAATTGTTAGAAAAGTGAAAATTTTAACTAATTTTCTTTTAAGAAAATCTCTCTTCGTTACTTTGTGAAAATAATAATGAGTTGTTTATTACATCTTGCCACTTTTCAATGATCAACTTTGAGTTTATAAAAGCATCTATTTTATTTTCACTCATAAATATTAAAGTAACACGACAAGCCCAATTGTTCCAAATCAACATAATTTCCTCATCAAAGAAATCATGAAAGTGTGAAATTTTATTGGATAACAGTAATATCTACTTTTGTTATTCCATAACAACACTCGACTCCGACCTTCGTGAATTCATCATAAGCTAAACAGAAAAAGTTTATCTTTCTTTTTCATTCGATTATGTGAATTCACTTTTCATCGAACTGACCCGCTTAATTTTTCTGCTTTGTTAAGTTACACAATCTTAGCCCGCAAATATTTGAAAATTGTGCAATATAACAGAAATTTGCTTTTTCAGTCGGGGAATCTTTTCATTTCTCATCAAAAAATAATCTGCTGCTTACTTGTTAATTGTGTAAACACGACGTGTGTGTAAAGGAAAAACATGCCGAGCGATTCTCTTTCAAGGTAACATAGCACGAAACTTTTCTCGATGACCCATTTACACAGTTTTCAATTTCATTTTTATTCTCTTCTCACACTTAAATGTCTAGTTCGGAAGCTAAAGATATCCCGGGTAGCTCTCGGACATCAGAAAATTGCGACAATGATCCGATTCGTGCTAGAACTGAAAGTGAAAGTTCTGACAAGTAAGTTTAGAGAATTTTGTTCGTTTTAGTTAAGTGAATTAAAACATTATTGAATATTTCAGATCTGGTCCAAGATTTGTTCTTCCTGGAACTCCAAATTCACCGCCAAAAATCTTAACGCTTGACGAAGTACAAGATGTCGTTAAAAATATTAAAAATATGGCATTAGCACATGAAATTGCTGTCAACAATGACTTTAAGTTAGAAGCTTACGAACCACCAGAGAACAGCATTGAGAAAGTTGTTAAGGAAACAATTCACAAAGCTTTTTGGAACATTTTAAGAACTCAACTTGAATCAGATCCACCGGTTTATGACCACGCTTTGGTTCTTCTTAATGACATTAAAGAAGCCTTCCAATCAATTCTACTTGAGAACAATAAGAAAGTCATGGATAAAATTAACGAGATGTTGGATGCTGATCTGATTAAGCAACAAGCTGAACAAGGCGTTCTCGACTTCAAAGCTTATTCAAATTTTATTGTTCACGTCATGTCATTAGCTTGTGCGCCAATCCGTGACGAAGCTGTTGCAAAATTAAGAGAAATCGACGATATTGTTGATTCATTTCGTGGTATTCTTGAGACACTTGCACTCATGAAGCTTGACATGGCAAATTGTTTACTCAACGCAGCTCGACATGAAGTCATTGCAAATTCGGTTTCATATGAGAAACAAAAGTTTAAAGAATATTTGGAATATTATAAAGAAGGATTCCCAGCAACTGAAGCATGGTTGAAAAGAAATATTCAAGCTGTTGAACAGCCGAACTCATCTGCATCATCTTCATCGATTCCAATCAGTCCCGATCGTAAGGCCAAGGATATAATTTTCAATGCTTACATGGAGTTACTTTGTTGGAAGTCAGAAAATGAATTTCCTGAATTCTTTTCGATGGATCATGATCGAATTGTTGCTTTACAAGGGCGTGCATTGCGTGTTTGTGCATGCGCTTCGTCGTTTGCCATTGTTTCAGGTCTCCCAGTCATTGCACAATCAGCTGATGTGAGGAAAAATCTCGCCATGGAAATTGAAATCTTACTACAAAACATAAACACCGACAAAGAATTGGAAGATGCTTTGACAAGTGTTTGGCTTCAAGTGAAGAAAGTGTTAGAGAAGAGAATCGAAGAACTTCATCAAAAACCGATTGACGAAGAGACTGAAGCTAGTCTGAAGAGTCACATTTTGAAAGTAGCCACAATCGAAACATCACCAGTTCGTGCATTGATGTGGAAGCGTCTTACAACTTACATTCAACTTATTCTTAGATCAAATATTGGCATTCCACCACCACCAGGCTTTGTAGACTTCGCTGAAGAACTTGAAGCTTTGGGTAATGCTTTTAAAAGAGTCACTTTTTATAATTACGCAGTTTATGGGGAATATTATCATGACATTTTGAGTAAGATTGGTAGCAATTAAGAGTAGGTGGAAATTGATTGGATTTTTGTTGTTCGTTTGATTTCTGACAGGAATTTAAGTGAGATTTTTTTGTGATTTTGACATCAACTAAATTTGAAATCTTGTATTTAATTTTTTTTTTATAACTTCCATATAAAAAGAAGTTCGTTCCTTAAAGAAATATACATAAATAAATTTCAATTATTTACTTTTAAAGTTTTATTGCAGAGATTGAAAATCTCAATCTCTGATTTTATCCCAATTATCACTTTGTTTAGTTTGTAGTCTAATTCACTTAAATTTTATTGTCTGTCTTCTTAAAAAGTATTTAATGAAGAGAATAATTAAAGGAATAACAAATGTAGTCTTCAAAATAACAAAAATTAGAATGAAAATTCTTTTGATTATTGTGATAACATTTTTGTGTTACGTATTAAGATTTGTTTGTTTGCAATCTTATTTTTTTGTGAAATAACAAAGAATGAAAGGAATAAAAGAAATAAAACATATTTAAACATAATCATTTTATTTTGGCTTAAAAAAGTCGGTAATTTTCTTATTGTTTGTGGGCATTGCGATTGCGTTTAATGTTTCATTGCTTTGATTAAAAGTTTCTTCGTTCTGATCATCTTCATCAACTTTTGTTTTTTTCATGGATGGACCATCTGAATGAAGTTCTTGTGCCTCTTCTTGTTTATTTGAATCTTCAGATGATGTCTCTTCAGAAAATTCAATTTCGCTGAATGCATTTTCACTCCTTTTTTCACTTTCTTCATTAATGGTCTTCTCATCTTTCAATTCACCGGGACCTGATTCATCATCGTTTGAATTGTAATGCTTATAAATAAACGAATACAATAAATTAGGTCGATTTGTCATCCCTTTCTCTTTAAATTTTCTCAAAAGCTTCCAAATTTGTCCGATCGTAATTTCATTTCGTTTAAGAAACTCAAACATTTCGTTAATCTCACTCATGATTTCATCTTCCCCAAATGTGAAATAAACCAAATTACGTTGATTAACACTGCAAGCCATTAATTGAATTAATGACTTGATTTGTTTGTTTCCTCCAAATGCTCCACATCCCCAATTTCCCGATGCTATTGGTATGGGAAAAACTTCGTCATTGGGGTCATGATAGAATCCAACAAATGCTTTGTTTGCTTCTCTTGTTATTGCGAATGGTTCAAATTGAAGATGAGGCTTGCGATATGAAATTGCATCAATTGCCACAATGTAAGTCATTCTCCTTCTGAACTTGTCACGCTGTGTTGTGTCAACATTATTTCCAGCCCATTCAAATGTTGTCGAATAACCAGAACATTTACTAAATTGTTCACATCCTGTTAATAAAATTGCATCTTTTGAACTCATTGACTCACAGAATAACATGCCGACAATGATTTCTGGATTAATTACAGAACGAATCTCTTCTTGAACACATCCCCAGGATAAAACGCCACCGCCAAGAAAACGATTAGCAAAATCAACTTGAAGCATTCCAGTTCCATCTTCAATCGTCCCTTCTTTAGAAACATTGACATTAATCGTTGAGAACTTTACATTTGACTCTTCCCAGCTTGGAAGCTCAGATGAATCAATGAAGCGTCTTTGGAACGTCAACACACCTGTTGGCATTTTGACATAGCAAATTTGTTTAAAATAATGACAAATACATTTAATTTTCTGTGCGACATTATTTTTCATTCCACAATTAAATAATTTGTTAAAGTTTATTTCCGGATAATCCGACATGTATCTTTTGATGTTTCGTCTTGGAAATGTGCATAAGAAAGCGTTCGCCATAAGACATCCGGCTTGTTCTTGTGACATCGAAATTGCGTGATTTTTTCTTTGTTTCAGTAATGGTATTGATGATTTAATTAATTGAGGTAGACGAAGTGCAAGATCAATGATTTCTGGCATTACTTCAAAAAAGAAAAATTCGGCTTCTTCTTCTAGAAATATTTCTTCGAATGTGAAATGTAAAGCCGAAAAATCCCATTGATTTTCATACTTTGTGTTATAAGCTTTTATAGCTTTCTCGAGATCGTGACTGTTCTCAATTTTATTTTCCGTCAATGACTTGCAAATCAAATCCCATCTTAGCTTCTCCGAAGAATATCCACTTTCGTCAATTTCTTGATAACGACTTTCAGAACTTGATGGTAAACGAACGAAATTCTCATTCCATTCATCTTTACCTTCCTTAGGTTTTGGAAATTCCAGTTCATCATCTGGTAAAGGCAACTCAAATAATACAGTATGGTAATCACTCTCTTCTATAACTGGAGCTTGCTGAAATGTCAACAAAGACAATCAAAATTGTTTACAAACAAAAATTACAAATTATGGTTTACATTTTGCCGCTCAAATATACCGTAATTGCCATAAATGTCAGTTATAGGCGTGCCCACCCATTTCTCTTCTATTTCTTCCATCAAATAATCTTGTTTTATTCTCTATTCAAAATTTAATTTCATTTAAGAACTATTTTTTTTGCTTGCAAGGGGATGAAAATTTGCTTTTCTTCTTTCTCAAGAAAAGATTTTTTTAACGTTTTGATCAATTTTATTTGAATTTCAAAACAAAGAAGTACGTTACAAATTTAATTTCAATAGGAGAATTTCAACTTTAAGTTCGCTCGGAGAAAAAAATTTTTTAAGGAAATTTAGAGAAAAATGATACACTTTACTTAAGGGATACAATTAAGGAAAATTGTGTTAACGATATAATTTTTTCTTCTTTTTTGGTGACCGGCATTAAAGGGAAAAAGAGAAAATGAGTGAAAGTCGAGTGATATCGAGCTTTGGCTAGAATAAAATCAAAAATAGTTTTAAAGCGAACAAATTGCGAGCTTAAAATATTCTTTCGTAGAACAAAATATAAGCTTGAGCTTTGAGAACAACCTCCTCGCTAACTTCACGTACATGACTGTCGGAGACGTAATACCATTTTCCTTGAGGTGGTTCTTCGCTGGGTTCATCTGATCCACCAGTTGCTGCATCTTCTTCGTCATCAGATGACGATGTTGATGTACTTGATAAGGAATCATCGCTATCTTTTGCAGTTGACATTTGACGTTTCTTTACTTTCTCTGCTTGCTTCTCCAACTCCATCTTCTGCTCATCAATTTGATCGAGTTCTGCTTTTGTTCCTTTGGGCAAATAATCCCAACGTGGATGATCTTTGCCACCTAATTTCGGTCGAACTTTAACATAAGCAATATAATGACCACCTTTGAAGAAAATAATGATTTAAAGATAGAATTTCGAAATGAATTAAAGACGTATTACCATGCATTCCACCCGAATGTTCAACGATTCCATAAAGCGAATAGAGAAGCTTCTTTTGATGTCTACGAACATGACTCAACAACTTAACTTTTGATGCACAAAACGGCGCCAAATCCAAAATTGTTGGAAATTCAACATGCTTTGTTATCTTTCGAAACATTCCACGCATTCCAACTTGGAATCGCTTTAGATGAAGAATCAAGACAGCAGGTGGACTTGAAATGAGAAATTGCTTGGTAGCATTCGTGTAAACAGTCTTTCCATTCTTTCCATTAATTCGTTCGGTGCATGCTTCGCAGCCAACTTTATTATTTCCCATCATATATTCAACGCTCATGAAATGATTTAAACATGACTGAACTGATAATTCACCTTCGGGACATTGATAACGAGGACCAAGCGTGTTACTCCAATCAGCGTGTGAAATTTGACGTGTTCGATTCTGTTGTTGACGAAGAATTTGCTGATTCTTAATTGCTTTCTGTTTCTCATCTTCATCAATTAACTCATCATCAGCAATTTTCACTTTTGACATATTATTCGATAAATTAGCCATTCCTGAATTGCTGATCGTTGCCTGATATGCAACATTACTTGCAATGTCTTCACCTTTAAATATATTCTCAGGCATATCGTCTTTCTTTTCTGGACTTTGTGGGGATTTCATTTCTGTGCTGTTACCATTAGCATCAACTTCAATCTTACGTGGTAATGGATCATCAGTTACACTGTCTTCAACATCAGCGTCTGATTCACTCTCCGGCGATGACACATTTTCTGTTTCTTTATTCTCATCATCGATAGCATTTGATGGTGACGATTGTGGTTGCTTTCGTGATTGATTTTTCGTTACTCGCTTAGCTTTTCGTTCAGCTCTTTTCTCTTTCTTCAATTGAGATTTTGTTGGTCCGAGAGGCTTTTCAAGCGGTTCGGGACTAGTTTTTCTTCGTGTTGCTGGTGGATGAGGCTTATCAGTCGTAACTGGAAGCGAAATATCAAGAAATGTTTCTTGATTTGGTGAAATATTATTACAATCTTGACATGTTAATGTCGACACAAGAAATCCACGAAAAACTGGCTCAGGTTGAAGAATTCTTTCCTGTGCTTGGTTACCATAAAACTTAATTTTTGCTTTTGCATCATTTTCAACTTTCGATGGATCAGTTTTACTGTTATATCCAAGTTTTTGAAGAATAACTGATTGAAAACGACGTAAATCTTCACTTCTAACACTTTCCAACAAATGGCGGAGTGCTTCATGTGAATCATGTTGATCACCACCGGCAAATTGAGGCCATCTTGATGTGAATTGTCTGAGAACATCTCTTGGTGTGAAAACTCCTCCTGACTTTGTTTGAAGTTCTTCTAAAGTTTCAGCAAGTGTTTGTGTAAACGGCCCCCATTCTTTAAGTTCGCCAATCACTTTAGGAAGATCAAGCTCATCATCACCACTCTTAATTCTTCCACCTGGAAGTTCAAATTCTTCACCTGGTGCTGAAGTGTCTTTCAGAACTTCCAACAAAAAAGGCGTTTGCGCTAAGTTCTGCATCATTGCATTGAAGAAGCATGTGTTGCCTAAATTTGTCAAACCGCGAACTCTCGGCAACATTTCGGTGGATACTGAATCATGTCCAACAGTTGAATCGAATTTTAAGGAAGAATTAATTATGGACGAAGGAGAAGCTTGACGAAGTTTCGTGTTCTCAGCTGTAGTATTGTTGTCATCATACAGCAATGGTGTCATTGACTCTAACACAGACCGAACTTTATTTTCAGCTGTTTCTTGATCAATTATAGGCTTTTGAGCAGTTTTTTTGACCAATTGCGCACATTCCAAAACCTTCTTACTCGAATTCTCAGCCACTTCGTTATCACACAAATAGCACCAAACTTGAAACGTTGCTGTGTTTATTGTGAGAGCGTGGGAGTCACTATGGGGTGTCTAAAACAATTTCAAAATAATAAATTATTCTATATCCATTTATAACATTAATTTAATCAATATTCACCTCGTAATGCCTCAATGCATGTTTATTTTTCCTTCGTCCACACAATTGTGTTCCACAACGAAGACAGAGCATGAGCGCGTTGTCGTATTCGTACATATTGTCGTCACACATATCATCAACTGGAAGTTTCTCGCATTCGGAACATTTTTGTAAGATTCCTTTTTCTTTTAAGACTTTACGCAATTTACTTGATTCGATGGATTTGGTGACATGAGAACATCCCAATTGCGACTTATCATCAGCCTTGTCTTTCTCATCGCATGAATCTGTAGACGATCCTTCATCATTTTTTGTTTTAATCATGCTACATTATATTACATTTATTAAAAAAGAAACAAATGGTAAAATGTTTAATGATTAGTTAATAAATCAATTCATTAACCTAAAAGATTGTTGCAAATCATTAAAGCCTCTGAAATTTTTTTCCCCAAATGGATGAAAAGAAAAGTTAACACATAGTGACTAATTGGATATATGAAATTCCAAGTTTGCACATACAATATAAGGATGTTTTCTCCAAAGAAAATTTGTAACAATAGATTTTAATGATTTTAAATTTTATTAGATGAGAACAAGAATAAGAATGGTTCTTAATATTAGAAATGTATTTTAACTCACTTGTTAATATGTTAAGCCAATAATCAGAATTTCATTGCAATGTAGAACATTTATTAATATCTTGTAGAATAACCTAAAGTAGCGATATTATTGAAAATAAATTTGAAATTTCAATTTCTCAAATGGGGTACAAAGGTAAGTTTTGCATCATTTCATTATCAAAGTTTCAAACCATTTTCAACAACTGACAAAATTGTGTTGTAGTGTACTCGAAGTGAAATTCGGGACTGGTGAAAATATTTAAAGGTTCTTACTATTGAAACTCGCGTATGTGCTCTAATAGTTAAACTTTCTTTTTAAGATATTAATTTTGCCATGATGCGGCATCTTTTTCAATCATTTTCAATCATTTCTCTCTCCACTATCGGTTAATTTATTAATTTTTTCCCTAAAAACTGCGTTTTGTATTTGACAGTATTAGATAATAATTTTTTTCATCAACATATCTTTTTGCGTTTTTATTTAATAACATCTTACTTCTCATCATAGTGAAAAATGCTTCGTGCTCCAATGTTTCGAGCTCTTGTCTTAGCTCAGTTGCCATCAAGAGCTGGAATATTATTCACAACATCTCGAATGCAATCAAATGCTCCAGCAAAAGCACCAGAAAAAATTGAAGTTTTCATCGATGATCAACCTGTTATGGTAGCTCCAGGAACAACAGTCTTACAAGTAAAATAAAGAAAATTTATTTTAAATTAATGACAATTCGATTGAAAACATATTTTGCAGGCAGCAGCTCAGGTTGGTGTTGAAATTCCAAGATTTTGCTATCATGAAAGACTTGCAGTCGCTGGAAATTGCCGAATGTGTTTAGTTGAAGTAGAAAAAAGTCCTAAACCAGTTGCAGCATGTGCTATGCCTGTAATGAAAGGCTGGAGAATTAAAACAAACTCAGACATGACACGTAAAGCTCGTGAAGGTGTCATGGAATTTCTTCTTTCAAATCATCCATTGGATTGTCCAATTTGTGATCAAGGTGGCGAATGCGATCTTCAAGATCAAGCCATGGCTTTTGGCTCAGATCGTTCACGATTTACTGATATTAATCACGCTGGAAAACGTGCTGTCGAAGACAAAGATATTGGTCCATTAGTTAAGACCATCATGACTCGTTGCATTCATTGCACTCGTTGCATTCGCTTTGCATCTGAAGTTGCTGGTGTTGATGATTTAGGAACCACGGGTAGAGGTAACGAAATGCAAGTTGGAATGTATGTTGAGAAACTTTTCCTTACGGAACTTTCCGGCAATGTCATCGACTTGTGCCCAGTTGGTGCACTCACCAATAAACCTTACAGCTTTGTTGCCCGTCCTTGGGAGATTCGTAAAGTTGATAGCATTGATGTTCTCGATGCCCTTGGTAGTAACATCGTTGTAAGCACACGAACTGGTGAAGTTTTGAGAATTTTACCGCGTGAAAATGAAGACATCAACGAAGAATGGCTTTCAGACAAATCTCGTTTTGCCTGTGATGGTCTTAAACGTCAACGTTTAATAACTCCAATGCTTCGCAAGCCTGATGGAGAATTTGAAGCTGTTGAATGGGAATCAGCTCTGATTACTGCCGCTCAAGCCATACGAAATGCACCGAAGGATAAAATTGCTGCTGTTGCTGGTAGTTTGGTTGATGCTGAACAATTAGTCGCTGTCAAAGATTTGTTGAATCGTTTAGGCTCAGAACTTTTATGTACTGAACAGAAATTCCCAACAGCTGATGGAACATCTGGAACTGATCTCAGATCAAACTATTTGTTGAATTCATCGATTGCATCTTGTGAAGATGCTGATTTAGTTCTTCTTGTTGGAACAAACCCACGTTATGAAGCTCCATTATTGAATACAAGATTACGCAAAGGATACGTACATAAAGAACAAGACATTGCATATATTGGACCAGAAGTTGACTTAAGTTATCGCTATGAATATCTTGGAAATCGTTCGTTGACAATTGAAGACATTGCAAAAGGAAAACATCCATTTGCACAACGATTGAAGCAAGCAAAACGTCCGCTTATTATTGTCGGAGCAAATGCATTGGCGAGAAATGATGGAAAAGCATATATAGCTGCACTTCAATCATTTGCACGACAGCTCAAGCCAGAAGATAAAAATTGGAAGGTTTGGAATGTTTTACAGACAAATGCATCTCAAGTCGCAGCTTTAGATGTTGGATATAAGCCTGGAGTTGAGGAAGTTTTAGCTGCTCAACCTAAAGTGTTGTTCCTTCTTGGAGCTGATGGAAATGCTGTCAATAAGGAAAACATACCGAAAGATTGTTTTGTCATTTATCAAGGACATCATGGAGATCAAGGAGCTCAGCTCGCTCATGCAATTTTACCTGGTGCCGCCTACACAGAAAAACAAGGAACTTATGTGAACACAGAAGGTCGTGCCCAGCAAACCTTAGTCGCTGTGTCACCACCAGGTATGGCACGAGAAGATTGGAAGATTATTCGAGCACTTTCAGAAGTTGTTGGGACAGTTTTGCCATATGACACTTTAGATGAACTCAGAAATAGGATGGAAGACATTGCACCACATCTTGTTCGTTATGGACATTTAGAAGAGAATAATTTTTATGCACAGGCTGAACAGCTGATTAAAGTAAATTCATGAAGGGTGATTCAATGATTCCTATTCTAATTATTTATTTTATTTTTTCAGACACAAGCTTCAAGTTTCCAAGGTGATGTTGATGTTAATCAGAAATCATTGGAAGACTTCTTTATGACCGATTCCATCACAAGAGCTTCACCAACAATGGCAAAATGTGTGGCAGCAGTAAAGAAAGCTCAGGCAACCGGTTAGATGTCTTGTTTTTTGCAGATTTAATTACATATTTAAAAAATGATACAAAATGTAAAAAAAAATCGTGTGGATCTTTTTCATGAAATTCTGTGGAAAAAAGATTCCTTAATTTAAATAAAAACAGTAAAATTATATTAGTAGATACTTTTTCATTTAATCTTTTTCTCAAGGACTAAAAATATTTACAACAAATAATGTGAGAAAAGTCATTTCCTCATAAACTTGAAATCTTCTAAGGTTCAGTGCCAATAAATAGCCATTACATTCAATATTATTCCTTCAATTTCTTAAATTTTAAATCCAAGATCCCTCATACATTGCTTATGCTTCTCGATTAAATCGCCGCAATTTTCTTCACCTTTTTCCATAATGCTAGAAAATTAGAGAAAGAATATTTTAATAAAAAAAATGTTTGAACATCCTTTAGATTTACCATTCATCTCTGATTTTTTTGGTTTCTGGACAAGCACAACATGCTTTACATTTCTTCTTTTCTTCTGGAGCAGCTTGTTTGACTTCTGAAGGTGGATTTATTGATTCGACTGCTGGAGTCATTGTTGAAGCTGTATTTCCCATTTTTTTGGTATGATCTAATGCAGAAAAAAGATATTTGAAACTTTTATAACCTTATCGTGTTTTTCTGTACTTTATTTAATCTCTTAAAATGTATTCGAAGCAATTTTTTAAGATATTTAAACACAATTTGTTATTCGTAAGTGAATATGAAAGATGCGAAAACCAAATCGCATCACATGCAAGAAGCAAAAATCGGGGGGCTTACAATCACTTTTCCCATTTATTTTTATTTTTAAGACTTTTTTTATATTTTCGTTCTTTTAATACTTTTTACTTTATTTGGTTCGTTAAAAATGGCACAGTTATTACGGAAAATAGGGACAAGTATATTTCCAAGAAAGTCATTCCTTGCAAACTCGAAACATCTTGGATATTCGGTGAGAAATTCAAATCATAATATTGCATAAATTGATAATTAGTAAAAAGTGAGACGTCACTGATAACATATGATAATGAATAATTTTAGGTGAATTTCAATTTAAGAAGGTCTTTTCAAACTTCTTTATCACTTCAAAAGTTAGTGACATTCAATCTCAGCGATATAGGAGAAGGTATTCATGAAGTATCAGTTAAAGAATGGTTTGTTGAAGTCGGACAAGTAGTTTCTCAATTCGATAACATCTGTGAAGTGCAATCAGACAAAGCGTCAGTAACAATTACATCTCGATATGATGGAAGGATAATGAAGTTATATCATTCTATCGATGACATTGCCTTAGTCGGAAAACCTTTACTTGATTTTGATATTGATGATGAAGAGGACGAGAACTCTGGAAGTTCCAGCGATAGTAGCAGCTCTTCAGAAGATGAAAAGGAAAGCGGCAGCAGTTCTGATAGTGAGACTTCAAAAATTCTAACTACGCCAAGTGTAAGGCGAATCGCAAAAGAAAACAATGTCGATTTGAATAAAGTTCATCCAACTGGAAAAGGTGGGAGGATTTTAAAGGGCGATGTTCTCGAATATCTAAACTTGGTTCCAAAAGGAACTCAAAAACCTCATCCATCATTGAAAGAGAGAGAAAAATCCGAATTTGAAGTGCCTCCGCCACTTACATCTCGCACAGTTATCTCGCCTCTTGAACACAGAATTGTTCGATTGAAAGGCGTTCCTAAAGTTATGTACAAATCAATGACGGAAGCTCTAAAAATTCCCCACTTCTCATATTCCGAAGAGGTTGACATGTCAAAACTGGTATCCGTACGTGACGAAATAAAGATTGAAGCTCAATCCCGAGGAATAAAAATAACTTACATGCCATTTTTCATCAAAGCTTTAAGCGTTTGTCTTCATAAATATCCAATATTGAACAGCTCATTAGATGTTGAGAATGCTTCGATTATCTATAAACCATATCATAACATATCTATTGCCATTCATACACCAATGGGTTTAGTTGTTCCAAACATTAAAAATGTTCATGAGAAGTCAATATTGGAAATTTCAAATGAAGTCATGAAAATACACGACAAAGGGCTGAAAGGTGCTTTAACTCCCGAAGACTTCTCTGATGGCACTTTCACTTTGTCTAACATTGGGATTATTGGCGGGACGTATACACATCCAGTCATCATGCCTCCACAGGTATGCATTGTTGCAATCGGGAAAATCAATGTGCTTCCTCGCTTTGACGCTGATGGCGAGCTTGTCAAAGCGCATATCATGAAAGTAAGCTTCTCAGCTGATCATCGTATCATCGACGGTGTAACAATAAGCTCATTTGTCAATTTATGGAAACAATATTTGGAAAATCCAAATCTCTTCCTTCTTGACGGGCACTAAAAATTAAACCAACAAAGTGCAATTAATTTTGCAATTTATCTAACACATGGAACTTGATGCATTTATTTTACATTTGTTGTACAATTATTATGTAATGAAAATATTTTAAATGGACTCAAATATATATTTTATTGCCTTTTAACATTCATTAAAAAAAACAGAAGGAACAAAAAGTGTTTTTATAATATTAGTAAAATAGCACCACAAAAGGTTGCAAATGGAAATGATTATTGCAGACATTACATTTAAGAAGCAACAAAGTTAATTAAATTTAATTGTTTTACAGGTAAAATTATAATATTAATACTAAGAACAAGGAATGACATGGAGACTGTGATGACTGTTTTAAAAAAGATAACTTTGTGAATGTCAAGAAATATTTTTGAAGGAAACTTTTATAAATTGAGAAATTCATCTTTCTTGGCGAGATATTCATTATAGCGGAGTGATCCAAATCTGAAAATATTAAATTATCAATAAAATAGAGTAACATTAACTTACAAACTTACGCTATGAAATCATAATCAATTGTTGAGTGTTCCGCTTGAATTAAACTCCATAAGGTCCAAAGGAAGTGTGAAGCGAGGGCAAATTTATTGACCTGTTTATAAAGTGTCACCACGTCATCATCTGTGACGTTTGATTCTTTAAACTCTTCAAGATAAGCTCTTATCCAATTGAACTGAAAATCTCGTGATGGATACTTTGTATAATCAATTCCATTACTAGAGTCAATACCCGGAAACTCTGCGAAATGATTGCCTATGTCGAATGCTTGAAAGTTTAATTCAGCGTATTCATAGTCGATGAATGTTACTTTATTTCTTTCGGGAGTGTAAACGATATTCCCCAATAATAAATCATTATGACAGAAGAGAACTGGAGAACCCGTTTTCTCTAATTTATTGTAAAGCTCAATGAATTCTTCTCTCAACTTTTCTCGTGTTGGAAGTAATGAGGTGACTCTGTGACATTTAATTTTTTTAAGGACGTCCTTGGATTATTCTATTTACATACTCACCTTGCATTTTTAACTGGATCGGACAGTGAGTTAGGAATTAAATTGAGAAACTTTAATGACTTGCTTTTGAGCATTGGTACCTTTGCAGATTCTTCAGAGCTTAATGGAAGTTTGTGCATTCGAGCTAAGTTGGTTGCGACGAGATGCCATAAGCTTGGCTCATAAACACTTGTTGTTGTCAATGTTGAACCAGGAATAAATTCGTAAATTAAACCGTTCTTGAAAGTACCATATAACTCAGGTGCCAAATCATGCTCATGCAAATAAGAAATGTTTTTCTTTTCAGCTATTCTGTCGATCAGTAATTCGGTGTTATTTCCATAAATTCGAACCAACAGAACTTCATCGCGACTTGTTTGTGGGTCAGTGTAGAAACATCCAATTAACTTATTTGTAATTCCATCCGTAAATGACTGCAGCAAACAAGATTATAAGGGAAAAAAAATTTATTAGTGTTGCGTAAATTGACATTTATTGTGATTAAGTTAGATTAAAAAATTAATCTGATTTATGTTCAACTTCACTTCTCTTTGTTATCATTTCACTTTTACGATATTGTTTCTTTTTCTTTCGCTTTAATCACAAAAATAATTCAAAAAATTATAAATATTTTCATCGGTTGATAACATATTGATCTGAAGGCCACACACAAGTTATTTGACTTACTTTAAATTTTATTCCATCACTGTTCCAATGTTCTCGAATCTTTTTCAAAATATTTCTAATGCCAATCTCATAATTATTCTCATCCACAATTATTTCCAACTCTTCCATCTCAATAAAATACTTTATCACTCAGCTCTCAACTTTTTCCGATTTCCTAATCCAGTCAAGTAGCAATCGTCTGAAGTTAAAATTCATACTGAATGCCTTGTAGACAATTTGTTTAAACAAAACATACATACTGAAGCAATTTTTCTCCCCTTGGTATCCCCCAAATGGTATTTTTCAAATTTCCCCTTGTCCCTAGTTGTTGAGTTTTTTTGTGAAAACATTGAAGCATTTGCTCCAAGTCCTGTTTTCAAGGCAAATTTCCATTTGTTTGGTTTAAAATAAAGCTAAATTAGCTATCTGTGTACTCAGTTGGTGTACGACTTCCTAAAAATTGTATAAAAAAGACATTTTAAAAATATCAATGTTTTTTGTGAATCTCAGCAACCAATGTTTTTTCGAAGTTGCTCAATTTGTTTAAAAACAAAACAAAATTATTGAATGTTTTGTGAAACGATGCAAAACATTACGAAAAATATCAGCATTCATTGTGAATGTTTTCAATGTTTTCGATGTCAACGAATAAATAAAAAAATTTAAATTTTGCCATCTTTGTCTACACAGATACACACATCTAAATGTTTGAACAAAGGACTTTACATACATTGATTTCTTTTGAAACATCTTTTCTTTGTGGTGCTGAAATTTGATGTCTACCTAAGTCATTGACAGCCAAAATTTATTGACATGCTGTCGTTGACATTCCGTTATGCTAAATTAATTTTTTTTCTCTGTAACGAAGATAATTTTTAATTCATTTAAAAACATCATTTTCTTTTATTAGTTTTTATTTTTCCGTTCCTTTTTAAAACTGAAAACATTAAAACAAATGATTATAATAAGAAACGTTTTTATGACAAAAATTGTTATAAATGACTCGTCGTTAGTACAAAGATAAATTGTTGGCATGAATAATTAATAAATGTGAAGTTAGTATTGATTAATATAAAATTTCTTGAAAAATATGGAAAATGTCTCTTTTCATTCTTCTCGTAAGAAGAATTGATGAGACTTTGTCTGTCTAGTTTGTTTCATATGATTCTTGTCAATGTGACTTGCTGGACATGGTTTGAATGAGTCTTTAACGTATTCAGAACGTGATGTCGAAGAAAAACGTTGCGCATTATTTGATCCCTCATATCCGCCAAATACTATCGAAGATGATGTTGCTTGATGTCGTCTAACTGAACGATTTTGATTTGCAGCAAGTTGAATTGATGAAGCACCAGCAATTGGAGTCGATGTAGCACGTGAAGTAGTTGTTGAAAATGAGTTTCCACCAGTTCCACTTCCACCTAATACGCCTCCACCACTTGAAGACGCTGTGCGATATTCAGTATGTGAATTTGTTCCACCAGTCGATTGAGATACATTCCTTGAAGTGGATGAAGTAGATGACATGTGTTGTTGATGCATTTCAGCATGATGAGATTTTGAATCTTGTGAGCTTCCACCGCTTCCACGACCACTTACGACACCTCCACCACCTGAAGAAATGCGATATTCGGAACGATTTTGATTAGCAAGTTGAATAGATGTGGCACCAGCAGTTGGAGTTGATGTTATACGGGAAGTGGTTGATGTTGAATATGAGTTTCCACCAGTTCCATTTCCACCTAACACTCCACCACCACCTGAAGAAATTGAGCGATGATCAGACGACATTATATGTGTGTTTGATCCTCCAGTGCTTTGAGAAATATTTCTCGAAGTAGATGAACTAGATGACAAATGTTGTTGATGCATTTCAGAATGATGAGATTTTGACACTTGTGATGACGATGTCTTTGATGTGGATGTAATGTTACGACCACTAGATTTATCGTAGTTTCGTAATTCTTGTGTGTTTCCATAACCACCATCTTGCCCAGTATTTCTGTAAGTTTGATGTGATGTTGTTTCCATAGATGATCTTTGTTGTGTAGGATGCATCTGGCATTCTGATGTATGATAATATTCGCCACTTCCACCACCTGTACGATGAATATAACTTAAACTCTTTCTATCTGTTCCTACATTAGTAGAGAACTGAGATTGTTCATGCAAATTGCTAATGCTTTTCCTTTGTTGTGCGCCAGTAGTACTCAAACCTTTAGAATATGCGATTTCATTATTTCGATCTGTAGATTTACGAGTTAAAATAGCATTTGACATCTGCTCAGAAGATTCGCTGATTACATTTTTGCGATGATGTTGAGATGAGCCGCCTAATGTTTGTGATGTTGAAGTTCTATCAATTCCATCAGTGTGACTAATGTTGGAAGTTATTCCACTTTGATTTATGGATGATTTTTCGTGAATTTGATGATGAGATGATGTCGAAGAAGAATTTTGAATTTGATGACTCGAAGTTTGAGTCTTTGAAGTAGAACTCCTTTCTGTTGAAGATTTCGAAGAATCAACTGTCTGCTGGTTAACACCACTTCGAGTAGTTGAATCAACAGATTGTCTTGTTTGTCCATTCACAACAGCAGAAGTTGTCACTCCATTCACAACTCTTTCGGATGAATGAGTAGCAATGGAACCTTCTTTTATCACTGTATTTTCTTTTACATTGTTAACAACATTAACCTTACTTTGACGATTTATGCTAATATTTTGATCATCAAATGAAATGCTAGAAACATTTTTACGCCCTCCAACTCGATTCTCTTTATTCTTTGCTTGGTTAGCCAGAACGGTTGTAACCTTTTTCGTTGTTATCATTATTGCTCCATCTCTTCTCATTTCGTTATCTTTAATTGGAGCTTTCTCAACAACAACGTTGTCTTTTTGAGCAGTGACTACTTTATTGTAGTTCATTTGATTAGTTGATTTCATAATCGATTGATCTTCTCCTAATACAATTGAAGATTTAACAGTGGAAGTGTGCTTGTCTCTAACGTGAGTAGTCTTAGCAGTTTCAACGTTTTGCCCGTATTCATTTCTCTTCGTCACTGTCATGGAACCTTCCATTTTCAAATTATCAGAAGGTTTCTTAGCAACCGGTCGCTCTCCAGGAGAAAATTGTTTCTTATCTGGTGTATAGAAATCTCCCTCAGGTTTAAGGTTGTCAAGAGGTTTTTTGGCAGTTGGTCGATCACCGGGTCTATATTGAGTTGTTTGCCTTTTCTCGAATTCTCCTTCTATCTTTAAGTTATCTTCGTGACGAATTTGTGTTACCCTCTCAGCTGGCTTGAATTGTGGTTTTTCCGGTGACTGGAAGTCCCCTTCTACTTTAAGATTGTCAATAGGCTTTTTAGCAGTAACTTTTTCTGCAGGTTTAAACTGTGGCTTCTCAACTCTCTGGAAGTCTCCTTCTACATGCAAATTATCTTTCGGCTTTTTCGCAACTGGACGTTCACCAGGAGAATATTGATTTTCTGGGCGTTTGTGGAATTCTCCTTCTACTTTAAGATTATCAGTAGGCTTTTTGGAAGTGACCTTTTCAGCCGGTTTGAACTGCGGTTTTTCTGCTCTCTGGAAATCTCCTTCGGGTTTCAAATTATCTGTTGGCTTCTTCGCAACAGGTCTCTCAGCACTTTGGAATTGTGGTTTCTCAGGAGAATAGAAAGTTCCTTCCATTTTCAAATTATCTTCATGACGAATTTGTGTAACCTTCTCGGCCTGTCTATATTCTGGTTTCTCAGGTTTTTGGAAATCTCCCTCAGGACGAAGGTTGTCAGTAGGTCTCTTGGGAGTGACCTTCTCAGCTGGTTTGAACTGTGGTTTTTCTGCTCTCTGGAAATCTCCTTCGGGTTTCAAATTATCTGTTGGTCTCTTTGCAACAGGTCTCTCAGCACTTTGGAATTGTGGTTTCTCAGGAGAATAGAAAGTTCCTTCCATTTTCAAATTATCTTCATGACGAATTTGTGTAACCTTCTCGGCCTGTCTATATTCTGGTTTCTCAGGTTTTTGGAAATCTCCCTCAGGACGAAGGTTGTCAGTAGGTCTCTTGGGAGTGACCTTCTCAGCTGGTTTGAACTGTGGTTTTTCTGCTCTCTGGAAATCTCCTTCTGGTTTCAAATTATCTGTAGGTCGAACCTTAAAAAAACAATGAGTAAATTATAATAAGAAACTAATTCTTTTTCAAGAAAAGTATACTTACTTGTTGAGCACGTTCGGCTGGACGATACTCTGGTTTGCGATCACGAACGAAATCTCCTTCTGGCTTGAGATTGTCAGTAGGACGAACCTGTTGAGGTCTATCAGCTGGAACATATTGTTCCTTTGTTGGAGTATAGAACTCTCCTTCAGGTCTCAAATTGTCGTCATGTTTGACAGGAACTCTACGATCAGCAGGAACAAATTGTTCCTTTGTTGGAGTGTAGAATTGACCATCAGTTTTCAAGTTGTCAGTTGGTTTCACTTGTTGTGGACGTTCAGCTGGACGATATTCTGGTTTGCGATCTCGAACGAAATCTCCTTCTGGCTTGAGATTGTCAGTAGGACGGACCTGTTGAGGTCTATCAGCTGGAACATATTGTTCCTTTGTTGGAGTATAGAACTCTCCTTCAGGTCTCAAATTGTCGTCATGTTTGACAGGAACTCTACGATCAGCAGGAACAAATTGTTCCTTTGTTGGAGTGTAGAATTGACCATCAGTTTTCAAGTTGTCAGTTGGTTTCACTTGTTGTGGACGTTCAGCTGGACGATATTCTGGTTTGCGATCTCGAACGAAATCTCCTTCTGGCTTGAGATTGTCAGTCGGACGGACCTGTTGAGGTCTATCAGCTGGAACATATTGTTCCTTTGTTGGAGTATAGAACTCTCCTTCAGGTCTCAAATTGTCGTCATGTTTGACAGGAACTCTACGATCAGCAGGAACAAATTGTTCCTTTGTTGGAGTGTAGAATTGACCATCAGTTTTCAAGTTGTCAGTTAGTTTCACTTGTTGTGGACGTTCAGCAGGACGATATTCTGGTTTGCGATCTCGAACGAAATCTCCTTCAGGCTTGAGATTGTCAGTAGGACGGACCTGTTGAGGTCTATCAGCTGGGACAAATTCTCCTTTTGTCGGACTATAAAATTCTCCTTCTGGCTTGAGATTATCAGCTGGTTTCACTTGTTGTGGGCGTTCAGCAGGACGATACTCTGGTTTGCGATCTCGAACGAAATCTCCTTCTGGCTTGAGATTGTCAGTAGGACGGACCTGTTGAGGTCTATCAGCTGGGACAAATTCTCCTTTTGTCGGACTATAAAATTCTCCTTCTGGCTTGAGATTATCAGCTGGTTTCACTTGTTGTGGACGTTCACCTGGGCGGTATTCTGGTTTGCGATCTCGAACGAAATCTCCTTCTGGCTTAAGGTTGTCAGCAGGACGAACCTGTTGAGGTCTATCAGCTGGAATAAATTCTCCTTTTGTTGGACTATAAAATTCTCCTTCTGGTTTGAGGTTGTCAGTTGGTTTCACTTGCTGTGGTCTGTCTATCGCTTTGTATTTCGGTTTGTCAGTTTCTTGAGCTTTCAATCTGACTTCTTCAAGTTCTTCTTTTGTCCAAGTTCTTCTTCGAATAGTTGTCTCTTCTGTATCTTCTTTTGTATAAGTGTTACGTCTTATTGGATGATCTTCATCTGTTTCCCTTTGGTAATCTGCTCTAGTTGTAGTCGAGCTATAAAATTCACCTCCAGTTACTTTAAGATTGTCTTCATGACGCACAATAGTTGAACGCTCTGCTTTGTAAACTTTATAATCGTCAGTTCGTTTTCCCTCAAAAGTTCCTTCAACAATCAAATTGTCCTGAGGTTTGAATGGTTTTTGTTTTTCTGCTGGCTTATAAGAATCTTTTTCTGGTGTGTAGAAGTCACCTTCTATTGTTAAATGTTCGGGTTCTTCATGTGGACAGCGATGTCTCCTACAAACATATTAAAGTTCATTGATATAGTCATTGTCATGTTTAATATATGTTAGATTATTATTCTTACCCACAAGTGCACATCTCACAAATACACTGCTCTTTATGAGTCGAAGTTTCGCTATAGAATTTGTCGACTTTTTTCTGTTGAAAGAAAAAATAAATACCAAATTGAATATTCAAATATCTACATTACAAATAAAATATGCAAATTCTTTTTCTTTACCTTATCTTTCCTTGATCGAACATCTTCCTTTATAACCACCTGGTTTACCAAATCTGACGATGAAATACTTTCGTCAATTAGATGGTCACTTCGAATGTAATCGACAGAATCCGTTGTCTTAGTATGTCTTTCATCTAACTTTTCTTGCAACAAATTTCGTTCCAAGTTATTGATGATATTCGTTTCGTCAGTTATGTTTCGTCTATAAAGTAAATCTTCTTCGATCGGGCCCTCAATAATTTTTTCATAGACATCAGTGTGCTGTTTCTCATCAACCAATTTCCACTTATTTGTGCTGGCATCGAAAATCTTGAGAAAAAAGTGAAATGAAAATATTAAAATGTGAGAAGATAAGCATGTATAAGTGGAAAAGATTGTTTTGGATTACGCATGAGTCTTAGCATCATCAATGATTGAGTGACTTTAAACTCTCATTGGAATGCAGACAATCACTCTCTGTTTCTCTTTTGAATCAAAGCGTTGAACAAAAAAATTTCCAGTCTCTCAGAGGCTTAACACTTGTGAAAAAATAAACCGACACAACACATCTAAATATTTTTTTTGTTGCGCAATCCCTTAGATTCTCTCGATTAGATAGTTAGTAAACAAGTGTGGAGCTTTATTCTTTCGTTAGTCATGACGACTCATAAGCTACAATACTCAATTGTTGCTTTTTCATGTAGACTTTTAAACTCATTCAAAAATTATTTTATTGTTTCCAAAATTACTGACGAAATATGCTAATTAAAAGACAATGAATTTATATATGTCGTCGAAGCACTTAAGTGAGACACTTTTGATGTTACACAGCTTTTGATTCAATGTTTCAAGGAAACAGAAAATCATAAAAAATTTAATACGAACACAATAATTTAAGAATCTCTTGAAAAATCATCAAATGACAATTTAAATCAATTAAAATAAGAAGGTATTTAACAAACCTTTGTAGTTTCCGTTGTGGTGATAACATTAGCAAGATCAGCTTGGTCATTTTCAATTTCACGTTTAATGTCTTGGGTTACGTTAACCTGTTCAGTATCGACATAAGATTTTTCATCAACAATTGTCCATTTACCGGTCCTTGTATCATACACTTTAGTTGTGTAGGTTGTTGTCGTTAGATTGGTTGCATTATCAATCATATGGGGAATGTCTGTTGTTACAGTGTCATTACTGTTGACAACTTTTTCGTCGACAATGCGCCATTGCTTAGTGAACTGATCATACAACTTACGCTTATAAATCGTATGCCATGATCCATCGGCATTTTGACTTCGGTAGCGAACATATGAAGGTCGCTTCTGACGATCTATACTGCTTGCATCAACATTTTTCCAAGTTTTTGTTTTATTATCAAAAACTTGCACAGTTTCGTTTGATGAAGTTGTCACAATTTTTTCATCACGACTAGACTCTTTTTTATTACTGACATGCTTCTCGAGAACTTCCTTTGATGACTTTGAGCTCATTTGCACATCGGATTTCATCAGTTTACTGTTAGTATTCGTATTCATTGAATCAATTACCATATTTGAAGAATTAATTCCAGATGTAGACGAATTTGTCACTGTGTTGAAGTTATTATTTGATGACGAAGCATTGTGATCAATTGATGTTGTTGTATTAGAAATGGTTGTCGGCATCATGATGTCAGTTTCATTAACTGATGCCTGTTCAACAACCACCCAAGATTTAGTTTTGTCATCATAAACTTTTGAAGTAAATGTTGTTGTCGTGTCTGCGACATTTTTATTGTCTATAACGTGACCATCTTTAATAAACTTTGACGAAGCGACGTTTTTAGAAGCCGACGATTTCATTTCCCGTTTACCGACCTCGGACGATTCCATTGCCGATGATGAAAAGAATTCTTGAGACATTGCCGATGAAGTAGCAGTCGAAGAAGACCCTTGAATTACAGACGGCAATTCTATGACCTCGCCACTCATTGCAGTTGATGTTGTTGTCTCTCCGCTTTTCCTTCCACTCTCAACAGTGATTACATCATTTCTATTTCCATAGCTGCTGCCTTTTGAAAATGTATTGGTAACCATTTCATTGCTCGTGGAACTGTTGGCACGTGCATCTTTAGACTCAATTTCAACTGACACCAAATTATCCAAATTTGACATCATTTCGTAATCTTTTGAGACATTCTGCAAATCAGCAGATTCAAGAACATTTGAATCGTACTTAATTCTTTTTGCATCAATATCGTACATGGATCGTTCCCCATGTAAAAAAGCATCAGAATGAGATTGCATCTGGTGCATCTTACTTGATTTTGAAGCTTTAGAAGTGCTGCTGGATGATGTTGAATAGAAGTTCTTCTCCTGTGCTGATGATTTCGAAGATGAAACCTTTGTCGATGATGATGACTTGGTTACCATGTTCGAAGAAGAAGATTTTTGAACGACCATTTCTTCTCTGATTGGTTGTTGATGAGTTGTTATGACTACAGTGTCAGACTTCGGTTGACCACCGCTCGTAATCATTGAACTTGTTGATGAGCTTGATACAACGCCCGATGACGCGATCGTCTGCGAAACATTTTTCTCGCTCGATTTTAAATCTTTTTTACCCGATTTTGTCTTGCTTATGACCATTTTGATTCGATCAAAATTCCCGTTATTGATTCAATTTTATGTTTATTACTTCACAATTAAATCTTATGATTTTAATGATTTTTCCAGGCGATCACACAATTTTAATTCAAATTTGACTTTCAGAGCTAACACATCACCATAAATGGCTTGAACTTTTCGCGTACTGAGTCACTTGATTTTGCTTTCTTGCCTTATTTTTTTTTCTCACTTTGTATTTCTTATTTTTTTTCCTCGAATATCTTTTTATGTTTTCTTCTTCACAGCAAACTCAACACACAAGGCACTTGCACTTCTCAAAATATTTTTTTAAGATGATCACTCGACGAACTCTGCAACGTAACTGAGCTGGAGCGACGGTTGAAACAACTTTTAGTATTCGCTAATGCCTGAGTTTTTTTCTTCTTTACTTCTCAGCAGAGTGGGAGCTGTGCGAGGGTCACCAAAACGAACATGAGAGAAAAAGGCAGAATTTTGCACACCTACATAAAAGACAATTTTTCCGTTTGCTTTTGGGCGGTGTTTCTGTATTTCAGCATCGACTTTCAAGACTTTATTGACGGATACAAAAATTATGAATGTTTTCTCTTAGTGCCGGCAAACGCAATTTTGCCCAATCTAACTTAATAAACAGAACAGGTTTCTTAATATGTTCATCCTGCGATCTCTAGCACGAACTGTATCTCTTTTTTGGAAAATAATTTATACGAGAAAGCTGAATAAACTTCTCATGGCTGGGAACAACAGCAAGACTTATTTATTATGTCTGAAGGTTTGAATTTCGTAAACACTCGGTGTAATCGCTATGTTGCCAGAAAACAAATCGCGATTACACAGAAGTTGATAACTCAGTTTACCTACTCCAATTGATAGAAATAATAATAGTAACAACAATCGGTGCCTTATCAACAACATTCACGTTGCGTTGTTTGATAAAACCCCAAATACTTATTTATCTACCTAAAAAAATTGCTTCTCTTTACAATTATCGAGCGAAACGAATTCCTTTTGTTGGTGAAATAATTTTATGGCCGATTTTATACGCTTTGGTTTTAAGTGTGCTGATTTAACCAGTCTTTACACGATAAATGGATGTTTTTTTTACCGAATACCTACATAGAAAAATCAAATTCTGTTCAACTTATGAAAAAAGAAGAATTTTGGGTGAAGTCAGTAACATGGACTATAAAACGAAAAACTTTTTATTAAAAAGAAGGTCATGTATGATAAGATTATTGAAGAGACGAAAATTTCGAAGAATTTCAATTGCGCTTAAATGAACTGAAAGGGAAAACACCTTACATACATATAAAGTTATTGGCCATGACATTGGAATGATATTTGAATGAGATGAGAAAGGTTCTTCACATGACCATTCATAGAGAAGCTGATCGTGCCCCAATAAAACAGTTCATTCAATTCAACACCGTTCATCACAACACCCACATTAATTGAGCTTTTAAAGGCATGTGTCAAAAACTTTATGAATTTCTCGCAGTTTACATGTTTTTTGCCTTATAAGTTGAGATCCCATACACGTAAGAAAACAAACTTTTCGTGTTTGTATTCAAAAATAACAGCGATATCTATAGCATGTTTTTGTGACTTCATTTCACACATCTATCTTCAGTATTCACATATTCAATTAATGTTAATAAAAGAAATTGTCAGCCAGTTTATTTTTGTTGACTTTTCTTCTTACATCTAAAAATTGTTGTTTCTTGTTCATTTTTATTTTCGTAGGTGCTGTAAGGAGATAAAAACGAATTTCGACTCTTGTTTTTGTCGTTTCTTTTCTATTAAAACGATTTTGTTATTTAATGCATTCGACTTTATATTGAACGGTTAGCGAGGTCAGAGAAACTCTCAATGATATTTAAATTAAAGAAGTATGTTGTGCAACTTGAGTTGACTTGATTGATCAACATATTTCATTCATTAAACTTACATTCAGCAAATCTTTGTATAAAGAATGAACTCAGAACAATATTGTCATAACGGTTCAGTTAAGTTTCTATTATTAGCTTTCTCATACATTACTTATAAGGAAACAGTCTTGGCCTTTTTGATCAGAGCACTCATTTGATCATAAATGCGTGGGTGTTGGTGAGAAGAAGAAAAAATCTCATTTTGATGTTTTCTCTGTTTTCATACAACTTTAATTCATCCAATCGTGAGTCAATGCGAGAGATAAATAAAAACTTCACAAACTCGATTGGAAAACTCTCAGCGCTATGCTCTCAAAATTTTAATATTTTTATATCATGTGTAGTGTGGAATTTCTGCCGAACTCATCAACCGGAAAGGTATCTTAAAAAAGATTTCAATGATCGGCAAACGAGATTTATGCAAATTATAGGATGGCCAATACTGTGGAGAAAATTTATTAACTTACAGTTATAATTTGAAAGTTTTGTTTTCTTCTAGTAAACAACATTTATTTAATATTTTTATTGAACAAATAACATGAACTTCAACTCAAAAAACCATTTAGGAGACAGAAAATTTATAACTCCATAAAAAGAACAATTGGACAATGATCAGATCCTTTGATAGCGGAGCGTATGACGTTGGCTTTAACATGTTTTAAAAAGCGTTGAGAAACAAGAAAATAATCAAGTCGCCATCCAACATTTCTGTCGCGACATTTATTCATATAAGTCCAATAAGTGTAAGCGCCTTCTTCTTCGGGATTAAAATGACGGAATGTGTCGACAAAGCCTAACGACAAGAGCTCAGTGAAACCATCTCGTTCTTCTTGAGTGAAGCCAGCACTTTTCTTATTTGTTTTTGGATTGGCAAGATCAATCTCTTGGTGACTAACATTCATGTCACCTGCGATGATGACAGGTTTCTTCTTGTCCAATTTTTTAACATGATCATCAAAGACTTCATTCCAACGTAAGCGTCTATCCAATGTTTTTAATCCTCGACCAGCATTGACGACATAAACAGAAATCAAAAAGAAGTTTTTATATTCAGCAGTGATGAGTCGTTTTTCATCTTCAAACTCTGTTCCAGGTAAATCGAAGGTGACATCCAAAGGTTTTACCTTACTGAGAATCGCAACTCCACTAGATCCCTTTTTAATATTCCAATAAGCATGATATCCAGTTAACTTATAAGATTCAGGAATGTCATCTTCACTGCCGCATTTTAACTCCTAATAAAAAATTTAGAATGAAAATTGAGATTTTTATAAAAGTTTTCTTTATCTTACATTCATGCATATGATATCAGCATCTTCATGTATAAAATAATCATTGTTTTTTTCAGAAAGAGCGCGTAATCCCGCAACATTCCATGTAACAATCTTATGATTGAAGGCTTCATCAATTCCGAACTGAATGTTCACATAATCTGTTGATACTTTATTTAGTAGACTTTTGCTCTCAGGCTTTGAAGGCTGCTTTTTCTTTGTAATTTGCTTTTTGACCTTTGGTGTAGTTTTTGGAGTTTCTTCTTTCGGCTTTGCTCTTGTTTTTGCCATTTTTTATGATTTGTTATTAATTTCCCAAACAAAAGTTTTTGGCGGCGAACGACAATTTCTGCTTCTTTTTTGCGGTGATAAGAAATTTCATTTGTGTCTGACTGTCACTGCCAGTGATCGTAACATCGACTTTTGAGTAATGAATAGTCAACATAAAGATAATAAAAAAAATGTTTTCCTTTAACTAAAATAAACATTTCCATAAATAAATGGATGCATACATCAAAATTTTATGTTTTTTTCGTAAAAAAGTAGTATTGTCTTTAATATTCCTCTTTTCATTGGCATATTTCTTGCTTCAATTTAACGCATTTCAACTTATAAGTCTGGTAAGTCATTTTGTTATTGTTTCAAAAGGCTTTCGCAACTTTCACTCTATTATTGCAAAAATTACAGCATCGAAAATTCCAAGAGGACACTGAATTTGAAGAAATAGTGTACAAAAGAGATTCACCTTTAATTTGGAGGTCATTAAAAGAATATAGTTTAAGTGAAACAGAAACTTGTAGAAACACAGAACAAGGAATTGAATTAATAACAGACGAACGAGGATTTCTTTGTTCAAGAGAAGACGTTTTCGTGACAGGATGTTGCAATATCAAAGCAGATAGCACACAGCTTTACGTTTGCAATACTTGTAACGAAAATCATTGCTGTGAAGTGTTTGAAAATTGCGTATCATGCTGTCTCAATCCTGATAAGGTAATTTTCTAATCTGAACTCTAATAAATTATTTAAGCTATTATTTTCAATAAGACATTATTCTTGTCATCTTAAATCATAGGTACCAATGTTAGAAAAAGTCATTGCACAAGCTAGTGATCGCCAAAAACTTTTGTTTACTCAACTTTCCGATCAATTCGAGTTGTGCTTATCAATTTGTAGAAGGTAAGAAAACTGAAAGTCTAAAAATGAGAATAATATCTTTCATTGCAATGTTTATTTTCAGTAATAGTCATAGTGTCATCAACGAGCATCTGTACAGATCAACTCACAAACATTGCTTTTCAAAAACAGAACCACATCAATCGATAGTGTCTGTAATATAAATTCTTTAAATAAGTGCCAAAACAAACTTTTATTAAAACAGAAGAAAAATTACGACTAAATGGCTCAAAATAATTTTAGTCGTCAAGTGTCTCAGTTTCGATATCGAATTTCTCCAGGATATAAATATTCCCAACTAGACAGGTGAGTTCATTCTTCGTATTCTAAATCAATGTAATCGTCAATATTCTGTTCGAAATGGTCATTTTTCTTGATGCCATAATGAAGTGATAACTCTTCCTGATAAGCCCAAGCCATTCGTTGTGATGTAAAAAAAACTGAAACATTTCCTTTACAATCTAATTCCACAACACCACCAGTTCCTTTGAAATCTGTTAGCATGTTCTTACTTGCATTTTGTGATGCTATTTGAATGTTTTCATTAAGATATTCCATTCGTTTAATTACATCATGTGCTAAACATGCTCGCATTAAAATATCTCCATGGCCAGTTGAAGAAATTCCACCAAATTTATTGTCACAATACGTTCCACATCCAATAATTGGAGTGTCGCCTATACGACCATGAAGTTTTCCTCCTATCCCACCAGTACTCGTAGCAACGGCTATATTTCCCAATAAATCTATTGCTACCGCCCCCACAGTTCCAGTTTCTCCTACCTGTAATATATCATGTTCAAGTTTATTTATTAAAATTTTAATTTTATGTTTCTACTAACAGCTTCGAAAATTTTCTCTTGATTTCTTCCATTACTGCTTGCTAAATGCTGAAGATTTATAAAGTTTTGCATAAAATCGGTTGTGTAGTCAGTCTTAAGTTGACCTGGTGGATGTAAAATACCAACTCCATGTCGTCTTGCAAAGTTTCTGGCACCTTCTTCTGATAAGAATTTGTATTTTGATTTTCGCATGACAATTCGTGCTAGAGAAATTGGGTAAAGAATATCAGTGACAAGACTGACACAACCAAAGTTTAAAGTTCTTCCACACATGATGCTTGCATCCATTTCTACAATTCCATCACTTGTTAAGACAGATCCATATCCAGCATTAAAATATTCATCTAATTCCATCACATTGACTGCTTTTTCAACTGCTTGAATTGCACTCTCAGTCTCGATAAGTGTTTTGTAGCCATCACATGCTGCTTTCTTTACACCTTTAACTTTTCCAGCCTCTCGACTTGCTGGAATTGTTCCTGCACCGCCATGAACTATCAGACATGGCTCCACTAATGCAAATCTTCGTGCTTTTCCTCTCATTTGTGACACTTAACTGAAGAAAAAAATAATTTTCTTTTTCGATTTCCTTCATTCTAATTAATGAAATTCAAGGAGATTGATTTTTATGAATTAAATTTATTTTTATACAAGTATCTTCATCACACCTTATTACAATTGTGTATAGAAATTCTTTGAATTCTTGTTTGTTGTTAGTCTCGAGGACGCACAGATGATTATTTTAAAGCGGAAGTTGGCGGAAGTGAAATTTACTTCTCTTTATTGAAATGATGATCACTGAGATGCTGCATATGATTTCATGAATGATTCAATGACTGATTTATCCTGATAAATGAAAGTGAATAAGTTAAAAATGTTTTCGTTTAGTCATAATTAATTTGTACCAAAGTTTCTTGCATATGATCATCTCTTTCAATACCGTAATGGATTTGATCATTCTTCTGATAAGCCCAAGCCTAGAATTGTTAAAATTACATTATTTAATTCCTGTAATTATTTAATAATTTACCATTCGTCTTGAAGTGAAAGATATTCCAACATTATAATTTTTATCAATCGTGATTGCACCTCCAGTGCCTATGAAACGTTCAGTCATATTTTTACATGCTTTTTCAGTTGCAGTTTGCGCATCTTCACCCAAATATTCGATACGTTTAATTATATCATGTGCTAAACACGCTTTCATGATTGTTTCGCCATGTCCTGTTGTGGAAACACCTCCAGAACGATTATCACAATAAGTGCCACCTCCGATTACTGGCGTATCACCGATGCGACCAGGAAGTTTTCCAGTAATGCCACCAGTCGATGTTGCCACAGCAATATTTCCATTTCTATCAATTGCTACTGCACCAACAGTATCACTTTTCTCATCATGTCGACGTCCAATTTCGGTCTTTGCAAATTTAAGTCCACCTGATCTTTGACATTCCTTCCACTCTTCTAATGCTTCACGTGCGTAATCTGTAACCAGCGAACCAGGCTTAAGAACTTCAAATTCTTGCTGCTTAATAAATTGATTAGCTCCATGAAAGCCTAAAAAGTTGTGTGGAGTTTTTTCCATGACTCGTCGTGCTACTGATATCGGGTGCATAATGTCAATGACCCCTGCAACACAACCAGCTTTTAATGTATTCCCATCCATTACACTTGCTTCCAATTCAACTGTTCCTTCAGTTGTAACTACTGCACCATATCCGGCATTAAAGAAATCATCAATTTCCATGTGTTTCACTGCCGCTTCCACTGCATCCATTGCGCTACCAGTTTGATTAAGAACGTAGAATCCTAGTTGAGCAGCTTGCTTCACTCCTCTGAGTTTTCCATGCACTCTTGACATTGGAATGTCACCAGCACCACCATGAACTAATACAATTGGTTCCATTGTTTACTGAAAATATTTCTTTTGTCTTCAGACCGTAGTCGAGCACTCGAATATCGCGATTAAAATGAAAATAAAATGAAAATAAATATAAGAAAAAAATGAGAGAAAATGAGAGGAATGAATGAGAGAGGATATGAGAGAGAGAAAGAGAAAGAATTTTATTTTTCAAGAACTTGGAAAGCTCTCACTGAATCAACAAAATCTTGTAAATTTTATTCATCTAAATTCAGTTCAAAAACCTCATTAGGATTGATGCCATAAAATACTTTATTGCTTTTCTGATAAGCCCAAGACATTTGTGCTGATGAGAATGCAATTCCAACTTCACCATTTTTATCAATTGCTATGACACCACCATCTCCGTTAAACTTGGCAGTCATTTCATCGCACGCAATTTTCGATGCTGTTTGAATATCTTCTCCTAAATATTCCATTCTCTTTAATATGTCAAAAACAAGAACTGCTTTCATTATCACTTCTCCTTCACCAGTAGCTGATAATCCAGCCAAGTTATTGTCACTATAAGTTCCCGCTCCTACCATTGGTGCATCTCCAATCCGACCCGACATTTTTCCTGTTATACCACCTGTTGATGTTGCTGCTGCGATATTTCCAAATTCATCGATTGCTACTGCACCAACAGTATTTCCTTCTCCAATCTAATAAAGTCATTGAAAATAACTTGACATAATTACATCTACTAAATATGAAAAACATGCAATACATCAACTTTTCCTGTTGCATTTATTAACTGATTTTGCTTCCATCTCTCTAATCCATCCCGAGCAAAATCTGAGACTAATGCATCTTTAGGAAGAAACCAAAATCCTTCTGATTTGGCAAGTTCCATAGCACCTGTTGCGCCTAGAAAATTGTATTGCGTTTTTTCCATGACACGACGAGCTAAAGTGATTGGATGATAAATATCTTGAACCCCTGTGCCCGATCCAACGTCCATAGTTCGTCCATCCATTATACAAGCATCCATTTGAACTTCACCATCTCTGGTTTTTATTCATATAAAGTTATTTTCGGTTTCTGTAAAAATATCTTTTACCTTGTTAAGACAGATCCATAACCGGCATTAAAATCATCGTCTAATTCCATGCTTCTCACAGCATGCTCCACTGCATCTAAGACACTTCCAGTTTCCTTTAAAACATTATACCCAACCTTAGCAGCAAGTATAGTTCCACGATATTTTCCTGGAAACTGTTACATGATTTGAATTGAAATTTAACTTCTATCAATTGTCATAATTTGACTAATTTTTACTCTTGACTCTGCAACACTTCCAGCCCCACCATGAACAATAACAACTGGTTCAATGGCAAAAATAAAAGAAAAATTTATAAGAATTACAAATAAAATGAATAACTTCATGGTTGGTAGTAAGAAATGACAATAAATGTCGACTTCATGTTAATCTATAACCAATTATTAGATGATAAGACTTAATTCGTTAAGATAAAAAGAATTTAGATTTGACAATATTTTATAGCCGGTAAATTAATCGATAAAATTAATAGGCACTTACTTATAAAAGCACTTTGAAGTCTTTCCTGTTCATGCATTTATGTTTATGCTTTCAAGTCCACACACTTACAGAAAAGTCTTGAGAAAAGTTTTTATGGAATTAAAAATAAATTTCTCTCCCAATTTTTTTTATATTCTCTCCAACTTGATTTTTACAAATATAGCCGAGACTTGGTTGTTCTCATTTACACACTAGATAAATGAGATATTTAATCAAACGATGTGTTTAGGATGAATTAAATGTAATTGACTACAGTTTTTTCTTCTTAACAATTTGATTAGTTTTTTGTTGAAACTCACTTATGAATTCTTCCCTTTTTGTGTTAAACTTTCCATCTCTCATTCTCATACAACTTATGCCTCACTGAAGTCATTAAAAAATTTGAATATTTCGATATTGACTCAGTTCTCATTTGTTTGTTGACGTTAACTGACTGTTGGCAGAAATTTTACTGTTCTTTTTTATATTCGCAATACATGATGATGTAAGTGCTGTTTTTTACATTTTGGTGAATAATCAAATTATACATTGATTTATAGTTGAAATTTTGTTATATTCAGTTCAAAAAAAGTACCAAAGTTTGTCACTTTTTTTTTTAAATTCCTTCAGAAAAAAAAGTTAATCAAGTGACTAATAAATGAATTTTTTTGTTACTGTTAACAATGTCATATGATAAAATTTAAAACCATGTAAAAGGTAGCAAAATGTTTGCATTAAGTTTATTTCAATTTCTATTATGAAGGTTATTACAAAGTATTGTGCACTATGGGAAAATTACGAGGTTCATCAAAGATTTAAAGTTATAACTAAAATTGGGACACAAAAGATCAAATAAATTTTATTATCATAATTAATATCAAGAAATAACATTCAAACCAAAAATATGTTTAGTCATCCTTGTGAGGTATTTGATTACCTAATAGAAATTGTTGGACTTTCATTATTAATTTCGTTACGACCTTCATCGCATAACATTGACATTTACACCGGACATAATAAACACTTTTGATTGAATTATAATGAAAAGTTGTCACCATAAAAATTGATAGCATCAATTACTTGTTAAAGCAATCAATCAACTTAAATGTTTATATGAAATTAATTACATTTTTATTTGTTTTCATTTATTCCTAGAAACAATGCTTCCCGTAAACGTATTTTTATAGCAATTATTATTGCTACAATCATCGTTGTGGGAACGATCACAGCATACAGCATCATATTGAATAAAAAAGAAGATGAACCGAAGCATAAAGAACTTCATGGAGCTGTTGTTGCAAATGGAAAAGAATGTGCTGCTATTGGAGCTTCAATTTTGAAGCAACAAGGATCAGTTGCTGATGCTGCAATCGCTACAATGTTGTGTGAAGGTGTCACCTGTAAGTTCCTTAATCACAAGAAAATAAATTGAACTTTATTTAATATAACTTTTGTTATTCCAGGCCCACAATCAACAGGGCTTGGTGGTGGATTTCTCATGACCATTTTCATAAAAGAAAAGAACCTCGTTGAATGCCTTGACGCTCGAGAAGTTGCACCCAAAGCTGCAACTGAAGACATGTACGTTGGTGATAAAAATAAATCGTCTCTTGAAGGTGGATTATCAATTGCTGTGCCTGGAGAACTGAAAGGCATGTGGGAACTTCATCGAAAGTATGGAAAACTTCCATGGAAAGATGTGTTCCAACCAGTTATTGATTTATGTAAAAATGGACATGAAGTCACGGAATATTTGGCGAGTGTTTTGGCAAGAAAAAATCAATCTATTCATGAGATCCCGTCACTTCGAGAAGTATTTATCAATCCTCATACGGGACAGATTTGGAATGCAGGAGATCGAATAAAAAGACCTGCATTAGCAGAAACAATGGAAGCGATTGCAAGACATGGCGCTGATACGATGTATTTGATGGGTGACGTCGGTCGTCAATTGCTTGATGACATCAAGGAATTTGGTGGGATTTTAAGTGAAGATGACTTTGCAGAATATCAAGTGAAATGGTTGAAACCTGTTGAGACGACGCTTAAGCATGGCGAGAAACTTTACTCCATGCCACTTACTGGTTCTGGAACAATTTTGATTTTCATCATGAATCTTTTAAAAGATTTTGATTTGAAACATGACGTTCTTTCCTATCATCGAATCATGGAAGCTTACAAATTAGCCTATGCGAGACGATCTGAACTTGCCGATCCCGCTTTTGTAGAAAATGTTGAAAATTTAGTTAAAAACTTGACGAGTCTCGAATATGCGAGAGAAATTCGAAAGAAAATTGATGACAAGAAAACTCATTACGAGATTGGCTATTATGGTTCACATTTTGCAACTCCAGATGACCATGGGACTGCCCAAATAAGCGTGCTTGCTCCAAATGGTGACGCTATTTCAGTTACTGGAACGATAAATTATATTTTAGGATCGTTGAGAAGGTCAAAGACTGGAATAATTCTCAATGATGAAATGGACGATTTTTCAACGCCAGGATTGAATAATATTTATGGAATTCCGCCATCAGAAAGTAACTACATTGCACCAGGTAAACGTCCCATCAGTTCCATGGCACCTTCTATAATTCTTCAGCCTGATGGTCGAGTCAGTATGGTAATTGGAAGTGCTGGTGGATCGAAAATTACAACAGCAATAGCGAACACAATTATTCAATATTATTATATGAAACTGAATATTCCACTAAAAGATATGTTTGCTTTGAAACGATTACATCATCAACTGATTCCAAATGCTGTTATTTATGAAGATGGGTTTGATAAAGCAATTATTGATGGTCTTATTGCTAAGAATCATACAATGAAAAATGTTACAAGTACAATAGGTTTTGCTGCTCTTGTTGGTATTCTAGTTGAAGATGATGTGGTTACCGGTGCTTTTGATCCGCGTCGTGGTGGAAGTGTTGCCATCGTTTAAAATGTTTCTGTCAATTTTTTAATTAAAATAATGTTTTAAATTTGTGATAAGATTCTAAATATCTAATTTAAAGAAAAATATAACTTTAAAAGAAAAGAGTGCACCTAAGCATACCTAATTTGTAAATTAATAAATAGATATGTTAGATTTTCTACATATCAGCAGTTCCTTTGGTCGTTCCTTAGTGAAAATGAAAGGAACATTTCCTTGTATTTTTGATAATATCAACACAGAATTTATCTACACTTAAAAACTGCATTTCACTTAAGAGTTTGTGACACTTTGACTTACAAATAAAAATTATTCCTAAGAAAAACAATATCTTTTCTTTACATTTCTGTCTTCAGATTACGATTACAGGGAATTATAGATTTACTTGATAGTTGATACTATATTTGATAGACAGATAAATGTGTACTGGAATCAGCATGATTTGCCAGGGAGTCAGTGTCGAATACGAAACTATTTTCTTTCTGAGAAATTTTCATAAAAATTGCTTATTCTTTCCCTCAAAAATCCGTTTTCCCGAGAGATTGATCTGACAACAGATAAGTTATCAACATTCTATTCACAAAAACTCAACTCTCTCATTTCTAAACCTGGCACCAGATGGCGCTGATACCTAATAAAACAAATAAAAACATTATTTCAGAAACATCGATCCGAATTGGCTTGGGATATTTAATTTTATTATTTTATTAAGGAATATTTTGTGCATTCTTCGACTTATTGTGGAATATTTAGTCGATATTAAGGAAGAGGTTGTGATTTAAAACTTTGTTAAAAACTTTCTGTTGAAAGAAAATCTTAAAGGAAATTCAAGGAAATAAATTTATATTTAATTAAAAAAGAGCAATAGCAAGTTTTCGTACATATTTATAACATAAAAAGTGAACTTATAATGATGTGAATATAATGAGAAAAAATGGCACAAAATCTTTTAAAATCAAATGGAGGTGAAGGTTAATGAAATTAAAGAAAACAAATGTCTACAATAAATAGTTTTTCAACAGTCTGCGTATTAAAATTGAGTGGTATCAAGTATTTTCTTCCTTTTTCTTCAAGGGCATTCCATTCTCATCGATCTCAAGTGAAGGAGACATTTTCGGAAGAAAACCACCGTATTCGATTCTTAAACTTCTTCCATTTTCAACATTACGACGAAATTTCAAACCTTCATTTGCTGTCACTCCATTCATAGCCCAATAATCTTCAGACAGAGGTGCGGGACCGACATAATGATCGTGGTGAATTAAAGGAGTTTTATGCTGTACATGTTGAGATTGTGATTGAAGATTATCATTAAGCCAATGGGCTGGCAACGAAGCAATTCCAGTAGGATTTAAATTGTTATAAGTAAATGTACCTTTAAATGAAAAACTTTAATATTATCTGAAAACTTGAACGTTTTAAACAAATATTCACCAGCGGCTTTACCAGCATACGAATTAAGTAGAGGATTAGGGTAGCTGTAGCCTTGATTTGTGGTTTCTGTTGATATTGTGGGAACTCCATAAACAGGTTTAATAGGATTTAAATGAGAAGTAGCATAGCGAGAGTAATCAATGACTGGCGATTGTTGAATTGGATCAATTGAAGTAAATGTTGAAGCTATTAAGCGATGATGATTCAGTTGTTTTAACTGATGTTGATGACTGCCTGGTACATAAATATGCTGAATCTCTTTCTTCTTACTCAAGAAACCAAAGAGACTGTCGAAATCAAACAGATTATGTTTAGTTGGTATTTTCTTTGTAATGATATGGAAGTCAGGCTTATGTTGTATGATATGTTTCTCAATTGGAACCGGCACTGCGTAAGGTACTGGATAGGGTCGATCAATAAACTTTTCAAATGGACGATCAACAAACTTCTCGATATAAACCGGCGTTTCAACTGTTTGTATTACCGGCTTTTCGATGATTTTCTCAACAGTTTGAATGAATGGACGGTCAACAAACTTTTCTAATGTTTGAATTACCGGTTTTACTACAATCTTTTCTATAGGCCGATCAACGATTTTCTCAATATATACAGGCTTCTCAACTGTTTGCACTACTGGTCGATCAACGATTTTCTCGACAATTCTCTCGACTTCATAGGGTTGCTTTACAATTTTCTCAACATAAATTGGCTTTTCCACAGTTTGAATCGTTGGTTGATGAATGATTTTCGTTTCGGGTGGTGACTTTATGAAAACTGTTTTTTCTACTGGAACTTTAACTTCTTTAATCACAGGCTTCTCAACAAATACTTGTTCTTTCACGATCTTAACTCTTGGTTCTGTTTTGATGTAAATGGGACGGTCAACAATTTTCTCGACAACTTTTTCCACCTCGACAGGATGGTGAACAATTTTCTCGACGATTTTTGTCTCAGGTGGTGATTTTATATAAATTGGACGGTCAATAACCTTTGGTGGAGCGATTAATGATTTTTCAACGATGATAGGTTGTTGCTTTTCTATGTAAATTGGTTTGGTAACAAATGGTTGTGAAGGCGTGGTAACGATAATTCTATCACCATATACAGGAACTCGTGTTGTTTGTTCTTCTTGAACAATACTGACAGTTTTATGTACATTAACTACTGGTGGCTTCACAGTATAAGTCTCATTACATTGGCTTGATTTCTCACCTAACGTTAGCCTCACACCAGCATGAATCGGAATTAAGAAATTTCCTGAATTTGGACGTTGAGTAATTTCAAGAATTTTTCCATTTTCTTTTGAAGTTTCAGTTGTTTTGCAGCATGGATTATCATTTGACTCAGTTACAGTACGTGTGGTTGATGTGGAAAATGTTTGAGTTGTTGTTGACGATTCGTAAGATTTGAAATTTTTAAAGTTTCTTAAAAATTGACGACTTGGTGCTTCTGTCATTCCTGATGGTGTTGAATCTCTAAAATCTTGATCTTCAACAAGATATTGGTAATTATTATTATTCGTATGTCCATTTATAATCTTTGGTTCTCTGTTAACAATGCCACTTGAATATGTTCCTTGATCTCTACTTTCAGTATTTGCTTCAGAAAGAATTTGAAGATTAAATTGTTTATGAGGTTGATAATTGTTAAGTAACGTTGATGTTTGAGTTGGTTTTTGTTGCACAATAACTGTTTTAATCTCATTATTCTTATTTGGTAAATTATTTTCATTCACAATAATCGGCGACTCGAAATGATTTACGTTTGAATTTGTTTTGTCTATTTCTTTTTCTTCTGCATTCATTTGATTGTTTCCTGTTTCACTGTTTAATGGAGATTCTGGTTGAAGTTTTCTCAAGTCAACATTTTTATCTTCTTGTTGTAGTTCCACTTTGGGTGCTGCGTTGTTAATGCTTTCATTGTTTTTCTCACTGTCAATATCAGGTGGTGATACTTCGAGGTTTTCAATAATTAAATGTTGTTGTGGTGGCGTAGCCATTGATGCAATTGGCTGTTGATGATAAATTACTTCTTGTGGTTTGTGCTGATAAAAGTAATTGAAATGCGGTTGATTTGGTTGTTGTGCATATTGATAAATAAATGGCAATTGTTGGACATGTTGAAAAGTCACCGGAACTGAATGTTTTTCTTGATTCCGATAAAGTGGTAACTGTTGATTATAAGGCGAAACCAGTGGTTGCACAATAATATGTTGTTGATCGTAATGTGGCTGATTTGGAGCATAAATTCCGCTTGTTGGAATTTTATCATCGATCACAGATGCTTGAAGAGAAGATTTCGGATCAAAAGCAAATTGTGATGTAGAAAGACTATCTTGAGGTTGTTGCAATGAATATTGATTGAATAAAATCTCATTGGTATTGAGATTATTTTGATCAGGATTTTGATTAAGCTGCTCGACTGCATGTTGCCCCAAAGCAAAGTGACTTGACACTCGATGATGGGGTCCATTTAATGAATATCTGTATAATTCAAGTTTAGAAAATATAAAGCAAATCAATCAATCTTTTGTTGTTTTAAATTACCTGGCCACCGGATGATATCCCCATTCATCAGCAATGTATTTGACCGACGCTTTACTTTCACCTTTAGGATGGTTTACAAAATAATTTCCTTGTGTGTTGTCACCATTACGACTTTCCTTGTGACCTTGTGCTGCTTGTGTATGACGATTTGCTATAAAGTACTTGTATTCATACTTTGGTGGATACTAAATGAAATAAATTATGCGTGCATGTTTTTTATAAGTTGATTGATAGAGAAAATGAACTTAAATTCGCCACATGCTTAATCACAATAATATCGATGACTTCAGGAAAACATTAAATTATGTTTATAAAATATTATGCATAAATAAGAGTAAAACGTGCACGGTAAACGCTAATGATCTTCAAAAAGAGTAACGAGAAAGATGTGTAGCAGAAATTTCACTTTCCATTCAGTATCGAAGGTGTACACATTTATAAGCGAGTTTTCTGCGAAAGCATGTGACGGAATATAAAGGAAAGAAAGAAAACAAAAATCACTTACCTTGTCGGGAACTTTAGGCTTTTCAACATAATTTGGCGGCTTCACAGCTAATACTGTATGAATGGTTAAAACCAAAACGAAAAATCTCTGCGGGAGAGAAAATTTGGAGAAGGAAGGTGTTAGGTCTCATGTGTCCCGAATTAATTTTCTTGCAAATAAAAGCTAAGATTTAAACGCTTTATGCATGACGACAATAGCATTCGGGAGAATGTCGATAAATAATGGATTACGATTGCTTAATTATGTAACATAATCGAAAAAGAGTTTTTTTATGTTATTTATTTCTTACTTCTTTCATTTGGGTGGTTGAATTAAGAAGAAAGTGAAATTTATTGTCTGGCTAAACGCACATTTACAAGACTCCAATTGAGTTTGAAAAATTAATTAACTGACAAAAGACTTCAATGATTGGGCAGAAGCAAATAATTAACGGGAAGAGAAAAATTCTTCATAATTATTATAATGAAAATAAAAAGCTTTAATCAAACCACATGCGTTCGATTAATTAATGGAGAATTTGCATTAATAATAATTTAACATGCAAAAAAAATAATTATATGAAGTTTTAAATGATATTAAACAGATTGACTTTGCATATGTGAAGAAAGTTGTCTCGTGTGTCGTTTTTTTTTCTTTGTTAACTTAAACCAGACAGCTAATTAAGCCAGTATCAAATAGGTAATATTGTTGTCAATATTATGCTGATTGACAAATTAATTTTTTTAAATTTCTACCGATACATTGAACTGGATGTGCATTCAATGGTTTTCACTTTACTGAATAGAAATTTTTTTCAGTTTCCTTTCACAATGCTTCGCATCTTTTTTTGTTCATTAATTTCAATGTCAATTGAATTAAGTAAGTTTCCAGTGGTCGATTAATTTTTCATTACCTTCAATAAAATCATTTTAATCCACTTTTCTTCTATTCATAGCTTTTGTGTAGTGAAAGAAAGTATAAACTTCTGCTTATTGTTTTAATCTTTATATCTTTCTTTTTCAGAAAATTTCACTGCTTGTTAATTCTTATTTATTGCACAATCTTAGATTTATTTCACTAGAGAAATTTAAATATTATCCCTGCTTATGTTTCGATTTTTTTATTTATATTTTTTTGTTCAGCCTCTGTCAACTTTCTTTAAATTCATTAATCCATTTTTATTTATAAATAAGCAACGACAACAGCAAGTGGCAAGACACGATCCAAAGCGTTCAAAGGTTCAACGTAAAGTGATCCAGTTTGAGTATTTTCACTGCTCTATATCAAAGCTTTTCCCCGCCACAATGACTCGCGACCAGCCCCGAGGTAAGCTGAAACATGATTCATGCAAACTCACCAAATATATTAACATCTGAGCGGATTTCTCTCTGGTCTTTCTCTCGACAGTGGTGAAAAAAATGCTTTTTTCTGCAGAATATTGCGAGCATAAATCAATCTAAGAAACGTCATGAAGTTATGAGAAAGAGAGAAAGAAAGAAAGATTTTTTTATCCTCGCATTGGAAACGAAAACCTCTTGAAATGATTAAACATTAAATATGCTTTAGTGAAGTACTTTGCGTCTACACCTTCAGCATCACCTGCTTAACGGCTTTCACCCGGCACAATGGAATGAAATTGCGTGTGATGTGAATTCTTTTTTTAAGTGACTTGTCTTAGCTTTCAAAGAAAGTTCTTCAGCAGTAGAATATGTAAACATGTTACACACTCAACATGCATAATGAACAAAAATATTAGTTTATCCATTCACTAAGCTGACGGGCATTTAAATCTCATTCAACATATTTTGTTACTTAAAAGTATGAGATATCATTTTAATTTTTTGTTTAATTTCATCTCAACGAGATTTGTTTTTTGTTCGCAAATCATTTTTTATCCACTGTTGCTTTTATTTTCTTCTTTATTGATCTCAATCATATTGAATGACGTTCAGTTGTTATGATTTTTATTTACTGATTACATTTTGATACAGAAATTATTTTTATTTCACTGGCTGTCTATGGGTATTAATAATGCGTCCAAAGTGCGAATTAGACATTGCAAACCATCGTCAGTTAAAAATCTGGTTTTTATTTGATTAATCTTTGATAATTATTTCAATTCCAGTTTTCTTATTACTTGATACATCAAAAATTGAAACATAAGTAAATTTCCCTTTCTGATGTGAATGTGACTGAAGGAAAGACAAAAAGGTTGCCTACAATGTGATTTGTTAATAATTTTTTAATAAAACTGGTCAGCCAAAATCAATGTAAATTGAGAAGAAAACAAAAGTCACGAGAAACATGACTGAAACATTCAAACGATTAACTGAATAACGCTTCTCATTTCTAATTTCGTTTCACAAACCTACTGACATGACCAGCAGAATGGTTCAAATGTCGTCGTTCCCAAATATGTATACAAATCGATTTTTATGTTATTATTAACTTTCATGAAGATAGGGAATTGTAAGTAGTCCCGCAGGCGTAAAAGAAAATTACTCTCAAGGTCGGTCAAATTTGGCTTCAATTATGCAGGAATTTAATCAAGTCATATCAACCATAACTTCAATCACTTTTCCATTGTTCATAATAAAATGGAAAGTTATTGGAGTGGCTTTAAATTATCATTCGAACTCTTACAATGTGTCGAATAGGTTGGCAATTTTTAATTTTTTTATCTTTTATATCAAGTGAACTTGTTTCTTATGTAATCAGTATAAAATTTCGCCGTTAACAAATAAAAGAAATGGGATCGCGAATGTTGTATGAATAAAGTGTTATGAGTTATATGTTGGCGAAGAAATTAAATGTTGCTTTTATGTTTCCACAAAACATTCTCTTGTTTCTTTCTTTCGTTTGAACAATAAAAACTTCTATCTTAAAACTGAGTACAAATGAATAAAAACAATTTAAACTTGTTCCGATGATGTCAGATTTTTTCGCTATGGTTAAATAGAAAAAAAAATGTGCACATTCATCACAACAAACAGAGCACCATAGCTTATGTTGTGCATTTTTGTTTAGTTTCACTTTGGATCTATTTTTTTCCTTTCTTTTTCTTTTGATAGTCTCGCGCTTGCTACAGATATGTCAAATTTGAAATCGTGTTTCTCCCAGGGTTATGTCAGGCATCTCTAGCTATAAAAATTAATTTCACTATTTAAGTAGTTTTGTCTTTTTGCCTTTATTTGGAACTATGTATTGTAAATATCAGGTAGCAGTTACTTCGACGTGATATGGCAAAACGCGAAATGATAACTGTCATTTTTATTTCACTGTTTCCGAAACCATTATCATTGTCTTGCAAGTAGAAACCACACTAATATTTTGAGAGATGATTGATATCATCATATTGTCTTAGTTTTTGGTCTCACCAGCGGATCTTCTTGATAATGATCTCTTCACATTGATACCTTCATTGTTTTATTAGCTTTTCCGAAAAGCAATTTCACTATTTTAACCATATGAATTAATTTCTTGTAAATGTAAACAAGAAGTAAAGAGAATCACTGAATTGAATCATTTATAAGACAATTATTATTTCTTCCTCCATAAACATTTTCCGATTCGATTCATTTTTAATGTTCTTTTTTTATGATGATGAAAATTTATTCAAATCTTTGATATCCGTTGAGATTTTCTTGAAGATGTTCATTGAAATGAAAATTTTTTTATGTGGAATTACTTGAGTTTTACTAAAATTACAAGTGCTTGATTCTTTAAAGAATACTTTATTTAATAATTTAGTTTTATTTTGGCGTTTTTCTATATTAATCAGACATTTTTTCTTCAGTTACAAACGTCAAATTTGTAAGGAAAATATCTCGATATTTAATAGCAATCAAACAGCATTTCTTTCTAATTGGTGCAACTTAAGAAGACATAAATTTAGTAATCATATTTCATAACCATAATTTGTTAAGTTTGTTTACATCATGTAAAAGAATAAAAAGAAAAAGCAATAAATTTTATATTCTCATAATATCGAACGAAGTTATCAGCAATGCAAATTACTTTATTTTTGCTTTTCCTTCTCATTATTGCACTTCCATTCCTGGTATTAGTGTACACAGTGCACCATACAATGAAGCACTCTTAACAAGCGTAATAGGTTTCATTAGTTATAATTTTATGAGAAAAATGTGAAAATTACACACCATATGCTGACGGAAGTCGCGACATCATCGAAGATGTGAGAAAAGAAAATATTCAATGTTGTAAGCAAAGCATTTTCCATTAGACTTTTGTTTCGCGTATTTCTCTTCGTGAGAAATTTATTTATTATATATTGCTCACCCGGACTCTTCAATTAAGTGCAAGAATTTGTTACATCTTACTATCAATTATGGAATTCCATTTTCTTCTTATTAAGCAGGTATCTTTGCGGAATCTTGACCAATTGCATCATTGATTACTTGAATGGTTTCTCCTCAAACCACTTACCATGTTTAAACAGTCAAAAGTTTTAAATAATACACAGCATGGTCATCCCCTATGGCCTAAATTAAATCATGAAAAAATGTCTAATTTGTAGTGATTTCGAATTTAATTATTAATAATAACGTAATAAATGATTTTGGCTTGTTTCTAGTGAGTTGAACGTAGCTATAAACTTTTTTCATCATTCTAAAAATTTAAATGCCAAAGAAATAAGAATCATAATTGTTATTCATTTACCCCACATGAAAATGTTTATATAAATTTTACGCATTTTATGAACACAAACATTTGCGTATCATTCGTCATTCAAGAGGGGAAATTCAAAATCAATTTATGAATGTGTTGGTTAATACATAAAATTTCATATCAGCTGACGAATTCAATTCGTGTCACTTATGTGAAGATGCACGCGAATTCGTTTAAGAATATTAAATTATTTAAGTCTTTTTCTTATAAAATTTATTAAATTTTCTTCATGAATAAAATTAAAATTGTAAAATAAGTCAATGAACTTTTAATTAATTGCGGATAAGATAAATTTTAATTTTCTTAAAAAGGACATCTTTTGAAATTGTAACGTTCTGGAAAACGCAGAAGCATATTTAGTTACCACCCCGCCACTTTTATATGTATTGCTCAAACACCATCAACCAAATTTTCGAGAATTGAAGGGTTGCGAATTCCACCCTCAATACTGTTCTGTTAATCCTGAAAAAAGGACGAAAAAAAGAAAATTCCGACATTTTTCTTGTGAAAATTAGTGCTACTTTCACTCTTTGATTTCCTAAATTAATTAAAATGTTATAATTCACTTAGATATCGGCTTTAACATAAATTTATTCGAGTTAAACTGGTTTAAATCGGATAGATGTAAAGAAAATCGTCTATCAATAAAATCTCGCTCGCCATGCTCAATGAGGATTTAAATACGGATTTTTACTCTTTGTTCATCCAAAGTTATGATAATTCGTAAGTTAAAACTTCTAATGCTGTTTCAAGAATAATTTAATTCAATCATTTCTAGGAAAAAGAATAAAGAAAAAGGAAAAGTAAGTGAAAAAAATTTTGAAATGGTGATTGGATCGATAATTGTGGGTGCGAATAGGAGAATATATTTCCTTTGTCGTAAAAGTGCAGGAAATACTTAACGGAATGAGAATGTTGCCTTTATTTAATTAATTTCTTTCATCATTCTTTGCATTTAAATAAGAATATTAAATTTCCTTTTTAGAATTCATCAGAAAGTCACGATGAAACAATTTTGTCGCCGATTGTTTTTGAAATTTCACCAAACGCCTCAAAGTTTGCAGCATTTTCCGCTATTCGATCAATGGTTTTGGAGCGAGATTGTAAATTTAATTCTGGTTATAAAGCGGAAAATAAAACAAAATCACATGATCAACTAGTAAACACGAAAAGTGAAGATGAAGGCAATGATTTCAAAATTATTGATTTCTCACCACCTCGTATGGATAGAAATGTTAACAACATTCCACATGTGAGTTGAATTATCTTTTCCTTCATTTAGTTATTGTAATAATTTTTGTTTTCTTTAGATTGTTTACGCGGGAATTCAAACATTATTTGAGATCATATCGGAAACGAAGAATCAATATCCGGTTGTTTGCTCCAAAGCACTATCATCGCTTTTTGATATTTTTCAAGGTAAATTAATGAACTTAAATTGGCAAACTATTTTTCAGTTTAATAATTTACTTCTAGGTCACGATCCTGAAAGCTTCAAATCCGAACCTGACATCTTATTTCAATCGCTTTACAATCTTTTGCTCGATCTTGCAACATCAAACGGTGCTAGTCCTCAGAAAAGTTCTGAAAATCATAACGAAAAGAAGAATTGGAGTGCAATAAGTTGTTCAGTTTTGTTGGCATTATGCATAGCTCGTGGTGACACTGGAAAAACGATCAAAGCAATAACATCAATTCTCATGTCATCGAATACCATTTTATGTCAATCGATCAAACTTCCTGAAATCTTGATTAAACTTCAGAAAAGTGTGGAATGTGTTGCCTTGGGTCATCCTGAAAAGCCAACATATTTCGAACATGGAATTCCACAAAATGGTCTCATCGATGAGTTTTTCGTCAAAAACATCATTCCCGAACCATTTTCATCATCAGCACTTGCATCAGATGGCAAATTTCTTTACATTCTTTTGGGTAAAAGTCTCTATAAGGTTGGATCAGGTTACAGTGGAACAACAAAAGGTCTCATTTATAGAGTGAACAAAGATTTCACCAAAGACAAGCGTGGCTGGATTGGATTTTGTGGTGATAAGCTTTATTATAAGAAATTGTCGAAGAAAACAATTGATAACTTTATTGTTGTTGATCATGAATCGTTGATTCTTCAAAGTCCATTACAAATGTCAATGAAATCACCATCTTTGAAAAAGGATCCAACAAATTACATTCTCTACTCTGATGGTGATTCAATAAATGCCATAAGTGCTGTTAAGGATGATTATTTTACAATCAAAGAGATTATTTCAAAAAATGAAAGAAATTCCGACATGATGCTGAATTTAGCGAAAAGAAGTTTCAGAACATTTGGATATGCTGCTTTTGAGGAAGAAATCTTGAATAATTCACAATTGCAAAAAATTCAATCATCGTTTAATTGTTTCGTCCCAGCATTGCCTGATGAATCTGAAATTAGTGGAATTGTAGCAGGAAAGGAGTTTGGATTAGTAATGACATCGAATAACAAAGTTTTCTATTATGGAAAAGGTGCAAGTTTAGGTTTGAAGTCACTTATTAAGAGTCCATCATTGAAACTCAGTGAACTTACAATATCAAAAGTGTCAAGAATAGTTCAAGCATCTTTGGGTCATGATGGTCTTCACACTTTACTTTTAAGTGACGATGGTTCAGTCTTCTTTGCTGGTTCAATCCGACGTGGTGAAGATGGCGAAATCTCAAAACGACGACTCTTAAAACCAACAAAGCCAAAACGAATCTCACGCCTTGATAATAATTTCATCGTTCATGTAGCTTCAAACAATGGAACATCAGCTTTTGTTACTAAAACTGGAAAGCTTATAATGTTTGGTAAGGACACAAATTTCTGTGATTCCAATGGCGTCGTGTCACAACTTCAAGACAGTCACATCGTCAGAGTTGAGATGGGAAAAGCTCATGTGATAGCATTAAATAGTAAAGGACAAATCTTTTCATTTGGAGTCAACAATAAAGGACAATGTGGAAGAACTTTTACAAGCAGAGACAAGATGGTTAATGAAGAATATTTCAATCCAAAATCGGGACAACAAGAACAAGCAGAATCAAATCATATTCTTTGTGATCCTGAAGAACATGAAACAGTCGATCAACATTGTAAAATATGCAAAATTTGTCTTGAATGTACTGGATATAATAAATTGTGTTCAGCTTCATTAAAGATTCCTGTTAAGAATCGAATACCAGGACGGTAAGATTAATTTCAAAATGTTTAATTACAAAATCATTAATTAATTTCATTTGCAGCAAATGTTTATGTGGATATGGAAATTCTGGATGTATCAAATGTGGAGCATGTAAAGCTTGTATAGTTAAACAAGAGAATAATCATAGCAAAGATCAAAATCTCGAATCATCAGATAAGTTCAAAGAGATGAAGAAAGATGTGAAAATTAATGTGGAAGAGTTGAATTATCCAAATGAATCAGAGCGTGTTGCGCCTTTACCACCGTCAAAGGTTTCAATTCCATCGAGTAGTCCCGTTGTGCAAATATCTTGTGGCTTACATCATACAATTCTTATGACTTTAGCTGGTGAAGTGTTTACGTTCGGAAGTAATCAATATGGTCAACTTGGGACGGGAGATCTTCAACCAGTTCAAGTGCCAGTGTTAGTGAAGATTCCTGGAATTGCCACACAAATATCAGCTGGAAGTAATCACAGTGTTGTTTTAAGTTCAAAGGGAACTGTTTATACATTCGGAAATTATCAAAAAGGTCAACTGGGTCGATTGCCAACAGATTTTAACGGAAGTTTCGATCAAAATCTTCAAACTAATGGACCAAGTTCAAGCATAAGCAATAATCCATTCCCAAGTTTTAATGATCTTACCATTGATAACACGAATCTGATAATGACACAACGTCAGCGTTTTCTATGGAATTGCATTCCAGCGCCAGTGAGTGGCATTGGTCCAAATTATCGTAAGAAAGCTTGTTGGATTTCAGCCAGTGGTGACCAAACGTTTATGAAAATCGACGAGTCTCTGGTGAATGCAAGTTCATTAGCAAAAATCAGTGTCGCTGCAAATAGCAACACAATAATTTTCATTTCTAACAATGAAGGTGTGCCAGGATGCATAACAATCAGTAAACCAGATGGAAAATGTAAAACACATTTGAGTAATCAATTTACATTTAACAATCAGTTTAGTGAAGAACATTTTGCTGATTCTTTATCATCGGAAATGACTTCATCGTTTTCAACAGCTGATCGTATGTTGAAAGAATCAAGTGATCAACTTCCGTCAACATCGTCATCATCACCATTGTCATCGTACATTGGAACGTGCAACATCATTTTCGCAATCGATCCACTCTACGATGTTCTTTGGTGTTTTGATGTCGTCAATAAGAAAATCATGTGCTTTAATATCATTGCAAGTAAAGTAGCGGATAATGTCAAAGCAATTTTCAAATCTGACGTGACTTTCCCAAAGAAGAATTTATTCAACGTCACAAGAGTTCACGCATGTTTAAATGTTCTTGCATGTTTTGATACATTAGCATCGGCGCAGAATTCTCTCAACACTTGTTTTGAGTCGTCAAAGAAGAAAAGTTTGAAGACGATCGTTCCTGAAATATTGAAAGATAACAAAGAAACGAAAAAGATTTGTCGGTTTGAAGCATTTGGTGGTGGTTGGGGATATTTTGGACATAGTGTTGAAGCCATTAGATTCATGTGTGACACAGACATCTCGATGGAAGGCATTGGACTCTATGGTGGACGTGGTGAATACACATGCAAGATCAAAATCTTTGAGCTTGGCTTTGATGGCGGAGGTCTTGAAAAAGATGGCACAATGATCTTTGAAATTGACGACATTCCGTATTATTGTCCAGCACGAACGATTCATAATGTGATGTTCCAAAGACCATTAAAGATTTGTGCAGGAAAATGGTATTTGTTGTGGGTGAAAGTATCGGGACCGTCATCAGATTGTGGCTCGAGTGGTCAAAACATTGTCGTTGGTGATGATCAAGTTGTGTTCACATTCAAATCTTCAAAGAAATCAAATAATGGAACTGACATCAATTCAGGACAAATTCCATCGATTCTTTATCGAATTGTCACACATAATCGGAAGATTTCCGATGGATCTGACAATATTGAAAACATTTGTAAGATTAGCAAACATTTTGTTAACACAATTTCATGCGAGAATCTTGAGAATCTTGTGAAGCTTTTGAATTGGTCTTGGAGTCAATTTAAGATGAAAGTAAATGAAATGGTTGAGAAAGTGTCGTCGAGTGATGAATTGCTATTAAATCGTTATGTTTACTTCTGTCAAGTGAGCTTACGTTTGTTGAAGAAATACATCAATGAAATTTATCCTTCAGACTCATTCAAACTTTGTGAAGGCGAAAAGTCAAATTTCAATCGTTCTTATCAGCAAAATGAAGTTTCAAATGTGTCATCATCACGTGCAAGTCATCTTCCAGCATCTTCAGTTTCAATTTTGTCAGATTCGGGATCATCTCATATACCTCGCAGATGTCATACAGAAAGTCTTCAATTAGCAGAAAGTATTGGGAATGTTCGTGCATTACTTATTACGATACTTTGTGATGACTTATCAGCTTCGTATGAAAATAACAGTAAGATTGATTTATATTTAATTTATTTATTAAATTAATTTTTTTTTTGTCATAGCTCAAACATTAATGTGTCAAATAATGGATGAATGTAGCAACACTTTCATCAGCTGCTTCAATGCTTTCTATCCAACATCGTATCTTAAATGGGATTGCCTTTGTGATCTTCTCTCACAAATGGATATGGGCGTGTTTAAACTTCGACTATTGAGTGGCGTTCTTGCTGGTCTCTGTGATCCAATAATTAATTTAAAAATGACATTTTCCATCATGTCACCATGTACAGAACAAAAATCAGTGACAAGTCCAAGTGATAATTCAGGATATCCAATCTTACAAGACACAGATAATTTCTACTATCCAATTCTTGTGGAGCAAATGATGTGTCGCAGACAGAAAGAAAAGTCAAATACCGTCTATAGAAATTGGAATTTTAGAGAAATTCTTTCGAGACTTTTGGAAATTATTTCAAGACCGATTCGACTGAAGACTGAAGGAATTTTCAGTAACACGAAACTTGATGCAATGGCAAACGATTATCTTAAGAAGATGAGTAATTATAATCTCATTTCCAACTGTTGTTTATTGCTGTCAAAAGTTCTTGCTGAAATTGTTTATCAAAGTTGTACAGACGATGTAAGTTTAAAATTTTCTAAAAATATTGACTCGGATTAAAATTTAATCTAGATTAATCCTAATCTAGATTAAAATTAATCGTTTTTCTATAATCTGGATTAATAATATTAAACTTTTATTTTACAGAGTGATACGACAATCATCTCACCTTATGTACTACAATCAACTGGAATAAGATTTAAGAAATGCGATTTTAATAAGACTTGGAACACAGGACATTTCGCTTCTGATGCGATTTGTTTTACTGTTGATAGATCAGGAATTGTTCTTGCTGGATGTTGCGTTTATTATGGTTCGGGAAGTTATGAATATCAATTGGAACTTCTTCATGATACACTTGATTCAAAGAGTCAAATGCAACATAAATGGGAGACAATAGAATCAACATCTGGAACATTTGACCAGGAGAATGTTCATCGAAACATGGTTCAGTTGAAGTTTGAGCGACCAATTCCATTGCGAGAAAATATTTGCTATGCGATAAGATTCTGTTCGAAAGGATCAAGAACATGTTCAGGTGATGCTGGATATCCATCAGTTCGTGGACCTTGTGGTACAATTTTCCGATTCCATCCATGTGATCTGAGTTTCAATGGAACAACTCCACAACGAGGTCAAATTCCATCTTTACTTTACTACAGCATTCCATGCAGTCATCAAGGAAATAAAATGAAGAACAACAATGAGATTTTCGCTCGAGATATTGCACTTGAATTTGCATCAGATATTGTTCATCGTAGTCGTGACTTACTTGTGATGACACGAAATGCTTTACTTTATTCATTGTCATCGTCAAGTGACAAAAGTTCGAATTCTTCGACAGCAACTCAAACTTTTGATTCGGAACATAACATCACGCCTATTGAAGAGCATTTCGATGTGACATGGATGGCAAATCCATCAACAATTGCAGCGCCATCAGTGAAGCCAAACAGCTTTAATCCTTATTACAATTCGAAGGAACCGTCGACATCGAGCAAGGAGAAAAATATCAACATCGCAACGAAAGATATCACGAAGAAGATTGAAACATTTTCACGTGGACTTTTTGAAACTTTGAAACTTGATAAGAAGTTTGAAATTCTTCCAGCAGATTGTGTTGAAGTTGACAATGCATCGGAGATAACACCTCACGATATTCTTGATGATTATGGAAGTTCAAAGCGTGCAAAGGAATCCATTGAATCGAATGCCAATGGAAATAATGTAAGAAAAGCAATAAACGCAATTCCAATCACACGAAGTGATAGTGATGAGAGTTTTTGTGATAGCGATAAAATCAATGAAATGTTTACAAAGCAAGAATCAAGTTTATTTCATACTTTACTTCCATTAACTCTTGCAAACATCAGCCGATTGATTTGCAATGATCCAAAAGTTTCTATCGAGATTCTTAATCTTGTTAAATCAATTCTGCCACATATAACTCTTCTCAATCAAATGTGCAATAATGGTTTGTCTTCCTTAACGACACAACATCAAATGGATAAAAGTCATCTTGATAATTACGATTTCTGTACAACAAGCAATCATTATGCGATTCTTGAAAGCGATCATCCTTATAAAGGAACTTCAATTTATTCCTTTAAAGTTCTATTTCCATCAACAGTCAAGTGGATGTCATTGGAATTTGATCCGCAATGTGGAACAGCACAACCTGAAGATTGTCTTAAGATTCTCATTCCTTTTAAACGTGATAAAGTTAAGAACAGCAACAATGAAAGTGATGAAAAGAAACAAGTGAAGATCAATAAAAGCGTCTTTTCAAATGAAAACTTCCAACAAATGTCTTCATCAGAACAACACATAATGATAAAGAAGTTCAATACAGAGAGTGGATGGTCAACAAATGCAATAATTATTCCTGGAAATGAAGTCATGTTTTCACTTGAAACAGCATCAAATTATCTTGCTGATCATAAACTCAATCGATATGGTTTCAAGTGCATTTTAATTGGATATGAAAGTATTGATGCATCAAAAACATTCAACAATTCTCTCATCAATCTTGAATCAGAAGTTGCTTATCTTGGTGGAATGTGCAGTGCAAATCTGATGAGAAAAGATTTAGTTTTTTCTGGTAAGTTGACGATTGTTGCAAGTGAAGATTGGATTTAAATTTATTTTATAATTTTCAGATGAAAAATCTGACGACTTTTATGCAACTGAAAATACGCTCAAGAAACATTCAGCATTGCTTTCGAAAGGATTATCAGTTCAAAGTGGATCGTTGATAATAAACAAAATATTGGAACAGGATATCGCTATCGAGTGAGTAAAAAGCAATTTTTAATTATCTAATATGGAAGTGGAAAATAAATAAATTAATTTTATTGAATGTTTGGTATTAAAAATCCGTTTTCATGAGACCAGTCGTCTCAACTTTAACGAAAATTTCTGTTTGACGATATGTGCGGGGGTCAGGTTTAATAACTTTCAATGCGTTCTTTCTTCTCGTCACACACCAAAATATTAGAAGCACAATAATGAAAAGAATTAAGATAAGAAATAATGAAATGACTAAGTAAGCAATCCAAGTTGATGAATTTTTAGTGCAATGATTATGTAAAGATGAAATTAGCTCGAAATCGTCGTTGACCCTCATGTAGATCGCATTCGAATGTTCACTGAAGAATTCATATTCGTACATCTTATTGATAGTTGGACAATCGGAACGATCTCTAACAAACAATTTACTGACTTGCAGCTTCATATTTGGACATAATTTAACGTCAAGTTCGGGATCGATAAAGTCGATGTTGTTGCCTTTAAGTTCAAAGTAAACACTTTCGGTTCTTAACGTTGATGTTTTTGGATTCTTTGTGATAGCTGGAAATATTTAATTCATTGAAAAAATTCTTGAATTTGATTGAAATGAATTAATTCACCTTTGAGACTTCCAGGATGAAACATTGTGATGTTGTTGTCAGTAAAAATTGCTCTATCAGCAACGTCCATAACGAAAGCTTCTCCTTGTAAAACTCCAAAAGTTGAATTGTAAATTCTGAGAAAGTTTACTTCTTTGAACTCAAAAGTGCTTGGTTGAAGCATTGAGAAATGCGAATTTTCAATTATAATATTTTCAGCGTGACAATCGTAAAAGGATTTCGACACTGAATTATGTTGGAACGTCACATTGATAAATTCCACGTTATTCACACTAAGTTTCTTAAATGCTTGCGTTTCAATTTCTCCAATTTGTGTATTTGTAAATTTAATTTTGTCAATAACATTTGACAATCCAGTCAATGCAAAAATATGAATTTTTGTAATGACGGAATCTTGAATGATGAGCTCGTGAAGATTTCCTTTGACGAAATGTGATGGAATGTCAGGAACAGTTGAGTTAAAGATTTCTAATCGTATTGCTGGATGATCTCTCGAATTATCAAACGAATTTTCAACAAAATCCAAGCGTCCAATATGTTCAAAACGAATTCCATTTACTTGAAAAAGATTCTCCAATGAAAAAGCTGGAACAAGAAATGTTTGGCAATGTTTAACTTCAATTTGTCGAATGTTTCCATGCAAGTTTGGTAACCGTAATGACTAAAAAAGAGTTAAAAACATTAAAAAATGTGAAATTTTTCAATTCAATGACGATGACAAAGACTCACATCTGTTGAGTTTTCACAATCACACACCGTTCCACCCCACTGATAATCGCACTTCACCTCGTCGTATTCATCAAAATTCAACTGACAACGAACAGAATATTTGAGAAACAAACAAATGAGGATTAGAAATTCAATTCTTTTCATTATTGCTTGTTTCTACTTTCTTCCAATTTCTTATTATGTGTAAATAAGTAAAAAAAATGCTTTTGATTCGATTCCGAACTTATACGAACTAAAAATAACCAATAAATGAAAATTTTTCTTCTTTATCTTATCGCGTTCTGTACACATTCAAATGTGTAACTTTATATGATTCACTAAGTTGGTGTACACAAAGTTGATTCATTAAAGTTGTATTTATTTCCCTAATCATCAAAATGATTATGAAATGTTAGCAAAAAATGATCGAAAGTTTTGTTTATCGAGTGATATTTACAATTCTTTTGAGATTTATTATGTGAAATAAATTTTTTTGAGTTCATTTTATTATTACAAATTATAAATTGTTGTGATTTGGAAGCCTTGGCTTATGTGATTGTTTACGTATCAATTACAATTCGTTTTTGTTTTAATCAAAAAACATGAAGTTCAAACAATTTCGTCGATGTCGATTGTAGCTTTTGATCCACCAGAATGATTTGAACTTGTTGAGTTCTCCATCGATGCTTCATCACTCCAATCTTCAATGTTATCAGGAGTAACTCTGACTGGTGTTTTGTTTGTTTTTATTGGGACGGTATATTCAGGAATATTTTTCTTTCCTTCATTACTCGGTCCAGGCTCAAATTTATTAACAACGTCAGGAAGATTATCAATACCATATGGATTAATAGCTTGACTTATGGCATATGGAGTTATCACTTGAGGTTTGAATGGCGTTATTTCTAAAAGCAATAAATTAAACAAACTCTTTGAGTGAAATGAAAGAAAAACAAAATGAGATGAAAATTTACTTGCGTGAGAATTATTCGTCACTGGCTCGGAATATAAGTTTCCAATTTCATTATTCTCGTTGTGTAACGAACTTGAAAGATTTTTGTTTACATGAAGTAAAGGAGTGAGTGTTCGTTGATTCATCACAATTGTCGGTTCTGCATAAATATGTTCAGAATTGTTGTTCTTCAAGGGATTATTTTCAGATGCTGACGATGATGATTCAACAGCCCTTGGTGCTTGATTTCTTAAACGTGTCGTTGAATTAGGTGCCAGATGTTTGTAAAGAATGTCAGTGAAGGCTACAAAATCTTCTCCACAATTTTCACATTCGCCAATCGTTTGAACAATGTCACCGATAATTTTCACTTTTTCGTATTCATTCAACTCATGACGAAGTAAACGTTGCGTCTTTTCATTGACAATATCAAATTTCTCCTTGGGCTGTTTTTGCTTCATCGATTTTAATGCATCATCAATGACCATTTGATCGCGAATCGAGAACATCCCAGTTCGTAATGAAGCTTCATATGACGGCGGTCCTTCAGATTGATTCAAATGAATTAAATCATTTTGATTTTGAATGATTTCACGATCATAATGATTTGAATTTCTTGACTTCCTTCTTATTACACAAAAGAAGGTGAAACAAGTAACTGATATGATTGCAATTGCTCCAATGATCGCATAACTTATGTAATTTTTCAATTGAAGTGCATCATAGAAATCGTTATCGGAAATGAATTTTGCATCAATTTTATCAATTTTGATGCTATCACATTTTATCTTTGACTTTCTTTTATTGCACATAGCATCAAAGTACTGATTGTATTTGACAGTTTCTGCAAGTTTAAGACACTTCAATAGTGTGTCGTTGAAACTAAGTGAACAGAAAGCTTCACTCTGAAGTTTCTTAATTTCTCGTGATGTCTCGAAAAGTTTCGTCAGCCACAAATGAAAGTTGCATGAACAATCTTCCTTAAAAATCATTTCTGTGAATTGACAATGTTCATTAAATGACTTAAAGCCGTCAACATCAATTTTTGTGATTGAATTGTGATGAACTCGACAATGAATGTCACCAAGACTATTCGTAGGATTCTCTAACGATATTGAACCAAAATTTCCGAATGAATTATTAATTATGATGACTTTGTACCATTGGTTTGACTTCAACCATTTTGTTCCCATTAAATTGATCTTATTGTCACTGATCTCAATGTTACTTCCAACAAACTCCATTGAATATTCTTCAATTGAATTCACACTGAAAAAGAGAAACATATTTGAATATATTTTCGCAATTTATTACTTAAACACTTATTAATTTAGACAACTCACGTATTTCCTTTAAACATAAATTTTGATATTCCAATGCTGTTAATTGCCTTCGTTGCTATTTTCTCTATCTTACAATTAGTCACAGCCAGGTTTTCGATAGCAATCTGAAAATTTACATAATTCATAATTCAGTTTCTTATAGTAAACAAAAAAAAGTAAAATTTAACAATCAAAACTTACACCCTCTCGAAATATGTCGCTTTCAATGTCTTGAATGGTCACATTATCCAAAATTATTGATGGAATTTCAATAACATTGAATGCTGAAGTTTTAATCGATCCAATTTCTGAATTTTCTATTCTGAATTCTGTTAATTTCTTTCCTCTCATTGGAAAAATATTTCTTAACCATGAACGATTTATGAACATCTTCGGTTTTGTAAGATTGTAGCTTGATGTTGAAAGAAATCCATCTTCGAGTATTAGCTCAGCTATATCTGAGAAAGATGCATTAAATGACGTCGTTCCGAATACTTCTCGATGAATGATAAATTGCCAAATGTTTTCTGCTATCAAGTTTATTTCTAGCAATCCATCCATTGACTTCTCAGACAACACGACTGCATTGATATTTTTGAAAGTTATTTCTGGAAAATTTCCACGAATTCCAAGTAGCGAATGACTTGATAACAAGACTTGATTCTTAGATGTCTTCGAGTCATGATGATTCAGTCCCTGAATTGTCAAGGAATTTATTCGATTGTTTGAACTGAAGAATCCAGTTTTCAGAGACAGTCTAGACTTGTCGCCGAGGGTTATATTTAGAGTAACGCCTAGTGACGGATATCTTAATTCGGAATCAAGAACATATTCTTGTGATCGCGTAAGCTCGCAATGTATCTTCACAAAATGTGATTCGTTTACACACCGACATAGCTCGGAACAAATGTTCACTTGACTGTTTGTCGTGTCAGAAATCCACAAAAGGAGAACAATCACATAATAACCGAGAAAAGTTTTTAATTTCATCGTCAATCTATTTTAATGCAAATAGTTTGTTTTTCTTATGTTGTTTATGTTCTTTAATGTGATCTTCATTAATTGCCGCACTTAATGTTAATTCCATAAGATTATTTGTATAACTTGGTTTGATGATTTTCAACGTTGTAATAAACACGAAAAATAAAAGTTTAAAGGAAACTCATGGCTAAATTTGTCATGAGCATTGAAATATCTTTTAGTATGTGTGTTCTTTAAATTATCAATTTACTTCTCCTCTTATTTATTTTTATTCTTCATTTAGTCGCTTCAAGCATTTTTTTTTTCATCGGCTTCTCTCTTTTGATAATTCATTTCCGGTTTCCATTCGTCGCTATTTATTATTCGTCGAAGTACTTGACGTACTTTATGCACTTTTCATTTACCGAACAAGTCTTCGATTGGAATATTATTTAAATATTTATAAAGATATCCACTTGGATCGCTTTCCTTTCAATAATGGTTAAGGTTGTTCCATTTTATAATATAAACACCATCAGCTGTCGCTTCTTTCTCTACTATAATTTATTTTATTATTTTTTTATCCAATTTACAGTAAGAAAAATAAATTGAGAGAATTGAACGAGAAGAGAAGAAGAGGAAAGTTTTTTTTTGTTTCACAAAATTTCACGATCAAAAAAAAGTTTTTTTTTTGTTGATTTCTTTTTAGACAGATGAACTCAAAAACTTTGATTACAGGCACTAAATTATAACATTTTATTTACATAACTTATTTTTTTATCGATTATGCATTTAAAATTAAACAAAGAGCTTGAAAATATTGCATTCTAGTAGAAAATGACGACACCCGATTTTATTGCTTGTTATGAGTTGATGTTGTGATTCACTACTGAACTGATTCATTCACTGACAGTGATGTTTGTTGGTATGTGACAGGCATACAAGTCAGATAGATGTGTCTATATGAGTGTGAAGCATGGTTGTGTGCACAAGGCACCAGCATAAACAAAACACATTGAAACAGAAGAAGAGAAAAGAAAGAAATCGTAAATTAAACAATTCCGATCCTAAGTAGATAGATATGTTGTGTGGTGTTGAACCTCGTCCATTTTTGTCTGTTGAATGTTATGTTATCTTGAAAATTATTTCGTTGTATATTTATGAAATTTTCTGTCTTCATCACGAACGTCACGGGTTCTCAAGAGTTTTTGTCTAAAAAGAAATCTGTGTGGTGACAATTTCAATATTTGGGTTGTGAGATTAAACAATCTCAACATTCTGTGGAATGTTTTGTTCAACTTAAACTGTTGGCTATTTAAAAAGTTGAATATTTAAATAACAAAGTCCCTTCATCATTAATAAATTGAGAACAGTTCTTATTCATTGATTTATCTTTACTTAGCGACAATTTCTTGTTTGTTTATTTCAACTCTTATACAGTTCAACAGTGCAACGCTAAGAATGCTTTTAAATAATTTCTCATGATTTTTCCGATCTTTTGATTACACAATACATCATTTTGAATGTTTCTTTCTTTTTCACTCCGTATTTGTATCGCAGGTGTCTTCATTCATTCATTTTCATTCATCTATTGTTCACGAATTTGTTTATGAATGAAACACCACAGCCTTAAATTTGAAATATTTAATCTTGAGTCAAGAGTTAACTAACCGTTCGCACATGACAAGCATTGAAAATATCAAAAAAAATTTTTTCTATTTAATTCCAGCTCGGAACAATCACATGAGAAACAATTTCTGAAAGATTTTGTGTTCTTAGCGCCAGATTCAGCAGGTGCTCGATTGGCTTCTTGGATTCAACCAGAATCACGTTTAGATCCAAATCGTTGTGAATTGAAATTCTTCCAAGATCCAATACAAAGTGGATGGCCAACAAAGCTGGTCATTGAGACAAGAGATCAATATGGAGAAATTGTTTACGTTCCCAACATGAGAATTCAATTGAAATTGGTTCACAGTTCTAACTTTTCAATTGATAAACGTTACAATAAAATTCCTTCAGATCATCATTATTTTATTCCATTAAGTAAAGTTAATTACATGCCAGTGATTAAAGAGAAGGAGAAAATTTGTATTAAATCCATTACAGCAATGAAAGCATATTCTCAATGTTCTTTTGAAGAGCTTCGCTTGCATACGCCAATTCAGAACAAGACGTCGAACTTGATCACTGCGAAAGATTATGGCGATCATTCATATTCGATTCTTTGGACACCGGAAGCGCCAGGAAATTACACGATAAATATAATAATCGATGGCGTGCAAGTAAACGAGAACTACAACGTGAATGTTATAAATGCAAACATACCTCCGCCCATTAAAGGAAATGCAATCAAGAAGATTCAACCGCAATATAAATATCGAAGATATTACGCTGAATATACGAGTGGCTTAAGAATTCGTCTTCATCCAACACTTCAAGCTGATCAAATTGGTGTTATAAAGATCAACGATGTGGTTTCATTCATCGAAGAGATTGAGAATGGTGACGGCTTATGGGTGAAACTTTCAACTGATGCAATAAGAAAATATTGCGCTTCATCTTGGTATCCAATGGAAGCTTGGTGTTTAGCTTATAATAAACATTTTGATAAGCGATTACTTTTTGCTTTAATTGAGCCAAATGGTGAGATGGAAGTCAATCAAACTGACGATATGAACAACGTGAAATTATTTCAAGAAAACTTCTCTGGTGACTTTGAAAGATTGAATGTTCTTAAAGAAGAACAGATAAATATTTACACGGACACATCCAAAATCAGTGATGATGAGAAGCCACCAAAGTTTGAAGACATTGTTGAATCACAAGTTGAACAAACAAATCAATCGAATTTAACTGCAGCAATTGCGGGTGTTGTTGAAGGCGGAGCACATAAATTTCAAGCTTTTCAAAAGTGGCTTAAACGAGATAGCATTGAAGAAACAACGGCAACAATTCGGAAGAGAATTGGATCAATTCCTGAGGTTTATAACAACAATACTTTGGATTTGAAGAATCTTGCAAGCGATGATATTTCGGATAAACTTTCAAACGACATCAAACTTAGTCCATCAATGCAAGACAGCATCATTGCACCAAATAAACTTAACAAGGTTAACGTCAGTGAAGTTCATGATCAAAAACATTCAAATTCTGTTGAAAGCCCACGTGAAGCAAATAAAAATCAAGAAATTTATCATTGTGGAGAAGAAGCTGGTTCTCCAAAGCAAGCATTGTCAGCAACAGTCGCTGAAACAATTCGTGCGATCTTTGCTGCTTTTCTTTGGCATGAAGGTCTTGTTCATGATGCAATTGCTTGTGCCTCTTTTCTTAAATTTCATCCAGCAATACCCAAGAAGAGTGTTTACGAGTGGAGTGATAAACCGTTGGAAGAAACACGAGAACTTCTCACAAAAGATGAGAAAATTCAGCAAAGACATTCAGTGGAGATTATCAACACAAGCAATTATTTAAACGCTCGTCCATCAACCTTGGAAGCATTAACGAAAAGTGGCTATTGCTGTGTTCATTATCGTAGGCAGCGTGGAAAGTTGAACGAGGTAGTTGTTAGATATTTAAAAAGTAGTTGACGTTGATTATCTCTTATTAACACTCTCATTATTCTTTTCTCCTCCTATTAGCATTCGATGTACAAATCAAACGATGATTTCTGTACAAATGTTTGTCCACCTGCTCTCAAGTGTCTTGTATTTGTTTGGGATGGTCTCAACGTGGATTTTCAAAATTTCTTGAATAAAATGATGATGGAAAGAGAACAGAAAGATTGGCTTCCTTCGAAGGTAAGCGGAAATGATTCAAATGAAACGGAAACACCGAAATGCAAAGTAAATTTGAAAAAGTTAATAAGTGACGAGAATGCTGCTGCACAAGGTGCTGTTGGTGGTGTTAATGATGATGTCGTTTGGTGTGAATTGTGCGACACTGAAGTGAATTTCGGTATTCACCAACAGAATACTTTCACTCAACATTTGAAAATGAATCATCCTGGATGTGGAGGTCCAACAAAAGGAAAAGGTTACAATGCAAGTGGCGTTTATTGCGAAGGTTGGGTTGGTCATTGTGGTGAAGAAGGTGTTGGTGCAACAAGCTGGTATTTAATGTGTGAAAGCTGTCGTGACAAATACATGCCATCAAGTGAAAAGCAAGTCAATGAAACACTTTTCAATAGACCATCGATCGTTCAAAAAAGAATTCTCACCACTCATTCGACTAACAATTCAAGTCAATCGTTTTTCAGTAAAAACATAAAACTCGATTCAAATATGACAGCCGAATTTGTTGACACTATGAAAGACAATGCTTTGTTTCTTCTCGATCTTAATTCATGTAATGGTGGATTGTTGAATAAAGCAAACAGCAACAATCTCATGTCAATTAAAAGTAAAATGCGGGGAAATTTGATGCAAGCAAATCCTATGAATCGATTCTCGACAACTGACGAACATTCCCGAAGAGTTTACAATCAGAAACAAAATTCATCGCCAAATTGTTATGGAAAGAAAGGTCGAGAGCAATCAATTGAATCAACACTTCCAGATCTTCTTTGGACGCCACCAGAGAACATCACATGCTTAGATGTTTTAAATGCAAAAGTTAGCGAGTCTGAATCGTGCAACATCTTCAATCAAGATCCATTCATTCAACAAAATCAAAATAATGAAAACAAATCGAATGAAATTAAATTTCATCGAAGTTTCTCAATGATTCAAGGCTGGAGTTTTTATTCGCATAACATCAGCGAGAGTGATTTAACAAATCATCATTGCAATGATGAAGCAAATCTTTCATATCAAAATGAAGGTGGAACGAGAGGTGGAAATGTCGTGATGAGAAGAAAGAAAAATTGTTTATGTGATTCATGTAAGTTTAATTATTTTTATATTAATCAAAATATTTCATTTGTTTTCTTTTCGTTTATAGCTACTGATGCCAGTTTACTTAATTTTCCATCTACGAATTTAAAGAAGCTTGTACCTGAACACATTCGCAATCCAAAATTGAAAACATTCATTGAAGTTCCTTCATCGCAAGCTATTGATCGTAAGAATTCTTTTCTCCGTTATTTAATTTAAACATTAATTAATCAAACCCTTACAGGTGATGCCGTAGAAGCTTTCGATACTTCAAAAAAGAATCCTGAAAATATGTTTTTGGATTTTCTTCAACAAAATCAACAAGGTCAAGATGATTTCTCAAAGAATTCTTTTTTGAATCGGCCTGCAATAAAATTCATCTTCGCTCGACATGAGATTGACAAACTTCGTCATTTGCTTAGAAGAAATTTGAGGAAAGCCGTTTGCAGTGTTTTTGGAATTCAAGCATTGAATTGGCTTTTAAGGACAGTGTCACAAACCATGTGTGTTCATGACATTATGTGGTGGTTCTTGTCATCTTTAACACGTTCCAAGAACGAGAGTGTCATGTCATCGAATCTTGACGAATCAGACTTCTCTTATGAACATCCAGTTGCAATCTCCAACATTGACGATTACATTCAAAATCTTTTACTGAATAATCTCCATCAATTACTTCAGAGTATTGCTGACATAACTCTTTCATTGCCTTCGGGTTCGCCTCTTCAAAGACTTGCTATTCAATGTTTCTGCATTAAGTTTCGACCAAATGATCATCAATTTCTACACAATTCACATGTTTTCAACAACATATCTAAGATTCTGTCAAAAAGCGAGGAGTTTAATGAAGAAAATTTGACATTCTCAACTGTGTTGATTGAATCACAAGATAATCGTTCAAGAAAAAGCAGCATAAAAGTTCCCAAAGACAAAGTCATTGTCTATAACAATGTTGATATTACTGACGTATTCGAGCTTAACATTTCATCGCGACAAGCAATGGCATGTGCATTAACCGATAATTCGACTGAAACATTTTGGGAAAGTGACGATGAAGATCGAAACAAACCGAAAATTATTGAAATTTCAATGATTAGACCTCATTATGTTTGTAAATCAATCAATATTCACATCGACAACTGTCGTGATTTAGCGGTAAGTAGCGCAGGTTTTTGTTTTGAAATTATGATTAATTTTCTTTTTGATTTTACTTATTTTACTTTACAACAACAGCATAAAGTGACAAGCTTCACAGTGTACAGTGGAACATCGTTAGGCGAATTAAATTTCCTTGAATCAGTTGAAACTGAATCAAACATTGGTTCATGGTATTCTGTTCTTATTAAAGATGAAACTAATACACATTTTCGTGTTGAACTTCGTGGTGTCGAGAATAACATCAGAATTCGTCAAATAAAGCTTTTGGGATATTCAAATGAAAAGAAAATTAATCAAGAGTCGGTGGCAGGTTCTTATGGCATTACACAAACAAACACTTTCCAAATTCAACAAAAATATTGTGAACTTGAAACGTTGAGAGTTTTTCGTGTTTTAACAAATCAAGTTTTTGGAAAGTTGATCATCAACACTGAAGGTGGACATTTAAATAGCAACAACTTTGGTGTTGGAATAACTGATTCACATCTTGAATCGCCAGTTGATGATTCATTAGATTTACGAGAACATATGGTTGGAATCTTATTCAGTCGAAGTAAACTCACGAATCTTCAGAAACAAGTAAGATTTTAAGTCGTATTATTTTAAGAAATATTAAAAATAAAATTTTCTTCAACAGATTATCGTTCACATTGTTCATTCAATACAAAAAGAAGCACAGAAATCTCGCGAAGAATGGGAACTTCAACTAAGCACAATAAGTTCAAGTAATGCATTGAAAGGCGTTTCATCAAGTGAAGTTGTTTTGCCGAAGAGTAACGACGTTTATTGTTTCGAAATGTTAAGCATGGTGTTGGCATTGTCAGGAAGTTCAGTTGGACGATCATATTTGTCACATCAAATCGATTTGATTCAAGATCTTTTAACTCTTCTCCATACGGGAAGTGAAAGAGTTCAACGACAAGTTGCTTTACTCTTACGCCGAATATTACCGGAAATATCACCCGAAGGTTTATGTTCAATTCTAAAGATTCAATATCAACCTCATAGCGACATCAACAGCCTTCTTCAAAATCCAAAATTCTTAAATCCATTAAATGTTGGAATTCTCGACTTTCTTCTGGCAATCATTGCCAAGTCTCTTCAAATTCAAGTGAAGTTTAAAAATGGTTCGAATCCTCTCAACAATAAGAATTTAAATGTAAAATTAGAAGATTACATTGTTCCGCCATTTGTATCTCAGCCGTCATCTTTAATTACGCAGAAAATCGCTCCAACTTATCAACATCAAATAAGCAGTGGAACGGATGGCGATGGTTCAGTTGTGTCACATTCATCACATGGTTATTATGAATCAACAGAAAAGAATGTTTTCAGAGAAGACTTAAAGACACGATGGTTCTTATGTGGATCGTCATCGACCAAACTTGCTGAAAACATTATTTGTTTAATCAAAGACATGATGAATGGAAAGTTATCAGATAAATGGACGAATGTAACAAAAACAGCTGTAGCTGAATGTATTGTGAATCTAACACATCTTGATGACGCTCACAGACAACCCGAAGCGTGTTTAAAGACACCAACCATGTGGCTCGCACTTGCCAGTTTATGTGTTTTAGACGAGGAACATGTGATGAAACTTTCATCGAGTCAATGGAGTAAAAGTGGAATTAATAAACGTCCACTATGCATCAATCATGATGATAGCATCACAACAGCTGTCATTGAATGTGTTGAATGTGGAACTTTGTGTTTTGATTGTGATCGCTTCTTACATTTGAATCGAAAAACTTGGAATCATAATCGAACAGTGTGTAAGGAAGAAGAAGAGTCGATAAAAGTTGAACTTCACGAAAGTTGCGGAAGAATTAAATTGTTTTGGTTGCTTGGACTTGCTGACAGTAGAACGTTGAAAGGAATCATCGAGTTTCGTGATGGACATAATATCATAGTTTGTGATCCACAAAATGCAACTGGTCGATGTCGTTTCTGTGGAATTTATGGCAATGCTGGTCTTCTGTCAGTTGGAAATGTTTGTGTCGAACAACAATGTCAAGAACATTCGGCAAATGCTTGTTCGAAAATTCTTCAATGTGGCCATTTCTGTGGTGGCATTCGAAATGAAGCAAATTGTTTGCCGTGTCTTCATCAGAAATGTCAATCAACATCAAATTTCATCTCTAAAAATCCCAAACTTACACAGGATGGTGACGATATGTGCATGATTTGCTTCACCGAAGCTCTTTCATGTGCCCCATCGATTCAAATGATTTGTGGACATGTTTTTCATTATCATTGCTCGAAATTAATTCTTCAAAAGCGTTGGCATGGAGCGAAAATCAGTTTTGCTTTCTCGCAATGTCCGATTTGTAAAAATGACATTTATCACGAATCATTGACAGATTTATTGCAACCAATTAATGCTTTGAAAGATGATGTAAGACGAAAAGCTGTCATGCGACTTAAATTCGAAGGAATTGAAAAAGAAACGATGGCAGATCAAAAAGATTTATCGACATATGCAATGGAACGTTACGCTTATTACGTTTGTTGCAAATGTCAAAAGGTGAGAATGAAATTGTTTGGAAATAATTTAAAAAGCTTACTTCATTATCATATTTTCTTAATCAAATTAGGCATATTACGGCGGTGAAGCTCGTTGTGATGTTGAAATGGCTGAGAACTTTAATCCCGAAGAGCTTGTATGTGGTGGTTGCAGTGACATTGCGAAAGCTCAGGTAAATTTTCCAAGAAATTTCATTAATTAATGGGGATTACAACTTCTTAAGATTAGCTGAGTGTTAAGGGACATGAAGCTGACAAACCTAACAAGGGTTGGGTGTAAATTTCAGTTCTTAAACCTTCTTGATAATGAAAATTTAGACATGACTGAAAATTTCAATTATTAAAATAATTTTTTACTTACAGATGTGCCCTAAGCACGGAATGGATTTTCTTGAATACAAATGTCGCTACTGCTGTTCAGTCGCAGTGTTCTTCTGCTTTGGAACAACACATTTTTGTGACACTTGTCATGATGATTTTCAACGCTTAACAAATATTCCGAAAATTAAACTCCCTAAATGTCCCGCTGGACCTAAAGCTATGCAACTCATGACTGATGAATGTCCACTTCATATCGTTCATCCACCAACTGGCGAGGAGTTTGCATTAGGTTGTGGAATATGCAGAAATTTCCACACATTTTAAGAATCAGACTTATAAATTTAATATTTAAATTGTTAAAGTTTTATAATTTATTTTTGTTTTCAATTGTGGATGTTCAATCCTCATTTTATGTCGTAATATTTTGAAATATTTGTAGCTCAATTTAGTTTTTATGTTATGTATCTAGTCGTTGAAGCATTCTGCCTTCTAAAATCAACAAACATCTAAGTCATGAAAATCATTTTAATTTCGTTTTTTGTTGTGATGCATAATGCATTCATAAGTTATTGTTTTCCTTCAATTCTTTTAAATAATTTAAATAAACTTTCATGTAGATTAGATTTTATGCTAAGCTACAAATTTTTTTAAATAAAATCTTCATTTCAATTCTGAAAAGGTTGAAAATCTAAGAAATATGTTAGGAAATATCGTTTGTAGAGTTTTAAAGAAATAAAATTCAACTTTTCAATAAAACAAGACAGAAAAACCTGAATGAATTAAAACAATGTTTAAAATTTTCTGCTAAAATAAAAATATATTGTCGTATGTAATAATTAAATACATAAAAGAAAATCTCTGACAGTTTTTTTTACAGAAAAAAAATAAATAAAATATTTAATATTCGAGACAATGTTTTATAAGTTATGATGAAATGACAGTGAAAGTTACATATAAATATTAATCGTCTTATAAGTAGTCTCATCTCATATGATTTATTATCGATTTATTTACTTTAATTAGTGATTTTTTGTTGGTGTTTTTTGTTCTTCATTGAATATTTTAAAGTTTCGATTTGAATATTTATTGGAGTATGATAATAAAAAGTTAAGGCACCAAAAATCAATCAATGTTCAACTGCAATAGAAACTGCAGCTTTTAATGTCTTTAAGTATTATTTTAAGCTCAATTTGAATGACATAGAAAGAATGTTTTGTTCAGAAAGATGAAATCAACTGATGGCACTTTTAAGATAATTTTTACCAAACATGCTTAAAGATCTGTTATCGGACCTGAAGGTGTTGGTAGCTTAACTTGTGACGCTTTAGCTGTTTTCACTGATTCCATTTGATTATCATGTGACGAGGGAAAATTTTGTTTTTTGTCAGTGATTCGTGTCTTCGTTGTTGTTTCATTCATTTCGCTTTTATCCAAATTGTTGTGTTGATGACCTGTATCAGTTAGTTGGGTAGAAGATTTTAATGATGTTACCAGATGTTCTAAGCTACAAGATGAGGCAGCAAGAAGATATAGAAATAAAGAGATAGAGAGAAATGTACAGATTTAGAAGACGACAGTTTACTATTGTACATAAAATCTAACAACATGCTATGACAATTTCAACTTACGCAAGAATTCGATTTTCAGCTTGTTTTCTGCTTGCCAATGCATCTTGAAGATCACGTCGTAACAAGACAGTATCTTTCTCAAGCTGCATGACATGTGAACCATTTGAATTGTCGTCTTTTGATGGTGATTGTGACTTCTCATCAAATAAAAAGCCATCATTTGTTCGATTCGTGATTCCATAGCTTAAATTCATATTGTTGCTTCGGTTTTGATGATCATTTGCCGCAAGACTCGACTCTAATTGTGTATGGAATTGTGAAAAGTTCTGGAATGGATTTTTTCTGGCAAGTTGCGATGCTTTCATCAAATGAACTTCTTCTTCTAATCTGCTTATTCGGTCAACGGTTGTTTCGCGTTCAATCTTCAACGTTTGCAAATGAATCTAAAGAAGAATTCTATAAATAAAAATATTTTCTAAAGTAAAAAATGTGTTCATGTCGAACTTTTATCTCTTCCATCTCTCGCATAAGCCTCATGTTCACTTCATTTAAACTCCATGACTTCTCATCGACCATCGCTCGTACACGATTCATAAGTGAATCATCACGAATTCTTCCAGCATCACGCACTTCACGAATTAAGTCAGTCACGACTCCGGGATAGTTTGAACCACCTTTCAGATGAAATAATTAGATATGAAGAAATTTAAACTCTTTCTTTTTCTACCTTGTGAATAATAAGTTGGTGCCGGACTTGCCGTTCCACCATAACCAAATGGTTGACTGTGAACACTCAAACCACTCACACTATCTTTACGGTGTCTCAAACCCCAACTTGGTGCATGTTTCAAAGCTTCCAATTCAACTAAAGATTTTAATTTTGCAAATCAAAAACAATCAAATTTCATTTCTATTTTGTACTCTTACCTTTGGTTTCATGCAAATTTCGAAAGATTTTTGAGTTTGTTTCATGAAGAAATTTGATTTGCTTCAAAAGATTGACAAGAAGTTTCTTGTCGTTCGGCTCAGTGAAATTATTCGAATCAAGTTGCTTTTCTTCTTCGTCATCATCAAGGTCACCATCAACACTTAAATCATTGGTACGTGGACTATTTTCCGATTCATTCAACATCGCTGCTCCATTTTGTTTCTCCTTGATCAATAAGCTTTCATTGCTGCAAAAATGAAGATAGTTAATGAAATGAAGAGAAAAAAGAAATTAAGCAAACTCACCGTCTAGCATTGTCAAAGAAATCTGGTTCTGAATTAAGGGACTTATCGTTTTTCATGTTATCAAAAAACGGGAGGCTGTGGAACTCTTGTGTGCTAAAAGACGACGCTAACGGATGATTGCTTAAAGATGATTGTTGTGAGTGCTGTTGTGGATACATAAAATTCGGTATTTGTTGTTGTCTTGAACTACTACTTTGATTTAAGAAACCAGCAAGTATTTGTGCTTCGTCTTGAGAAGAATTCTGCAAAAATGAATATTCAATGTCATTGCACAAAAAAATAATAACAAGATGACTAAAAGAAAACCCACTTTGAACGAAGGTAGTGAAATTGTATCGTTATATTGAAATTGTGGGTGGACGGCACTCTTACGGTTCTTCAAGTGTGGCTGGAACGAGCTAGGCGTATTCATAAATGGCCAAATGTTATCAAAACTATTGTCATCGCCGTTCATTTTTGAAGTATTTTCAAGCCACTTCTCTAAGTGATGTTCATAACTGATGTTATTAATGTTATTATTAGGAGTTTTGTTATTTTTATTCTTTCGTTTTGGAGTAGCATTACTGTTGTTACTTGTGTTGTTGACGTTGGAAGTTGATGCTTCAACTGTGTGAATTATAAAGTTATTTTTGATTATGATATCACTTTATCTAAATTATTTTGACACTCGACAAAAGATTTATTGAGTTAATATTTACGTACCATTATTGGATTTTTCAAAATTGTCGCAACTTGTTTTACTCATTTCTGTAGAAACACTAATTAATCTTTATCTTTTCACGTTTGATTTTGAATACTCTTTAATCTTTTTTCTCTTTTGCACACTAATTAAACAATAATGAGTATGATGACAATGAATATTTCAAGAAGGCAATTATTAATTGAGTGTGGGAACAAAATTTACTTTGTTTCAAGGCACTTTCGATTTTTTTGGTAATGCACAATTTCTGCCAATAGCTTAAGAAATTCTCCTTGGATATCTTTATTTTCGCATCATTTGTGTTGTATAATTTTTCTATTACAAGGTCACGAAATTTTAAAACAGACTTTATTAGGCGAAAACTTCTTTTACAGAAAAAAATATTCAAATGATACAAATAATTCCGCAATGATGGGGAGAGCGGTCTGAAAATAGCGGCTCGGCTCGTGTTATTATAAATTTGAAATTGCAAATGTCGTTATTTCTCATTAAAAGTTAAAGAGAGTCATGCAAAAATAATTTCCTTTTAAGCACCGGATGTGGAAAGCATGTCTTTGTAAAAAAATCATCTTATGCATTGTCTTAAGTCCTGATTGCATGTTTCAGGTTTCACAATCGATTATTATCAAACTGTTTGACCAATTGTGTGTCAAACGACTAAAGAGAAATTGAGAGAAAGTCATGTATGATGATTTTCATAATATAAAAGTCCAGGAAAATAGTTTTTCCAATATGTTTTGACAGTTTAATAATCGTATATAGACATCACCTGAAGAAATTCTTAAGCTAGTAAATTCTTAAGCTCAAATGAAGGTAAGAAGAGAATAATTGAGCTTAATTTAATTAAAACAAATACACATAAATTTTGAAAGGAAAAATTTAGTTGCTGTCGAAATTTTAAACGCTTATAACTGTTTGGAAAATTTCGAGAGTTATCTGTAATATTTTTTATCATAAGAAAAGGAATACTTAGTGATATCTAAATGTAAAGTCGTCAAAAAAATTGGAAAACTTACTTTATTGCAGTTGATATTTAAAGTTGTTTTCCATTTTTTCAAGGGCTCAAAAAATGATTGATTGATTGATCGCATACAAAGAAAATTAGGAGGGTTCAAGTTTCATAGAAATGTTTGTAGATATTTCATGCCCTAATTAAATTTTTAAATTAATTAACAAAAAAGAAATTCTTAGATATTACTCCTTAACATAATGTTGCAATTTCTAAGTATTGAAGAATGCATTTTAACATTGAAAAATGTTTAATCCCTTTAGAAAATAGGTCAATGAAAACCAAATACTTTAATGGAAACCTCTAATGTGTTCTGAAAAGAAAGTATGATAAGCATAACATATGAAAAACTTGTCAAGTGAAGTGGAAAATTGTCAAAAGGAAATAAACAATTAAACAGAATATTTTCTGAAAAGTAAATAGAAAATAAAGCTTTTGAACAATGAAATCAGAATCGAGGGAAAATTTAGTGAGATCAAATGCTTCAAGTCAAGATGATGTTAACCGAATAGTTCATGACGAGGGCTCAGATAACGAGTTTGATAATATTCCTGAAAATATTTTAACTGCGACGGAAAAAAAGTTTTTGTTAACTGCTGAACGTGGTGATTGTGCAACAGTGAAAACACTTATTCAAGAATTTCGTGGTCAGCCTGAAGAACTTAACATCAATTGTGTTGATCCTTTGGAAAGATCAGCATTGATAGCCGCAATTGAGAATGAAAATATTGAATTGATTCATTTGTTGCTTGACGAAAAGATTCATGTTAAAGACGCTCTTTTGCATGCTATCAAAGAAGAATACGTTGAAGCAGTTGAAACACTTTTACAATATGAAGAACAAACTCATATTGCTGGTGCCCCGTACAGTTGGGAATCAGTTGACCGTTCGTCATCGAGTTTCACACAAGACATTACTCCACTCATTCTCGCCGCTCATAAGAATAATTACGAAATCTTAAAGATTCTGCTTGATCGTGGAGCTTCATTACCAATGCCTCATGATGTGCGGTAAGTAAAGTAATTTTATCATTTTATGTTGTCTTCCTGCTCAAATGTTTGTTGAATGTCTTCCTTAGATGTGGTTGCGATGAATGTGTTGTATCATCAGAAGCCGATTCTCTTCGACACAGTCAGGTTTGACCTCGATGCTATCTCTGAAATCTCATTTTATTTATTTTATGTTATTAATTATCCTTCAGTCACGCATTAATGCTTACAAAGCATTATCATCAAGTTCGTTGATTGCATTGAGTTCACGCGATCCCATTTTAACTGCATTCGAGTTAAGCTGGGAATTACGACGATTAAGTCGAATGGAAACCGAATTTCGGGCTGAATATAATGCGATGAGAAAAAACACGCAAGATTTTGCAACAGCGTTGTTGGATCATTCAAGAACGAGTAATGAACTTGAAATCATGTTGAATTACAATCCAAACGGTGAAAATTGGGAACCTGGAGAAAGACAAACATTAGATCGTCTCAAACTTGCTATAAAATATAAACAGAAACAATTTGTAGCTCATCCAAATGTACAACAATTGTTGGCGAAAATTTGGTACGAAGGTTTGCCGGGATTTCGTCGTAAAGGAATGATTGGACAATGTTTTCAAGTTGCTAAATTAGCATCAATGTTTCCCTTCTACTGCACTGTTTATATGTTGGCGCCAAACTCAGAAATTGGACAATTCATGAAGAAACCTTTCGTTAAGTTCATCACACACTCAGCAAGTTATGCCTTCTTTCTAAGTAAATTAATTATTTTTAAAATATTCTCATAGTTTGATATAAATTTTTAATACAGCTTTGTTGGGAGCTGCAAGTCAACGTGTTGAATTTTTGTTATTGGAATGGCTTGACAATCCTTGGATTGATTCAATTTTGGAAGAGTGGAAGGCACATGAACGTGGTGCTTTACCAGGATTTGCTGAATTTGCTTGCATGATCTACATCGTCAGTTTGATCTGGGGTGAGATACGGTCATTATATTCTGATGGCTTATTGGATTATATTTCCGATTTATGGAATATTGTCGTAAGGAAATTAAAACTCTTTCAAATTATGCTACTTCAATTAATTTCCGTTTTTCATTTGTATTGCCATAAATAAAGGATTTCATTTCAAACACATTTTATGTTGCATGGATAAGTCTTCGTTTTACTTCATGGTATACCGTGCAACGTGATGCAAAAGCTGGCTTAAATCCATGGTTTCCAAGGGAAGAATGGTCGACATTTGATCCAATGCTTTTATCTGAAGGCGCTTTCGCAGCTGGAATGATTTTCTCATTTCTCAAACTTGTTCACATTTTTTCAATAAATCCACACCTGGGGTGAGTTAATCAATTTAACAACATCAACAATTTCTTTAATTTTATATGCAAATGAATGATGAATTAACAGACCATTGCAAGTGTCATTGGGACGAATGATAATTGACATCATCAAATTTTTCTTCATTTATACACTCGTGTTGTTTGCATTTGGATGTGGCTTGAATCAACTCTTGTGGTATTATGCGGATTTGGAGAGAGACATATGTTATCATGATTCAAGTGGTGAACCAGATTTTGATGATCAAGAGAAAGCTTGTGCTGTTTGGCGACGATTTGCAAAGTAAAAATTTCTTTTTGAGTCCTATTGAAGAAAACAATAAATATTGATGAATTTTCTTTTTTTAGTTTATTTGAAACATCGCAATCACTGTTCTGGGCGTCTTTTGGCTTAGTAGATTTATTGGCTTTTGACTTAAAAGGAATAAAAAGTTTCACTCGTTTTTGGGCTTTGCTTATGTTTGGCTCTTATTCGGTTATCAACATAATTGTTTTGCTAAACATGCTGATTGCCATGATGTCAAACTCTTATCAAATCATTTCGGAGAGAAGTGACAAGGAATGGAAATTTGCACGTTCTCATTTATGGATAAGTTACTTCGATGACGGTGCGACATTGCCACCACCTTTCAACTTATTCCCAACAGTTAAAGTCGTCCGCTGTGGGGAGAATAAAAGATGTACTGTTAGTATCAAAGTAAGTTTTCCCTTTTTAATCAATGTAGAAATAAATAAAAAGTTTACATTAAAATAATGTCTTCGATTATTTAGAAACGATCTCAAGAGAAAGCAAGAAAACGACATGACAATGTAATGAAGCTTTTGGTTCGTCGATATGTTTGTGATGAAGTAAGTTTAAGTGGAATCAATTTATAAAATTATAACAAGGATATCTAAGTTGTTCATATTGAATGAAAAATAAAAATTTTACAGCAAAGGAAACGAGATGATTTTGGTGTAACTGAAGATGATGTCATGGAAATTCGTCAAGATATTAGCACTTTACGTTATGAGTTAATTGATATCTTCAATAAAAATGGAATGAAAACTCCAACTGTTAATCGTGATGCAAATAATGGTAACATTTACAACTCTTTTATATTTTATTAGCTTATTAATTTTTGATTTCATCTTAAAGTTGCTGGAAAGAAAGGAAAAATGATGGAGAGAAGAATTTTGAAAGATTTTCAAATTGGAATTGTTGAAGGAATTATTAATGAGACACTTCATAGTGCTGAAGAACCTAAAGATGTTTTCAGTGCAATTGCTAAAGCAATTGGAAAACGCTCCAGTTCTAAGATGTAAGATATTTAAAGTTTAAGTAAATGTTTGAATAATGATGTGAATTTTTTTTTCCACAGGAAAAAAGAGGATTGGAACACGATGGTACGTAAAAGCACCAGAAGAAATAATCCAATTGGATCAACATCTGAAGCATTACAACGTCAACGTTCTCGTCAGAGTTTGCGTCGTCAAATAATGGAATCTCAAAATTCCGGAATTACTATGAACACTGAAAGTTTGTTAGAATTTAATCCTAAACTTGCTGATGTAAGTCACACGACAAGAGTTGCTTATGCTAAATTTATGACATCAAAAATTAAGAAGGAATTGAAATTTGAAAATGACAAAATTCAGATAGAAAATGAAAAAGTTCGTGCACGTGGAATTAAAGCTTTGAATAAATTTAAAGCAAATGCTGGTATTTTGAAGAAAGCAGTGGAAACTATAAAGGAATCCACTGATAATGAAGTTCCATCAACTTCAGGAAATATTATTCAATCTGTTGAAACAGATCATTTAACAATTAAAGATTTTCGAGCAAGAACACCGATTGAAGAAGATCCTAGAGAAGAAATGCAAACACCTAATCGGTCTTCGACTCCTGACAGTACTTTAAATGCATCAACACCTACACCAACTCCATTTCCAAGTGAAATTGCTTCACCATTATCAGCTACATCCACACCTCAATCCTCCACCAAGCAAACTTCTTCATCATCTTCAACAGAAAGTTGTGAACCGACTAACAGTAACTCATCAAAAAAGAATTCCATCACATCCAATCCAGAACTCAATGTTGTGTCACCAGTATCATCAATTACTGACAGTGACGATGAAATTAAGGATGATGATGAACCAAAACATTCAACTCATCTTAATGTTCCAAAAGTTTCAAGTCGTTCAAATTCTCCAACACCTTCTTTAACCAGCGGAGATAAAGGAAAATCAAAAATATCAGGAAAAACTTTAACTGGTTGGATCTAATAATAATTGTTGTTTTAAATGAATGTTCACATAAACATAGCGAAAAAAGGAATGTAACTTAGGGATGCCTGAAATAAGACATAAAAGGAATTTCAATTTTAAAGAAGAAAAATCATTTATAACTTTAGTGAAAGACAAACAAGAGAATAAAATGTTTAATGGAAGAATTAATATATTACAGTAATTAACATTTTGTGTTTATATTCATTTCAACTTATTTCATAGCCGACGTTTAAATATCAACTGAACGACATCAGACTCAAGACGAATCCTACCTACGCTTTCACTTCATAACATGATGTTAGAGAGAAACAGCAAAATAAAAGTAGAAAGAAACATAAAATGATAAAACAAAAACATTTAAACCTCGTTGATTGATCTTTAATCTTCTTTTTTTCGAAGACATTTGTCTTTATAATAAGAAATCGTACTTTGAGCTTTGTTACGTTTTACCGATTAATAAAACTCGACGTGGATATCGAATACATAAAAGTTTTAGATGAAAATATCTCATCATGACGTCACTGAGATATCTTGTGGTCATTGAAGAAAAAAGAAGTAAAAATAGAAATGTTAAGAAATTGAAAAATTTTATTCATCGTAATTTGTCATAGACTGAGGGAAAATATTTACACTTTAGAAAATTGTCTCTAAACGACGACATTCAGTTTTACTTGAACACTTTTCAACCTTCTATCATTCATCCCTTTGCTTAATGTTTAAGAAAGGTCCCAAAATCTGGAGGCGATTTGTCAGATAAAGAAATGAAATTATTTTCAATTTGTGAAAATCAATCTTCAACATTTTCATCGTTTTTCGTCTGAAGCATCTCTTCGATTTCTTAAAAATATTCAAATATAATTATTTAAGTTTCATAATCTTCTTTGGTTGATAATAAACTTAATGGACTTTACATTAATGTGAAAACAATCGGAGTGTAACTCAATGGACATTCGTTTCTTTGTGCAAAGGTTTGCATTTGTAAGACAAAAAAAAAGATGCAAAGAGAATTTTTTATTCGCGAAGATAAGCTTGGATAACAACAGCAAACATTAAACTTACATAAATATCCTTCATTTTATAAAAATTGTTCTTTCATCATGAACTCTTTTAAAAGTTTACATCAGACTTGAACTCTTCTTGATTTCGTTTTTTGTGGAAAGTTTCGGAAATTCAAGCAACTCCTTTTTAAATTAAGTTAAAAATGTTTTGAAAACGGAATTCAAGTAGAGTTTTCAGACTTGAATCATCCACGATGTGATTTGTAAGCACAACAGAAGCAACAGTTTGCCTTTATTGTTTTGCTATACGGAAGCCGATGATGCTGGGATATCATTTAATCAACATTTTCTTATCATCATCCTCTCGTTCGTTTCAATGACGTCTGCGCCTGAGTGTTTCAACAGATTTTCCTGTAATCATTCAAATGTTGAAAGTATAAAAGGAGCAACACATCAACAGCATCATGTTAAATGATTTCGAGGTATTCAACAAGAAACTTTGGTTTTTGATTATTGATACCTGTAGTCTAAGAGTTTTCAGTTTATTTTTCTTCTCAAAGTCTTGAAACGTTTTTTTATCGCACCACAGAAAACAAAACAAAAAAAGTCAATCAATGGGGGCATTTCAGGATAACAAGATTTTAAATTTCATGGTGCTTATACTGTTGATATCTACGAAATTGTGTCATGCTGACGAAGGTAGTTCTTTAAGATTTTTTGTGTAATTAACAACAGAAAGAGTGATTAAAAAAATTTGTAAATAGAAAAATTCAAAAAGCGAAATATTGTTTGATCATTAAAAACAGAAAAGAATTGAAACAGTAAAAAAATTAAAAAGTTTCTTTTTTGTTTTGTCACTTCGCAAACAGATTTTGATGATACGAAACAAAAGCGTGCCGCTGGCGGTGGAAACGTTGGATTATTTCCGTTTCCAAGAGTAGGCAGAAGTGATCCAGACTTGTTAGCGGAATTTGATTCACCATCATCGAATAATTTGTTTGAGAATTATGACGGTAGATGATAATGATTAAAGTGTGAGATTTAATCGAATAAATAAATAAATCCACAGATTTGGGCCGCTATGAAGTAAAACGACAAGGTCTCGTTCCTTTTCCACGAGTTGGCCGATCTGGTTCACCAAATTCAAGGTTCTATCACCAACAGCTGTCAGATTATATCAAGAGAAGTATGTCAGGTGCAACTCCATCTTCTTCCAACATGTGGTTTGGCCCAAGGCTTGGAAAGCGAGCCCTCAATCAAGGTGAAAATATGTAAAAAGAAGAGTTTGCGAGTTTTTCAAGTTTTCTTTTCGTTTGGTTTTAAACGTTTGCATGGAATTTGCAGCGTGCATTTTTATTAAAAATATTTAATTGACTGTGAGTTTTTTCCTAGTATTAAAATATTTAATTTCTTTCGGGAAATATGTATATGAGAGATGATTTGGTAAGAATAACTTTAAACTATACGAGAGTGTTTTCAATGTTGATTGGAAAGTTAATTTTGTTTTTTTTTGTGTTGAAAATTTATAATCTCAATGAAAATTCTTTTCTTTTTTGTTTGTTCTAAAAATTCTTCAACAAACTTGTAGAGAACACTGTGTTTGTGCCAAGATTAGGTCGGGGTGGTCACATTAATTTCCCTCACAATCTCGTCACTAAAAGCAGGAAATTATTTAATTAAAGTAATATCTCTAAACATCTGGAAAAGTGTTAACTTTGTGCTTCGAAATCATCGTGGAATTTATTAAGGCTGGTGGAAATTCAATTCTGCTTCTGATGATTGTAAAATATTTTACCATATTGCGATATATTTTTGAGAAATCGCTTCGGAAAATTTGATCTCAAAGAAAGTTGAATTTCCATAATAAATTACGATGATATCTGAAAGTAACATTTTTCTAATGTTGCGAGTTTAACTTCCCCTAAATTCATCAAAATAATTAGAACAAAAATGTGTTTGATGGAAAACTTTTGATTAAGTAAGCATAACAAATAAATTATGAGAAATTGAATTTAAAACCTGTAAAGAAGCTTAAAGGAGAGAAAGTTTGAAGAAATAAAAAAGAAATGTGCAAATATCTATAAAGAAAATAAGTTTTCTTCTTTTTTTTTCTTTTTCGTTGAATTCTTATTACAAAATGTTTTATTTTACATTAAAAGTTTAATTAAATATAAAAAAGTTAGTGCAAAGGATTTTTACTTTAATTCTAATGGCAGTGAATCTTAAAATTATTTTTCCTCGTTGCTAAATCTTTTCAATTCATTTTGAATAGCATCAAGGATAGGACTTGCACTTGTTGTCTGTTTTAATTGAGAATTCTCTAATTCTTCGACGGCTATCGATAAATTTGGCTTATGATAAACTCCTGCACTGAGTGGCCGGACAAGTTGCGATCCACTTCCAGATGTCCAAGCTTTAATAGAAGGAATTTGTTGTGCTTGTTGACTGACTGTTGGACCAGCAGTCATTGGACGTGTCTCCTGAAGATCCGATCGAGATAAAAGACCGAATGTTCGTGATGTCAATCTTATCGTTGCTGCTGACTTCCCTCGCATGTCTCTCGTTTTTATTGCACCCGGCATTTGTTGAGACTCTTCTTTATGTAATGCTGAATGACAATTGGAATAGCTTGAACTTCCGTAAAGTTTCATTGCACCTTGTAACAGTCCTTCAAATCTGCTTTGTGTCTGATGTGGATTACGCAGTGGACTGTTCAGAAGATTCATTGATTGATCTAAGCCTTTCTTATGCATTTCCCACACCACGGGACCGACAATTCCAGGATCAGCTCCATCACTGTGAATTGGAACTTCTTGTCCAATTTCAACCTCATCAAAATCATTCGACTCCATCGTTCTGTAATTCTTGAAATTTTCGTAATCACCATCCGAATGATCTAAATGAGTGACACTTACTGGTTCAAGAACACGTGAAAGAGGCTCAGGAACTGTGCATCTGTAAGGAGAAAAATGTTAATGAATTCTTTAAAAGCATTAACATGAAGATAATTTTACTTTGGAAAACTTCTGACTGAAACCATTGAAAGAAATGATCCAATGCTGTTGCTATCAGCTGATGCAACTCTTGCTTTCCTTTGAATCAATTCTTTGTTGATCGCTTCTGCTGTTGAATATTTTCCACTTTCATGTTCCTTTCGTGCTTTTAATTCATCTTCAACTTGACCATCTTTAAACGATTCATCATTGAAAGCATTTCGTTCTCCATGATATGTGTGAACGTCAACATTTTCCACTGAACTGACTCGATTACTTGAACGATATTTCCGTCGATTTGATTTCGAATGACTTTTAGAGGACTTTGAAGCACTTTGAACTTTTGTGTAAATTGTTTCGAGGTCATCATTAACATTTTCATTATTTTCATTGAAAAGATTTAAAATGTTGTTTAATTTGTATTTTCTTTTGGGATAATAAAATGAAGAATCTGAAGTTGTGCTGCTGCTTGATGATGGACGATTTGCAGGTGGCAATGGGAAATGTAAAACTGGAGGTTTCTTTTTATCACCGCCCTCATATTCCTTGTCAAATGCAAAGTTATCAACACCACTAACAACATCAACCGAGTCTGAACACAATGTTCGAATTTCATCATCAACGTTGATCTTCTGAACGAGTGCTTGTGTTGCTTGTTGTCGTTTAGACTCGGCAATTAATTTTCTTTTCGAATGTCCATAAAATAATAAAGTTATGATTAAAAGTATTAAAAGAATCAACGCCAATGATAAAAGTCCAATTAAAATAGGATTTTGATTGATGTAAGTGGAAACAGTACTTGATGAATTCATGTATGATGGGCTGAGTGGTGTCGCTTGCGGATCTTTAAGATAAGCTGTAATGAAATTATTGCGATAAATTATTTACTAGTTTAAAACTGTTATCAATAAACTCACGTTCAGCTTTGAGAAAAACATCATTTTCCATGATTTTTATAACTTCATCCATATCGATAAGTTTCATATCTTCAGCAGCTGTTGCAGCCAACACGGGCTTTCCACCCACGCTTACCGAATACACAATCTCTGTTTGATTGAGATTATCATCATGTTGCGTGTTCTTTTCAGTGTCAATCTCATTCCCTTTCTCTAGTTTGTGAATCATTACGAAAACTTTTTGCATAAAGTTTTGATTTGAGACAAATGTTCGATTTTGATTTTTCGCAACATCTTTAAGAAGAATTTGAAGTGGAAGTTTTGAATTGTTTGAATCTGTAAGCCATTTTGTAGATCGTCGTTGCTTTCTCATTTTACTGACTTGACGTTCATAAACATGTCGATTTATTTCAAATCTTTTAAATGTAACATGCGATCCATTGAAGGAAGTATTTGTTGGTTCAATAAACTTATTGACAAATCTTTTATTCCTAGTAACATGATCGGGATCAGTTTGATTTGTGTCTGAATGAAATCCATTTGCAATTCCCAAATGTTTAGCTTGTTGACGTAGAAATGCAATTCGATAAAGCTTCGCTAGTTTCTCTTCAAGAATTGGAAAATCTTGTGGACTCAAAATTCCTGCTACGACAGTCAAAAGCCAATATCTTCGATCAGTTACTGGAATTCTTTCAAAAGATTCCACAACTTTTCTCTCATCTGAATTCTTATCGCAATCAAACACACAAAGAGGGTCGACATCAGATTCCTAACAATAAAAACTTTCATTGAATGCAATCAATGTTTAGTTAATCTTACATAATTTCCATCAATGTAAACCGTTGCCAAGATCGTCGCAGTACGAACAAATGAATTTGGATGCTTATGGTCATGTGGTGGGTTTGGTTTGACATACAAAGGCCCATCACCTGAACCTGTCCAGAAAAAATCTTCTAACGGTACATCTTGTTCCGATGGTTGAATGTCACTTTCAACCAAATATGCTTCTGAAAAGGAAAGCTTGATTGTTATCATAATAACAGCAAATTTCCCTCAACATATATTTTTCGATTAATATAATTATGTGGCAAAACATATAAGTCATAAAGTTCCCTTCTTCCTGTTTTTCTTTTATCGATAAATCCACGTTGAGTTTCAGTTGAATTTCTATGACTACAATGCATGAAACTTTCTTTTGATAAGCATTCAAAAATATAAAACGACGAGACATTTATTTATGAAGTAAACGGAAAATCTGTCAAACTTTACATTGTTTTTATTTAATCGATAATTAAGTCGGTTGCTATTAAAACATATCGTGAAAGAAGGAAAAATCAAAAATCTTTCCTTAATGTTTGAGATTATTAAAGGTTTTAGAAAGTGTAAGAATAATAATCATTGATTTGTTTCCTTCCTTTTTTCTTTCATTTCGATAACATGATTAATCGAATCGTCCTAGATTTCTATTCGTGATTATGTTACAAATTGGACAGTGAAAATATGTCATGTTTGATGTTAGAAGACGGACTTTTAATGTCCGTGATAACATATTTGTATAATCACGATAAATTATGAAGGTTTTTCTCACGCACTACTAAACTAATTTTATTTTGATTATTTATTTATATATCAAACACATCTGGTAGTGTTTTGAAATACGGAAAATGTTTGCAAAATTAAAATATATTTAGCCGATAGTCATCAAGCTTTGACCATTGAATTGGATTTTCGATCAGTTCATTGTATCTAACATTATGTACATATTGCTTTATATTATATAAAAAGATGTATGTACAACATGAAACGATTAAAAACATTATTTATTTTTTGGAATTCAATGGAATGCGTTGTTGATGACATCAAAGCTTTGTTCTCTTCTTCTCGTATTAGCTGTAGAACTTTTAATGCTTTCTCAACCGTAACATTAAAATAAGTGGCGCAAAACGCATTTATGTGTAGATTTTTATTTACTAATAATAAATCGTTTCAAAGTTATCAGGTGAAATGTTTAAATGACAGACAAGATAAATTATTTTATATTAGAGAAAGTTTTGCTTACCTGAACGTTTAAATTTCAATTCATTCGAGTGTAATGATAATCCAAACTTTATTAAAAAGCAAACTGAGAACCACAAACTTCTAAATTTTAATTTTATCATTTTTTTATGTTCCGCTTATGATCAAATTGATCGAATAATTTAATTGAACATTCTTGTTGTTAAATAACCGCCTGATTTATATTTTCTTTTCTAATTAGATCAACTACGAAATAATTTTCAGCACAACCGATTCACCGTACTTGTTACTCTCGACTGAATAAAATAAAAGCTTTTTGTTTGTGTTTTGTTGTGTTTCCATGTCAACACTGAAATAAATATTTAGCCTTGGTTCCCTGTTTTTATTTCATATTCTAGATAGATAAATGCGAAAGAGCATCAAATCGTGACGTGTCTGTCGATTTCACTGTGAAAGAAAATGAAAAAAAGAGCTCAAAAATGAAGTTTTCAAGTTTAACATTTTCTCTTTTTATTTTCAATATATTGAATACATTAATTGTTATTAATCTAATTATTTTGTTGTATTTATGTTCCATTCGTTTCCATGTTGTCTCACTTCTAAAATGCTGCCTTTCATTCATTTTTTTTACCGAAACAATCGACAAAAGTCATCAAGTGCATGTGTCACTTGTCGCACACTTACATTTGCTCTGAAAAAGAAGAAAACATTTCATTAATTTCTTTATTGATCGAGAATAAAGAAGTTAATAAATTTACTTGGTAATGCATTGATAAAATTCAGCCATTTGTGTGTCAGTCGCTGTTACAGATCCACCAGCATTTTTCCTTGGAAGTTGACTCAATGATTTCTGCACGGATTCACCAAACGCATCATTATTTATTATTTTGATTTCCAAAAGAGCATCAGCAACATCTCCTAACATATTATGATGCAAACAGAATATTGAGGAGTAAAGTAAATTTCCAACTAAAGTTTCTCCTTGTAACTCCACAATATGCTGAACAAAAGGACGAATTTCAGAATTGCCATTTGGTTTTCCATGTGCCAAAAGGTTCGAAATAAATTTCATAACCGAAGCATTAGCATCACGATGATCGAGGGTACAAGCAAGTGTTGCACATTGTATAATTGGCGATACAATAGGACTTTGAAGGAAATGCAGTGGCATCCGTTGAATGTAACGAACAGCTAAACGAAAGAAGTCATCGACTGTGTCTGGATGATTCTTCAATCCATTCTCCATTTGAAGAATGTTGAATGTTGGCTCGATGAATGCTTCGAGCATTTTAAGAAGTCCATTCACGCATCTCATATCGTGACCAAATTCATCGACTAGAATGCTGCCAAGATAAAGCAAGCAACTATGTGTGTGTGTTGCATAAACTTCCACCATTTGCTTCACTAAAGGTTCAAGAATTGGCAATGATTGCTCTGAGATACATCGAATGGCATAACGAATGCAACGAACAATCCTTTCCATGATTTTTGCATCATGTTGATAGCAATCAATCATTCGAGATAATTCAGGCCAATGCTCCAAGATGACAATTGTGGCAGGATTCTCTTGTTGCTGATTCTTCTCTAATTTAGGATTAACATGACGATAAATTGATGCTAAACGATCAATCCATTGTGTTGGGTCGGTTTTGTTGTCTTTCTCCATCAACATATGAATGTGAGTTATTTGGAATCCGCACAATTGTCTCATCACATTTAATATCTGTTCAGATGGCAATCGATTGATTATGATTGCAATTCCTTTTAATAAAACAATTGCAGCATCTGGTGCAATCTCAAACATTTCTAAGCAACGTGCAATTTCAATAAGTCCACTGATATGATGAATCATATCACGATGACATGCTGAACAGATTAATTGTAGTGACTGAGCTGATGCTGATGCTAAACTTTCTTTCCTTTGTAATGCATTTAGAAGAAAGTTTAAAACTCTTTCCAATACCGTCGGATGGGCTGCAATCCAATCACAAAGTTGACCGAGAATATTCACTGAAGTGTAACGAATTGCAATGTGACAATTATCAGGAAGTTGGAGAATTGCTTCAATAACTTGTGGTGCAATTCGATCTTCTTCAGTGTAAATGTTTCTTGCTGTAGCTTCCATAATGAAAAGTGCTGCTTCTGTAGCTTCCCATGACACGTTCGGTGTTTGTAAGATTCGAAACATTCTCTCGAAACAACTTATACTTTTGACAATGAAGATCACATCCTTGATGAGTTCTGATACTTTAAATCGAAATTCCTAAATGAAAATTGTCATTAAAATCTATTCAGGAGAAATTTTCTATTTTTAACTTACGGAAAAAGTACTTTCAGTGTCAATGAGCCCCTCATGATCAGCATCAATTTGACAATGCTTATAAAGTGCTTCGATAAGTCTCCCAATGATATTCTCGAATAATTTCGTAATTTCGTCATTGTTCTTGTCATAAAGTTCTTCACTTAATTTGTACCAAACGTTGAAAGTAATTTGAGCAACTTCAAAGTCATAATGACCAACACACATGATGAGACTATCGAGGACTTTTATCGAGTAATGTGGTGAAATTATGTTGGAAAAACAAACCATTCGTGGTAGAAATGTTTCAGCAAGAACAGTCAGTATTCGACATAAAATCATCGACTTGTCAGCATCTTCTTGCACCAAGGAATCTTGATAAGCTTTTTCTAATTGCATAATTCCATCGAAAATTGTTTTCTCAAGTTGAGGTGATGCTTTGTTATATTCCATCGCTTCTAAAACGGCGCAAATACAATCAGATGCTTTGTCGAGGCAAGTTTCACTTGATACAGCAGGATTTACGAGTATTTGAAAAGCATATGAGAAGACGTAAGAACCTGAAGCATCTGATAATGGGATGCAGTTCATTTTCACCCAAGATGTGAAGCACGATATGACATCGATTTGAATCTTTTGAGCGAAAGCCCCATCACTGTTCGTTAAGCAACTCTGAAGGAAATTTATTAAAATTGGTGAACTGCTTTCGAGTTCTTTAATGATTTGTTTTCGTCGATTGTCACCAAGTCGAAGATATCGCGCGTCAAGTTCTTCGGGTATGTAAGTTAAAGTCAGCAGTAAAGGTTGAATAGAGTCATGTTTGGAAGAAAACTTTTCAAGGAGAAACTCTATCGGCTTCTCCCATGATGCCATCAATAGAACGAGATTTGAAAGAGCCAAACAAAGTTGTTTTGTTATAATTGGATTTGTTTCTAAAGTTATATGCTCGATGTGAGAAACAATTGAGTCGCGAAGAGAAGTATGTGAGGATTCAGGAAGCTCGTGAAAGGAGTGTTGAATTTTACTTCTCATTGTTTGTGCTGCAAAATAGCAAGAATTCAAGTCATTTTTCTGCTGTAGAAGATGATCCGCCACCTTCCATGAGTAAATCTATAAATATAAATAAAAACATTTATTACTTAAAGTTTCATTAAATTAGTTCGGTTTTCTTACAGATTTTTGAAAATCCGCAAGCCATGTCGATGCTTTTTCTTTTAAAGCAAGATCAGGACCTTCGTATAAATCGTAGATATTTTTTAAAACGTCTTCAATTTGCGGTTCACCCATTTTTATTCATTTATTTTCTTCTCACAATTCAACACATTTCACATTAACATCTAATTCCTAATGAGTTAAATGATGACTTGTTTTTCGTTTAAGTAGTGGCTTTAAATAATGTATAGTTTTTGATGAAAAAGTCTAATTTGTAGCACTGAAGGAACTAATAACAATCGTAAGTTATTTGCACTGGCCCCTCGATTTTTCACTGGAAATTTGTCCATTTGGACATGGATTAATCGAGTCATCTCCGACACTTTCATAAAACGTTCAAATTCTCATATCAATTCGTAATCACCCAAAATTTTGTCATTAACTGCAAATTACTCAAAAATTACGATAGTTATCAGTCAATCATTTTCAGTTTTATTGTATTCTTGGTCGTAAATTTTTTCATGGTAACGTCATTTTCGATTCCATCCTATCAACCGACAATTTGATTTGAATCGAAAATATCTCAACAAAAAATTTTTTCGACCTAAAAGTTGGAAACAAAACAGTTCTGAGATTTTATGAGAGCAAATTGATTAGATAGGAAGCTCGTTAAACAAAGCCAACAATGGAAAGCTGTAAGATCGAGGTTGGAAACAGCGTAAATATCAAAAGAAGCGATGGTGAGTCCATGATTGTGAAAAAATTTTGTTAGCTTCTGTCAATTCAGAACATAAAAATACTAGTTTCTGAAAGATTAAAAGCATTATCCAATGGTTCATGGTATGTTTGACAACATAAATAGTTAATTTGAAACTATGCAAGATAAAAAAGTTCTAAATAGTCCAACAAATGTGAACCATATGAAGAGAGTTAAATGAAAGAAAAAAAAGCTGATGTGCTCGATGCGATTTTGTCATTTTCTATTCACATTGCTATTGTTATATTTCAGACCATAGCAGACAAACAACATTTAAAATTTATCCTCTCTTTTACATGAATTAGACAGATATTTTACTGTGACAAAATAAAAAAATCTATTCGGGGTTCTAACTTTGAGTCAGTATTTTGCAATGTCCTACATATATGTAAATCAGGTTTAACTGTTACTACAACCTTAACCATTGCGATTTTACTCTTTATGGAAATAAAGATTCAAGCACTTTTTTTGAATAATAAAATATGGACATCTGAATATTTATTTGTGTGCAATTTGCAGTTTTTCAAAGTAAATTTCGTGGTTTCCTTGCTTGTTTCATTCGTTTGTTTACGACTTTGCTGTTGCGCTTGAATCCATAGATTGAAGTTGCTTAAAAACCGTAATGAATTAGTTCATGGTTCAATATTGAATGATTTTCTGTTGAAGAGTCGGCTGCTCAAATAGATATTAATTAATTAAATGATTAATGATTCTAAAAAATTGAAAAGAACACAAAATCTAAAGTGTAGGAGGATGAACTTCTAAGGGAAGGGATAAATATAAATTAAACCTTTTACTCATAAATAGAAATGAACAATTTTTTTTGTTATGAATTTCATAAATTAGTAATTAACATGACGACGTTTATTTAACGTGAACTCCCCCAATAGAATAATAAAAAGAACTCATGGAAAATAATTTTGATATTATCTAAAGGATTTACTAACGGAATTACTTCAGCTGATTGATTAGTCACAATCAAGTTTTTACCAATACTAAGCGAATACATTGCGAGTGATTCATGTATGATTCAATTCTCCTCTAACTCTCGAAGAATAAAAGCAAAACAAAAAAAACGAAACGAAAAGAAAAAAAAAGCCTCTGAATATACTAGCAGCATCACCAAGTTAAGACAACAACAGACAACAAACTATACTTTGAGACAATCGATAATCTGTGCCTAACCAAAAAAGGAAGTTCATACACCTCCAGCATCTCAGAGTTAGCAGCTACATACACGATGACTACTAACACTTTAAAGCCACATGCGAGACATTTAAATGTTGCCATGAGTTTCAGTTTCTATAAAAGATATAAATTTAATTTAAAATTGTTACGACACTCAATTCATAACCGATAATTTAGATGAAATTAACTTAACTATAGCGGAGATGTTAATCATCCATTTCGATCACAAATTTCTAACAATATGCTCATTGATTGTCGTCGTGGTACAATGTGGTCGGTCATTGCATGCATTCTATTTGAGAAGAGGAAGAAAAAACAAAACTGGAACCAAATCGTAAAAAAGCGAGCACGTAATAAGCTTTTATTGATCAAACGACGAAAAATAAAATGAAAAAAAGAGAAAAAAAAACTAAAAGCCGAAACAAGCGCGAAGTGAACAAGTTAAGCACACACAAAAAAAAAAAACATCAGAACACTTTTAAAATTTTGATGAAAAGTGGAAAATTTGTGTTGTGTTTTCCTTGTTTAATGTGATTTCAAGACAATCCTTAAAAGATTCCTGAAATATTTATAAAGTTTATTATTGTTGTCTGTTGTTCATGTTAATTATGCCTTCATGGCTTTCAAAGTATTTCTCATGCATGTCGAGAAAGAAACCGTCAGCAAAAGCTCGACATCGTGCAAAATCCAGAAAATTTAGTTAGGGAAAATCATTTAACAGCTCATTTAATAAGAGAATTAAGAAAATGTTTGTTGTTTTAGGTCGCGTTCATTCGGCCATGGTGTCAAAGCTCAATCCAGCTCAACGTTCAGTTACTGTTGAATGGTATGAGCGTGGCGAGACAAAAGGCAAGGAAGTTGAATTGGACATATTGTTGGCATTGAATCCCGAACTGATGCAGAACAAACAGTCTTATGTAGTGCCGCCACAATCAGCAATAACATCAGCCAATTTGCAACGAGTAAGTAATCGGATTTTATGTATGAACTGACCTAAGTTTTCGACCTCTGACGTAAATCCAAGCGATGATAAGTTAAATATCTGTTAAAACGTTGAACATTGTGCGACCGTGAAATGAAATTTTCATCAACCGATTCTTTGTTTAGGTCGCGTGCAATTTTCTTGAGTAGTTCAACATTATTGAAGTCACTGCTAGCTGTTATGGAAACCATTGAAGTTTGTTATTTTTTTTCCTCCTTCCATCTCTTTCAATTGAATTCGTTTTATGTTTCGACGTGACACGTTCCAACTTATTTATTCTTTTTAAAAAAGATCACTTAAATTGAGTGAAAGTCTTGTGGTAATTATTTAAGAGAATTAAGAGAATCAGTGAAATTATTCGAATCTAGTTTATGTTTTCAATGTTCATACACTTCTTCAAAGACGAGAAGAGTAAAAAGAAGCGGAAGAAAAAGAAGGTTGTTCATATATTAGTCATTAAAGCCCTCTCTCAACTAACTCGTAACTAACTAATAAATAAAATTAAACTTTTTGACATTTTTTCATGTCTAACTTCTACTCTCAAAAATTATTCAATCAATTAAAAACCAATAAACGCAAATAACAAAAATAAACAAAAAAGGATTCATCTGAATCTTCAATTGACGATGATGCATATTTGGATGAACAAGAAGATGAAATGGCAGCTGATCAACAATCACCAGCAGCAAATGTTCCATCAGGAAATACATTACCAATTAAAACGTCGGGAAATGCTTCGCGATTGGTAAATTAAAGTCTCAATGAGAGTTTTAATGTTTTTTGGAAATTGCTTTCTTCTTTGGTTGATTTCAAATTTTATTATTATTTTTTGTAAATATGATGGAAAGTTTCTTCATCTGTCTTCTTACTTGATGTTGTTATTGTGACCACAATTATGATTTAGATTTGCACAAAAAAATTGGTTTAAAGTTTTTTTTTCATGTGTAAATAGAGGTTTTTGATTTTAAAATGATTTATTTGAGAAATCTTTAATAATTTTTCTATTTTTCATAAACAGAATCCAACCCAGGGCAATATTCAACGACTGACACGAGCAAGCAATGCAGCCAGTGCTGGAATTAATGGTGAGTTTTATTATTTAGTTGTTTTCTTTCGTGTGCTTATTATCAAGATAATGAAACAAATAATAACATCGTCATAATTAGTTATAATAATTGATATATGTTGGACTTTGTTCTGTTGCCACGGTCACCAATTTGACCTCACACAAATTTCCTTTCGATATCGAAAAGAATTCTTTTTACATTGTTGAAAAGCTTTTTGGCGTGAAAATAACAACTTCGTGTAATGAAAAAAAGAAAATTTTCCTTTTGTTTTGTTTTCAATCATAAATAAGTTGAAAAAGGAAAACATAAAACTTTTCAAATTTCTCTCAGTCATCGAGAAATAATCGTGGAGAGTTCTTTGCTTGCGTCTGATCAGATTTTTGTTAATAAATAAAATCGTCTAAGACGATTCTTCTTGCAACATAAGAAAAAGAATTAATTATTTAATTATTTTAATTGATAAATAAAGGAGGTCGTGCTTCAAAGATAGCAGTGCCCGCTTCCAACAATCACAACGGTCAAGAGCATTCAGAAAATTTACCACCACAAGCAACAAAACAAAAGGTAAATTGATATGAATTTTTGATAAACATTAAATCGATAAAAAATATAATTGCGATGTAATCGACAGTTGGGAAATAATCGAATGTCACTAAACGCTCAACCGACACAACCACAGCAACAACTACAAGCGATGTCAAACAACGCAGCTAGTCGACGATCGTATGTCGTGAAAGAAGTCGAACGTCTTAAAGAGAATCGCGAGAAGCGTCGAGCTCGTCAATTAGAGATGAAGGAAGAGAAAACAGCACTGATGAACATGGACCCAGGCAATCCCAATTGGGAGTTGGCAGCAATGATAAGGTGAACATTTCATATTTAATTTAATTACTTATTAATTTCATTTTAATTTCTCCAGAGAATATCAATCAACCATCGACTTTCGTCCTTTAATGGACGGGCAAGCAGTCGATGATCATCAGATAACAGTATGCGTACGAAAACGACCATTATCTCGAAAAGAAATTATGAAGAAGGAACTCGATGTCATCACAGTTCCAACAAAAGATACGCTCATTGTGCATGAACCTAAGACAAAAGTTGACCTCACGAAGTTCCTGGAAAATCACAATTTTCGCTTCGATTATGCTTTTGATGACGGATGTAATAATGAGTTAGTTTATAAATATACAGCGAAGCCTCTTGTACAGACAATCTTTGACGGTGGGATGGCGACATGTTTTGCTTATGGACAAACAGGAAGTGGAAAGACGCACACAATGGGTGGCGATTTTAATGGAAAAGTTCAAGATTGTAAGACGGGCATTTATGCCATGGCAGCTAAAGATGTTTTCGGTTATTTAAAGAGTCCAAAATATCGTCATTTGAACCTCACAGTTTCAGCATCGTTCTTTGAGATTTATAGTGGAAAAGTTTTTGATTTACTCTCAGAAAAGAATAAGTTGCGTGTTCTTGAAGATGGAAAGCAACAAGTTCAAGTCGTTGGATTAACAGAGCGTGTTGTTGACAGTGTTGATGATGTTTTAAAATTAATTCAACATGGGAATAGCACGAGAACATCTGGAGTAACATCAGCAAATGCAAACTCATCGCGTTCACATGCCGTTTTTCAAATTGTCGTGCGTCCAATGGGAAGTGTGAAGATTCATGGAAAGTTCTCTTTTATTGATTTAGCTGGTAATGAGCGTGGGGCTGATACGAACTCAGCAAATCGGCAGACGCGTATGGAAGGAGCTGAAATTAATAAATCTCTCTTGGCACTGAAGGAATGTATTCGCGCTTTGGGGAAACAAAATGCTCATTTACCATTTCGTGTGAGTAAACTCACACAGGTTTTGCGCGATTCATTCATTGGTGAGAAGAGTAAAACGTGTATGATCGCCATGATAAGTCCAGGATTATCATCGTGCGAACACACGCTTAACACGCTTAGATATGCAAATCGAGTGAAGGAACTGGTTGCCATCGATCCTTCTGAAAGAAATGAATATAACGATGAAGTGACGATGGAAGTTGAGCCAAATGATCAGAATGGTGGTGGAAAGAACATGGATCTGGCACATTTAGGTTCATTAAATGTAAGTTAATTTTTCAGAGAACTTTCCTTGTTCGGTCTGGATCAGCGTTTCACATAAATTTTAATTATTTTAATTTCAATTTAGCCTTTCCAAGAACATGACATGAGTGTGGAATTATACAATCAACATACCGCCATATCAGAACTTCAACAAGTAGAAGATGAAATGATTGATCAATTGAAGCTGATGGCAGAATTCAGCTCAAAATTTGTACCGGAACTGATGGATTTGTGTCGAATGACAAATGATCCAGATTACGACCAGGATGGTGAGAATTTTATTTCACATTTATTAGAAGATTGTTAAAGTTTAATTTAAATTCTTCTTTAGCCTTCTGCAAACGAGGAAAAGAACTTTTCCGTCAACTGTCATTCTATGCAAAACCTTGCACTGATCTTTTGGATGATTATGAATCAAAATTGGAGAAAGAGGAAATGATTTCGCACAAAATGATTCCTGGCAAACGTTAATCTCTCTCATCATTTATTCATTTTATATCGCAAATTGAAATGATTCTTTTTGTAAAGGAAATTAATTAATCATTTCAAGCAATTCCTTTTTTTTCATGAAATTTTATGACATTTTTTTTGTTCATTTCATGATTAAGTCAAAATATCTTTGTTAACTTTTTCGCTTTGGTTTAATCACAAATCTCACACAAATTATAAGAATAGTTTTTAACATGTTAAACTTTAGGGTCCAACCCCTCATTATTCAGACGTGAAACTTGTCAGACGTGAAACTTGTAATTAAACTTTTATTTTATTATTTCTTTCTCAACCTTCATCATTAAACGGAAACAAAAATTTCCAACTTTTTTGACTCAACTCAAGAGATTAAACCGTTGCTGGTGGTTTCATTGATGTTCTCTTTAATTTTCTCAACTTGTACTAAACTTTAGTTTCCTTTTGTTATAAATATTCATTTTTTAATAATAAATTCAATGCTTTGTCAGAATGGAAAGAATAAAAACTTTTCCTAAAACTAAATCAAATAAAAACGTATCAAAAACATTTCTCATCGCGACAAGTGCAGGTGTCGAAAGCATAACTTTACCAACATTTTCTTATACACAAACATATATCATTAAAATATGTACGTCGCTTAAGCTTGCTAAGCTATGAACTTGTGAATTACAGTGATCTAATAGTTTTCATAAAAAATAGATGATAAGAAAAAATTAAACTCAAATCTTCTTTTTTCATTCTTTTACATAAATATCTACACCACCACGCAATCAACCTAAGTAAATCAAAAATTAAAAGTATTTTTGTAATGCGCGAATAAAAAACTTCATAAATATAACTTTTATTCGTACTCCACAAAAGACAAAAGTTACGAAACATAAAATAAAAACAAATTAACGATGCTTTGCAAACATGAACAACAACAAAAAAATCAAAAATAATATTTCAATGTAATATTCTTCGAATAGTTTGCATCACCTTTGGATATAAATGAAAACATAATATTAGAAAACACTTTTAAAAAAACGTTTTTGAAATAAACATTATTAAAAAAATGAAATAAAATGTTTCCTTTTTCCTAAAATTTTGATAATTCAATCAATTCATAATAATTTTTTTATTTGTTCAATTTCTTTTGCACTTTCATTAAAAAGAAAGAAAGAGAAGAATAGCATTTCTCACTAGCTACGACTTCTTGAGATTAAATTAATAATAAATAAAAATAAATAAACACGATTTAATCTCAAAATCAAACAAAAACAGTTGTAGGTAGTATTGAATGAAGTCGTCAGATTAATTCATAGAAATTATTTATGCACTCTGAAAATTTTTAGGTAGGTAAGTGATTCTTTTGCTGTTTTTGGTATGAGTTATATAAGTAGGAGGCGATGTTATGTTCGCTCAATAATTATAGTTTTGGATTATCTACAATCGTTCATAAAACAGAAGGTAGGCACTAGAAGTTACCAACGAGCTTTCAGTTATTTCGCTAACACTAAAAAGAAATTAAGAAAAGAAAATATTTTCGACGCATTTATCAATCAATTTAACTTCAACTCACAAGTTATCATTATATTCGAACCATTTCTTGTTCACTGGATGTTTGCAAGATGCGACATAGTGACCTCCGTGAGTGGATCCTAAAATGAAATAATTAAGAAAAAAATAAATGAAAATAAATAGCAAAAAAGTTTATGGTGTGATTGTATTGATTGAGCTGTTATTGGCGGATTCACTCTGGTCCGCCATCCGTGATACTGCTTTGCCACGAGAAGTTCTGGCTGCTCTCTTTCGATTCTAGCCCTTTGCCCTCTTCCTTAGCAACCTAGACCACCAATACCTCCGTATAATGATCTATGTTGATGACAAGCTTATCGCGGACGAACCGTCAACATGCCCGTTCAATAGACAGGGCTCCCAACCTCAAATCAGTCCATAAACCAACCTCTCAGAAGCTGAGATTACAGAGGGCGCCAAACCTCCAGTTAAACATTTTCGGCTAAAGTCTCTTCACATTCGTTATTGAGGTGAATTTTTCTTTTGTGAAGTATGAACAGTTTTGTGTTTCATTTTCACAATGTTTCAACAATCTTTTATGTTTTCAGTAGTGTGTGTAATAAAAATACTCACCCATATGATTCGAGATACCATACAGTGTGTAAACAGGTGGAGGATCACTTTTCTCCATTGATTCAGAAGCGTAAGGCGTCAAGTCAAGTTTAGCAATCGGGAATTCAACAATATTTGTCAATTTTGTCCAGCGCATTTCAGAAAATCTTTTCAAATCTATAAATATTTTTAATGACATTTTTTTAATTCATTCTTTTTATGTGCTTTTGCTTCTTACGTATCACTAAATATTTTGGAAACCGCTGAATTGTAAATCCTTTTATGCATTTTCTATTCGCTTTGCAAAACTAGAAATAGAATTAAAAATGTTTAAAAGAAAACAATGAAATATAATTTTATATAAACTTACATCACAGTAGGGCATTTCATTACCATCAAGTACATCTTTGACTGTAAAAAGTTCAAGACATTTATCCAATTTGCAATTTGGATTTGTTGGAACTGGAACACTTAAGTCCCAGAAAGGATCGTACATTACACTCGTCTTCTCGCAATGGCAACCTAAAAATAAATCAAAAAAAATTTCAAAATCAGCTGTTTACTCAAGGATAAAAATTGAAATTTTCCTTCTTACAGTAAAGAGAACTTTTAAGTTGGCCAACAAAAAGATCCTTAATGACTGAGTTCTCTCGGTTTGTATACCAATCCCACATGACATTTGCTTTCTCTAAATCACTAAATTAGATTAGCAAAAATTTCTTAAATTAAAAGAAAGTTTTTATATTAAGATTTCTGAATCAACTTCATACCTCATTGTATCATCGACATGAAGTGAAACTTTTTTCCCTCCTAAATTTAATGCACCATGTAGAGCATCGAGAATGTAACGTAAAAATTCTTGAGCGTCTTGTTGTGCTGATCCACTGTACATTCGATACTTGCTACTTAAAGCCATTTTTAATTCTGAAGGATTGATGCTTTTAGCACCAGGTTGCCACATTTGTTGGATTAAACTGCAAAACTCATTCCATATTTGCAGATCTTTCGTTAATGAAGTGGAGCCTTTGTTCGTTGAAGTAGTAAGCGCAGATGGTGAGCGTGCATATTTTGATAAATCGTTTGTATGATTCAAACATTGCAAAACGGAATTCATAAAGCACGTGTTGCCAATATTCCATAAACCACATTGCCCTTCAACAAGTGCTGATGTTTTACGATCATAAATAGAATCACGTGATGGTGATTTTGTTGGTGAAATATTTGACGCACGATAACCGCCTGCTGCATAGCTCGATCCACTCAAATTATTTCGTGTTTCATTTTTGTCTCTTTTTGAATCACTTAACGGAGTTCGATAGTAACTCGAAGAATAATCGCGATCCCACGTTTTTGTTGATGTTGTCGACGGCAAAGTATTTCTCAAGGCCACACTCCGAATCTGTGATCAATAGAATATTTTAATACTGAAGTTTCATCTCTTTGACGTTTGCGACAAAATCATTTCGTCAATGACAAATTTTCTTTCATCTTTCCCTTCAAAGTTTTCGTATAAATCGAAAGCTTAAGCTCAAGTTTTTTTTTTGGTTTATCGAAGATGAATTTTAATTATTTCTTATTTATTGACAATTAGATAATTTTAAGGTTTTAAGCATTTTCTATATTATTTAAATGGTGTTATGTATTATTTCTTTTTCTTAGTATTTACCTATTTAACATTTCGTTATCTACAAAATGAAATATTCAAATGAAAACAACATGACAATGACGACAGCAGTTGTTAAAAAGCTTACGAACAAATGTATGAATGATTAAGTATTCTAATTAAACAAATTACATCAACTAAAGGCTAATGCGAGTGTAAAAATAATTAAAATGACTTTACCTCTCGCTGTGGAGTGTGTGTTGAAGTATCAGTTAATGAACTGTTTGATGAAGACGTTGATGTGTCATTTGAATTGGATGTGGGGCTTGCTTCTAAAAGTGATTTGGACCTTGACAATTCAAACTTTGTCATGTAACGACTAGGACTATACTTTTCATAAAAATCCAAATCACTCAGAATTGACGAGGAAAATTCATTGTTTATTTTACTATTTTTTGTCGTTCCATTTCTTTTTGTGTCACCCAAATCTGTATTGTCACGTGATAGTGATCGTTGTGAGGTGCCGTAATTCTGAGATATGTTTTGATGTTTGGTGAGGGTTGAGGATGATGATGGAGGCAGTGGCGGTAATCTACTTGAATGATATGAGCTACTACCACTAATCGGCTTACTTACGCCAATTCTTGTTGATAAGGCACTGCTACCATTTGATGATGATAATGATGAGCTTCTCTTGTCTAAATCATCAATGTCATAACGTGATCGATATGAACCTGTTGTTCCACTTGATGAAAGTGAGCTTGTGCGATACGAGCGATATCCCAAATCACTGCTATATGATGAACTTGAGGGTAAGTCTTTCGACAGTGATGAACTTTTTGATGATGATGATAATGATGATGTATAGCTGGAGCGATATCCTCCAACTGAAGATGATATCGAAGAAGAAGAAGGTGTCAAATAGCTACTGCTATAACGTCTTGTGGATAACACCGGCATTTTTTCTTTTCACTTTCAATCAGCAATTTAATTTAGTTTTTGAGTTTTCTTCCAATTTTTCAACAGATTAACGAATTTTGTTAAGGCTTTTCAAGTAGTTCAGGTAGTTCAAGTAATTATGTCTTCTTCAAACTTCTTTCAACAATCCTAAATCAACAATAACAATGTGTGATATTAAAATAAATGTTAGCGGACATGGTGACAAATAAAGTAAATGAGACAAATTAAAAAATAACTTTGTAATGAAGGAGAAGAAAAGTTTGTTTTTCTTGCAAACATTTCAAATATTTTTAGTTCAAAAAACGCATCAATTTTGAATCTTTCTATAAACATAAATACATGCTTTGCTATTTTTCTTCAACAACGTTAAGAAAAGAGAAAAATATCATGAATAGACTTGATCAGTCAATGAAAATGCATTCGTAAGGGTGCGACAATTTAAATTAATAAAAGTAAAGAAGCAGAGAGAGAACTGCTTGAAAATGTCGTGATTCGTGCATGTGAAAGTCGAAAAGAAAATGAATGAATGATAAAAGAAAAGTAGACTTGAGATGCGAAGCTTATTAATAAAAATGAAGGTCAGAAATAGGACAATTTTTCTTTATTTTCTCGCTACTGTTGTGTCTGTCTGAACAGAACACAAAGAGAGGAAAAACTATTTTTATTCTTCAATTCAGGGTGGTTTACGTTTAATCACTACACGATCCTATCGTCTGAATATTTCTTGCTGTATTTAAAATGAAATAAACCGCAGAGATTAATGACACTGAACTACCCAGTGACATGATCGCTCACACATGGTTTGCTAATGCACATTTAGAGTTCAAAACTCATCGTAATTTTTCTTTCCTACCTACTAGGTAGCTTGTCAGTTGTTCACATAAAATAATAAATCTACCTATTCTCAACAATCTCTGATGATGACTTTTTACGATGAGAAAAATCTCGTGTTCATCTCATGTGCAATTTAAATTCAAGACCAATAAAAAAGCATCGCGAGATTTCCTTATGCTTTATGCTAATAAATAACTTGAATGAATAAAATAATTTATCGCGCAATTTCTTCAAAATTATTATTGATCAAACATAAACTTTTTGAGGACTGTTTCATTTAACTCTTCGTTAAGTTATTATGTATTGGAGAAATATTTCTAGAAAAATTAACGACCTGAGCTTTAGCTTTCATCTTTCTCGTAAATTTTAAATATGTTCAAAAATTAATTTGATTCTTAAAGGCAAATACCTGAGCTAAATAATTTCAGGAATTTTATTTAAAAAAAAGTAGAGAAGCCTTGAAAGGAAGGTCATGTGTAGTTGTATATTCTTGAATTTGTCATTGTGTATGAGAAATTTCCACTTTTCCCTTTGATTTTCTCTTTAATTCCTTTTCTAGCTTTAATAAACTTACATTTTTCTCGACCATTTCTTATCAATTTTCTTCTAAACTTAACGTTTTCATTTGATAATTTTGAAGGGTTATTATATCACAGATTACTTGTATCTACTTTTAAAAAGAATTAAAATTATAAACTGAAAAATATTCACACTTTGCTTTTAAAACTTTTACATTGAAATCGCACGACATTCGATAGAAAATAAATAATTTGCATGAACAAGCTTGCTTCAACTATTTTCCAATTCTTTTGACTTTTTAATTTCTTCCTACTTATTTCGCCCCGTTTTCAATAAAGATAGAAAATAGAACTGACTCCATATGAGTTTATCATCTGCAGGTCTTTTCTTTTCATTTCAATATTTTTCTTTTCGCTCTCTTGACTTCAACGACTCTCTTTCTCTCACTACTCTCTTCGATTTTCTCTCTGACTTCAATACATTCAAGGAAAAACATCGGCATAAGGCGGGAATATTCAAAAGTAAAATAGCAAAGGCTACATAGGTAGATTTAAATGATGAATCACTTGATGAAATTTTTGATTTAGAAATATTTTGTGAGTCTTCTAGAGGATCGCCATGTGCAGTGTCGATGTGTTGAGAAAAAAGTCTAAGATCACATCATTACCGGAAAATTTTCTTTATGCGACTTAATTTTCACTGCAGAAAAATGTGCGAATCATCGAGAAGACGTCTGTCTAAGGTTGTCAATTCACACTCACGACTTTAGTTAATTACCATATCTGGAGTAATTTTCATCTTTTCAATTTTCTCGATTTCCACTTCCATCTCCATCATTAGAAAAGCTTAAAAATCCAACTCTTTTGTCTTTCTATAAAATTTTTCGAATGAAATTTTCCTCCCAATTCCGAAACAAACAAATCAAGATACGAAAAGTCACTAAAGTTTCTCAATGAAGTGAAAAGTTTTTTCGTTTTTCCAACCGATGCGGAGCGCGAAAATATAAAAATAGATTTTACGCGAGTGATTTTACGATTTTATTATTGCCTCTTTTTAGCGCCTTCAGTCTCCAATCTTTTTCAAGCAGCTCCGCGATCACTACTGACTTGATCACTCTGTGTTTGAGAAGATTTTCAACAAAAAATTCTCAAAAAAAGAAAAAGATTTTTTTCACTCTCGTCACGTTGACGATTCAACCAAAATTTTTCTTATGCGGAAAGAAACAAACGTGAAAATTACTCAAAGTCATAAATCTTGTTGTAAGTTTGTTATCCTGCGTTTTTTTTTAAGTAAGACATGAAAATTATGAATCAGATCAGAGCTTCAAAGTTTGATAGTCTCACGTTCATACCTATATAAAATTTTGTAGTTATGCGAACAATAAAATGTACTTACATGCTTCCATGTTTTCTTCAACATTAAACATAAATAAGAAGTCGTACAAAACGCATTCTAATTAATATTTATGCTTGAAAAACACATTTATTCAGATTGAAAATAAAAGAGAAAATTAACAATTTGAAGAAATCATTAAAGTTTTGTTGATTTTTTTTTATGTTACAGCAGTAAAAATTCCCAGATTTTTATAAAATCAGAAGACAATTTTTTTCATGTTGCATTCATCTCTTATTTCCTTTTTTTCTTTTTTTGTACAAAAACTACAATAAACTTCCAATCATTATTTAGTGGAGTGTTGGTTGTTGACAAGCAAATGCGTTGTTTTCAAACATTATCTTCTCCTCGAGCAATGTGAACAAATATTTGCATCAACATAAATCTATTTATGCAGGAATTTATTTAACTACAAACTTAAGATCATTCGATAGTTATGGAAATTACTTTAATTTCAAATCCAGTCTTCAGCCGAAATTAATTCACAACGAACAAAAACCGACAGTTGCTTGGTCTTAGATGTAACAAACTTTAACAATTTTAAATTACATTTTTCATGTTGTCAGCTTGAAATTGCAAACCAAGACGATTCTTTAAACAAAGAATCTATATACGTGAATTTTATTAACTGATTAAAATTTTATTTTATACAATCAATCATCAATTACTTAGTTACGCGACGCAACAGATTCCATTGTTTTCATGTTTCTAATGTTGTTTATTTTATATGCCAGAATTACTCGCTAATATGGCTCGAGATCAAAGTAACGAAAACTGTGTTCGAAATGGCTGAAACCACTAAAAATTTATTAAAAATTATAAAACAAACAAAAAAAATCACGAGAGTTTAAAAAAGTAACAATAAAAATGACTTTGTTTCTTTTTTGTGTGTATGTTTGTGTATAATAATATTATAAGTAAATAACTAACAACCCTCATGTTATTAATAAATTTTGCATTATTTTCACAAACATCTTTGATTGTGATGATAAAACCTTTTCGAAACTTTGGACTCGAGCGTTTCTGAAGTTTGTCGACTGTCAGAAAGATGATGATGATATTTAACTTTACAAGTTATTTTTTATGACATTTTGTTGTTTCAATAATTCTTCATTCTTCTTTTCCGTTCCGTTTTTAGTGTATATATTTATTCTTGTAACAAAAACCATCATTAAATCACTGTCATCATTTTTATCATTTCTTTTGTTTTCCTCGGTAAAAATAATTGATTCATTTCCTTATTCGCCTGCTAGATACTCTCTTTCATTAGAATCACTCGTTCAAAATCATTTAAAATAATCCTTTTACTAATCAGAAGGATGTTCCGGACACGATCGATTCACTTCAAACCATTTGTCGATACATCTAAGAAGAAAACGAAAAATAAGAAGTTAATTAAATTCTTTATTAATTTGTGATGCGAAGTTCGTTGTTTAAGACTCAATTTGTGATAATGAATGAATGAATGAATGATTCACTGAATAAACAGTTTTTGATGTTATCAATCAGAGAATGTGAGGAACAAGACACAAAGTCATTCGCAAGATGATCTTAGAAGAATCTTAATAATTACCCTTTGTGATAAATGCATAAACATGGCAAGCGAGCAATAACATCTCCAGTTATAAGATCTTCTAAACAAATTACACATTCGCCCTTAGGATCACTAAGAACATCCTCTAAAAATAGAAATTCAGTTCAGAATAAAAAAGATTAAAACGATTCAAACAAAGGAACTTGAATGAAGAACAGACCGTTGTATGACAATCTCGGTTTCGTTAGGCACATCACTATATGACATTCGATATCATCGGGTAGAATGCATTTGCTGCAGACTGGACATTTAAAACCTAATAAAAAATTGTTTTATGTTAATTAATGTTGCGACAAATTTCAAATGCATCTCACCATTTATTGACCAAATATGGGAGGGCAAAGAAGCTGCTGTGTATACTCGACCTAAACCAAGTGCGTTAATTCCTTGTAGCATTGGATTGTTATCTTCCTGATTGATCCCTTCATCGGGGTTTGCGGATGACAGCTCAAAGTGCGGACTACCAGCGTCACCTGAATTTTGAAAATTATTAACATCTAAGCTGTATTGTTGAGGTGTGTGAGACGAATAATTGGAATATGCGTTCGAATGGTGATGATGATTAGTGCCGGTAGATTGAATATCTGGCACTGATGACATACTACGAGCTCTTTGTCGCGAATCATTTGCCATTTCAGCGCCATGTATAGCACGTAAGAAATTGAAACTGGTGGAATTATTTCCAGCTGATACAACATCACTGCTAGATGAATTAGAGAATGTTCGAGGACTTTGATTTCCATTTGTGCTCGCCTTCGCTCCCATTTTTCTTTTTTTCTTTCTTACTTTTTTTTGTGTAACTTTTCCCCTTTCTTCACAGCACAAAATTCACTCTCGCTCTTATCTTCTTTTTTCGCTTTTCACTTTATTAAAATCAAAGATTACAAGATTTTTATGAAAGCATCTTAATCACAAGCTATTTAAACTATTGACTCTAAACTAATTAAATCAGTGTATTTTTTTCTATTTCGTCACTTATATTCCTTAGTATTTACATACATTAATCATGATAATTATTTTTATCAATTTTCTCTTTCCAATTTTCAACTTTATGATTATTATCCTTCGTTGACATCAAATTTTTATTCTTGATTGCATTGCTAACACTTAAAACGATTAATATGAAGAAAAGCTTTAAAACGACAATTCATAATAAGATAGAACGTACTTTGTTAATGTTTTAGACTCGATTTTCTTATTAATTTTTACTCTATAGAAAATATTTCAAGCAATTTTCATTTTCTATTCAACTACGCCTGGTTTCATACGCTTTGCTTTTGAAATTTATTTAATCGTTACAAATTGTGTAAGAAGAAACGACAACTCATATATTGAATAAAGATTCTTTATGCGCAGTAAGTAAAAACAGATCTTTGTTCTCTTGCATAACTTGTTTGGAAATATTATTTTTTAATAATTGAAAGCACACATTACATTAGATGCACGCTTTATTAAAAAAAATCCTGAATTAAATTTAAATTCATATTAATTAAAACCAAACAAACTAAGATTAATTGACAACCACTGAAGTATCTGGCATTGTTACTCATCATTTTGTCATCGTTTTGAAAAAAATTCATTTGAATTTGTATATTAAAATTAATTGCCTTATCTTTGGTCAGAAGGGTCATCTCTGATGTTACATTTTCAGACTTTAAATCAAACTTAAGACAAGTTGTTCCGAATTTTATTTCCAAGTTATCAAGAACGTTCTCATACTTTCTTTTTCCACCTGTTCTCTTGCGTGATGAATAAAACGAATATTTGATCGATGTTGCAATGCTTTCACATGAAACCGAATTTTCTTCTTCCTTTAATTCGGGATTCAAATTAGGTAAGTTTTGAATATCGATTTCAGTCCACGAATCAATATCCAAGCGTGGTAATCGAAATCGGGAAGCAAAATATTTATGATTTTCGGAATAATTGGCAGTTAAATTCATGTGATCGAAGAGATGGTGCAAAGCTTGTTCTTGAACTTGCTGACATAATGTTTTGTTATATTTCTCATAATATGTCATTTCAATCCTACAATTTGTTAATGAATTTTCGTTAAAATGAAGCTTGTCATTGATTTGATCATTTAAAACACATTTTCCATCAACACTTTCAGGGATCTTAAGATGGAAATCTTTGTCCTCTGATGTTTCATTATGAAAATATTCAAGAATTGATTCTCCATCTGGTGATGAAATATTCAAAGGTCTTAACATTGTTGCGATGATCAGATCATTTGTGCTATAGCCAATTTTTCCTTCATTATATGTTTTGTCTCTTGTCTGATTTTTGTTTCTTAAAAATTTGACTTCAAATTTTTGAATAAATTTGGTTGAAGTCATTTCTTCCATTCCACCACAGACCATCTCGTCGTGTGTTAACAACATTGCCGTCATTGAAGAAATATTTGTGCCGTTGGTATCAAACAAAATTTGAATGTCAAATCCAACACTGCTAATCAGTTCGAAATTCTCTTCTTCGTCATCGTCGTCGTCGTTGAAAGTAAGTGATGTACAATTGTTGAATGTTTCTGTACAAGACATGATTGAAAATTTGAAAAGTTCAGTTGTTGATTTGACTTCATTCGCTTTCCAAGGCCGGTGAAAAACATTGAAATTCATCAATCGCTTTAACAAATATTTGTTATAAGCACACATATCACTCAATGATCTTAAACATTGTGTTTTCTTTTCGATGAGAAACCTTATCGGTTCAAGATTGCTGCAGGAATCGCCGACAAGAGACATTGGAATTTTAAATGTTTCAATTTGCATGGTTTTTGCATCATAAGCAAGCAAAACATCTCCATAAGCGTAGTAGGTTTGATCATTTTCATCGTTAATTTCATTCTTGGATGGTGACATGTGCCAACTATACTTTGGATATTTAATCGGTGGTTGCTTAATCTAAGGGAACATTAAAATCAATTATTTAGATTCATGACATTTGAGATAATCAATTACATAATAATTAGGACTGTAATTGTCTTTAACGACACAGAGCAAGCTATCGCTAGTCTCACAACGTTCTAAGCCTTCACCATGATAATAATCCTCAATATTTATTTCACAATCAAAGCTCATCAAAATTTCGTCGGAACATTCTTGATCGCAACAACAATACTTGTCACAGTTGAGCTGTAAATATATTTTGAGCAAAGAATAAAAAATTTCCATAAAAGTTTCAACATTGAAATATTTACTGTCAAGTCACATCTGCAGGAGTTAATTGTAGGTTTCAAATGAATTGTTTGATTAGTTTTAGAAATAGTTGGCATTGTTGTAGTTTCTATTGTAGGAGACAAAGTTGGTGTCACTGTTGTCTCAATAAGCGTTGATGCAGTTGACATGATGGAAGTTGTAGACGTTGAGTTTGTGTGGATTGTAGAATTTTCTTTTTCCGCGAATACAAAAAATGTGCAAAATAGCACAATAAAAATGTGATAAAACATATTTAAGTCCGATTAAAAATGATATCGTACTTTCGGAAATTCTTAAAAATTAGATTCAAGTTAACTTCTACAATTCCAGATGAAATAGTGAGAATTTTATATCTTTCAACTCCTGAATAAATTAAATCCTTCTTCACAATTGTGAAACCACCTGTAAAGAATTTTTCTTTTATAGAATCCAAAACTGTAACTGGAGAAATTTTCCAGGTTGTGATTGAAAGATTGTGATATCCTGGCGTAGAAGGAATATATGCAAAACCAAAGCCGACAGGATGATATTGCTTTAAAGCGTTAACCGAATAAACTTCTACGTTGAACTTAGGCCAACCTTGAAGACCTCTTGTTGCTAAATGAAGGTCTATTGGATGTGCGAAGACAGACACAAGATCTATACGATTTCTATCGGTCGCTGTTTGACCCTTCGATTCACCTTCGACAACTTTCCACAATGAACCTAAATTTATATTACTAAATAATTTTTTATGTTTCACATAGTTGAATAGAAATTATAAAAACCTGCTTGGATATTCCAACAAACGAATAAATTCGGTTCACAGAAGTTCACAGCTTTAAGAATTTGTCCAATAATAAATACTTCAGCCATCAAAAACCCAAATTTCTACTTTTGTCAACTTTATGTTGATCAAAACAGATTTGTTATGTTTTTAAAATATTTAGTTGTTGCTATGACATCGTTAATAAATGGAACATAGGCATGGCCCATTACGTTGGCAACGAAACAAAAGAAGGTAAAACATACATTCGAAAATGTGAAACGGTTTTTACGTTGCTTTATAAATCGGAAGGAAGTCACCATAGATGGTGAAAGATGACCAAATATGATCTGATTATGAGTGGATATTTGAAATATTTACGTTGTTGTTCATCGACAAGTGTACAAGACTTGCTTTGTTACTGTTGAAATGAAATAATAGAAGAAATGATGATTGAATATATCGTAATGCCTTCTTAATAACAACATAACAACTCCAAATAGGAAGTAGCAAGTAGAAATTTTTTTAATTCAATGCCATCTCGATTCCGTAAAGAGAATCATCATGTTTTATGTAATGGAACATTACATGTTTTCAATAATACGAATGAATGCAAAAGAGAAATGAAGAAAGAAAAAAATTTACAAATACAGATGACTTCCAATAAATATGACAACTATCACTTTCATGTATCGCTATGCTGTTCGATAACAAATAAAAGAGAATTTTTCACTTTCTCCGCGATCAATTTAACAACAATCATCATTGGGCTTTTTATTTCGATTGTTCAATGAACTTGTGATCGTGAACATGCTTAAGAGATTCGAGTTTGCTGTTTATTTATTATATTAAGATATCCTTGTGAAAAGTAGTTAATGTCCACCTTCTTTTATTTCTACATAATAAATTGTCCGAATTATGTTCTCATGAATAAATAAAACTCTTTTAGTGCAGTGCCGAAATGTCATATGAAGTTGATTAGTATTCGCACCGCATGACTTTAAGCAGACAAACGTATGCATACTTGCTACTCTCGTAAGTATAGAAATTAGCCAAACAAATACAAAGCTCCATACTCGGAGAAAATAAACTTAAGCCGTAAAGAAGAAACATAACTGAAAGAGTGTTACAAGTTTAGCTGCTTCAACTTCATTTCAGTTTAGCGTGAGCATTCAGTAAGTTGCACAGCATTTAATTTTAAGTGTTGAGTGAAATAAACATTTAAACATTTATTCCTGTGAATAATTAATTGTCGAAGCGTAGAAATGTGAATTTTCAATTATTGGATGTTTTATAGCTTTACATAAATGATCGCTCTATTGTTTGTTTTAATTTCTATTCAAAAAGTGTTTTGCAACCAATTCGAATACTCTTTTTCCATCAGTTACCGAACTAAACATAAAATAAACTCTTGAAATATTTGAAATTCCTTGTTGAAAAAAATTTATAAAATTTAACATAACCAATGCATTGTGAGAATGACGCTAAGATGAGTTTAAATAAAAATCGAAGGTTCCAGAGAGACATGATTTGGAACGTGAGAGTTCAAAATTAAAGTTTATTGCTGTCATGTCGATTTGATTTGAAACATTTTAAGTTGCAAAATAGTTAATTAGATATTTCACCCGATATTGTTAGTAATAAATAATTTGAAATTCAATTTTAGAAATTTCTGTGACAAATCAGTGACATGTGACATAAGAAAGCATAAAATTATGATTTCGCACCTGATTAATTTCAGTGTTTTTTCCCTTTTTGGATCAATTGCAATAAAATTCTTTTGTATTTCATTAATGTTAAAAATTGCGTCAACCTTACCTTAACATGCTGTTGACTTCATTTCTAAAAGTGCAACACAGAAAAGTGAAAATTTCCGTATTTTGTTATGTTATGCTCAACATGCGAAGATATTTCAACATTAATTATGTAGCGTCTGAAGTGGTGTCACTGGTTAAAGTAAAGGAACTCATGCATTTTCATTTTTCGTCATTGAAACGAGATTATGAGTTGAAAGAAACTTCGACAAAAATCCAAATCGTTCCAAAATACTTTTCAATATTTGACTTGCTATGCTTGTAGTAATGAAGTTCATGCTTAAGTTTGTGTTTCATGAATTTCTCTTTTCTTAATTTTATAATACCAGCGACCACAGTGCATGCGATGTTTGCTTAGTGATAGTTTATTACAAGCCACATTGTAATTGGCACTTCCAAAGTGACCAAGTATGCAAATGAAAAAGGAACAAAAATTTTTGAAATCTCTTTCATTTGCACGTGAAGAAATTTTTAATTTGTTTTGCTTATTTAGCACGATTTCTACCATGAAAACCAATTTTTATTTTAATTTTTGTTTTTATTTCTTTTCTTTTTCTTGCATTCATATGTTTCAATAGTTTTAAAAAATGTTTCCACTTTAAATATTGAAGAACGAAAAATTGAAATTAAGAAAAAATCACCCACAATGGAAGGCAATCAAGAAGAGAATAAAACCGAACCCATTACTGTGTCATCTCCAATCCCTCATCCCTCACCTTCATCATCACCAAAGCCTACAAGCAATCAAAACGACGAATCTTCAACAGATCCCAAATATGAAAAAATACAAACCATAAAAGTGAATGAAATAAGTGCCATCGGTGCTGAAAATAAAAAATTAAGCAAAGCCAACACATCGAGTGTTATGAACTCATCATTGAACCTGTTTCAAGATCAGAGTCATCAAAATGCGTTTACAAGAAGACGACTCACAATGTTCTCAACTTTGGGCATTTTTCAGCTGATCTTGAGCATTTTACTCAGTGCCTTTGGCGGATTGCTTCTTGCAAGAAATGCTTCACTTTCATCATTTGGTTCAGGCATTTGGAGTGGAATCTTCTCAGGGATTGCTGGCTCTTTAGGTATCATGAATCTAAAGCCACTACTCAATGGATTCTTAGCATGCAGTTTGATTTCTGTTGCCACTGGAACTTTGGCACTTGCTTTAACTGGAATTGGATTAGTACGTGACTACAACATTTACCAACAAGATCCGGTAGGAATGAAATTATTTTTATTTTGAATAATTATTAATTTATTTAATTAATTTTCGATGAATGAGGAAAAAAGAAGAAAGATTATCGAGATCAGAAATAATAATAAATTATCTCGTTTCAGGAGATTTTCGGAGCAATAACTGCAGCACTAGCATTGACATTCCTACTGGTACTTCATCTCTTCACAAGCTTATTTTCAGTGTATTATTCAGCACTTACACTATGTTCAAAGTAAGTATTTAAATATTTGTGTGCAACTTAAACAAAATTGTGATGAAAAATTACAAAACATACTTTTTGCTTTAAATTAATTCACTAATAACAAAACTCTGGTGAAATATTGTTCGATTAATTTATATAATTATAATTTATTTAATTTAAGTTGTTAACGGTGAATCTAATTTTTCATTATCTTCACTTGATAGTCCAACAACTTCTTCATCTTTATCGTCATCATTCACTGATATTGATTTTTTTGTTTCAATTGTTGATTCATCTTCTTGTTCTTTTGCTTCTTCGACATCGTTGTCAACAGGAGTCGAATCATCATTATTTATATGATTAGCTTCCAAAGCTTTCATCGTCAAGTTTTTCAATTCTTCTCGCTTTTGTTTCGCTTCAATGAAAGTTTTCTCCCATTGACAGAATTCTTTGTAGTACTGATAAACTGGTATCACGATTATTGAAATATCATCAACAGTTGCTGGTGCTTTCAAGTCTGACAGCCTCCAATGACCAGAATCATTAGCACGTCCGCGTGATTTTGCAACAAGTTCTTGTGCAACCATCGTATAACGATGTTTCTCATTTGGATATTTTTTTAATGTTTCAAATGTGATTCGTGCCACATTATCGTTTTCAATAACATCCCAAAGGCCATCAGTTCCCATTATCTGAAGAATGAAATTTATAATGAAATATTGAGAAACATTAATTCATTTTTAATTAAACTTACCAACACTCCATATTCACCGTCAATGTTGTTATCATCAGGAAGTGAAATTATTAGACTTAAGTCACGGTATACGATTTCTGGGTGACAACTTAGGAATGGTTTGATAAGAATTCCACTTCCAAGCGCACGGAGGTCATGATCACCAAATCCACGTGTCACTCCAATTGTGCCGAGAAGACGAGACCGCTTCCCTTCACCTGTCACGATTGACATTTTAAGATCTTCCCTTGTCAATGTTTTATACGTCCAGCCCTTCATATTTCCTTGCTTGTAAAGAATTCTTGTTCCTAAGTCTCTCGTCATAGGCTTCTTTGCATATTCCATTGCAATGTATTCACCTCCCATGAGATCGGGATGAATCTTTCCAAGTTCAAGAATTCTACTGCGTTCAGTGTCCGGTGTATGATCGAACGAAAATGGAGTAGCAATTACTTGATAAGCGTTTGGTGATTCATTATCAGAAGAACCATTAAGATAAATCTTATCAGTTTGTTTCTTGATCACTTCTTTAGACAATTTTTGTGCTAAAATTGCACGACTATCACCAGCATTTGCCACGTACATTTTGCCTAGAATGAAAAGTGTCACAACGCTCGTACATCCGCCAGCGTTTCTATATTTGCTTCTATCTTCAGCTAACATAGCGTCCATGTCATGGAATGCTGATTCGAGAGCACCAACGATAAGTTCATCTTTTGATACAGACTTATGGAATAACCATGGGAATGCTGGTGTTTCATTTTCACTTGTTGGTAATAGGAGATCAATTACGTCAACAAGTTTCTCATGAAGAATGTGATGGAATTGATGAGATGCTGCCAAAGCTGCGCCGTATCCTGCATGACCATCAAAAATACCAAAGTAAATATAAGGTAAATCTGGTAGATCTTTTGCTGGATGATGTAGTAAGCCTTGGTAGAAAGCCGCTTGATCCTCATTCCATTCAGACTTTCCTGAATTTACACATTCTGCATATCCAGCATTTAACGGCATCACAGAAATATCTCTGGGTACAATAATTGGCCTCACATTGTGATCTGCTGAAGCTTTAAGTTCGTCGACCGTAAGAAGTTGTAGAAAAGGAGGACGAGAATATTGAAACTTGTCAGGAAGTGATCGATTTATGTGACTTGGTGCTGGTGAAATCGATGGAAATTCTGGAACAATTGAAGTTAAAACGCGATTCTTGAATCTATTAAACATTGTTGGAAAGCTTTCAAATTAACCGCTTTTAATGCTTAACCATGCATTGCTCTTATCTACTAATTTGCGTTTTTATCACACAATAAAATTTTCACTTGTTTTTATACTTTTTCTTTTTTGTTAAAATTGTGTCATCAACAAATCCTATTGTTCCAAACAACGAAAACTAACTTTCAAAGCTTTCAATAATTTCGTAACTTGACCAGAAGTCGGAAACATATGCAATGTTGTAATTTTATAGTGCTTTTACAATAACTTATGTTTTTATCTTTTTGCAATACGCTGCAAGTTCAAGAAAATTAAAAAATCAGAACATAACACGAATTGAAGTTGTGCACGTTTAGAAATTCAAGGAATTCAAATTATTTTTGATCGTTTTATTTTCATTCGTATGTTTTTTTAGCAAGCACATGATGGATGAAGTCAATGCAATGAATCATGAGAAGATTCAAAACTATTTAAAATCGCTATCAAATGCAGGAATCCTGGAGGCAGATTATAATGGCTATCAACCCTACATTAAAAGCGAGAAAGCGTTTTCCACAAGGAGTCACAACAATCGAACAATTCCATACAATTATCCTCAAATTCCAATTTATGGTCCTACGATGGGATATGTGACGAATGCTTCAAATTATAATCATCCACAAAGTTACCGTTCAAATCTTTATCAAAATCATTATTTTATTCACGATGAGAAACAAAGTCCAAAGGAGAAGAAAAGCGATAAAAATTCTCGTAAGAAATCTGTTTTAGAGGATGCAGATCTTTCATACTCAGGAGTTGATAGGGATTTAGCAGACAGCTATTTAAAACAAATAGAAGCTGTACCAGGCTGGTACCTAGCGCTCTAATAAAGGAAAGACCCGAATAAACTTAAATTAAGTTTGAAGCGTGTGCTTCGCTCGGGCGCCAAAATCCGACTGACTTCTTATCCTTGAAGTTCTCGTCTTTTCCGCTCGCAGCGCTGCTACATCCCTTTCCTAGTTTTTATAAAATTTAATTTTTCATTCAATGCTTCATTGATACCATTCCAGCCTGGTACACTAAGTTAGTCTAGCAGCAGTGTCAGTCTTGTGCTTTGATTGTTTGATGAATCCTAAGAATTGTAATTCGGCGATTGATCTTGTGAAATGTGCTTGAACTTCTGGACTAATATGATCTTCATCTTCATTATATTCAATAATTGTAGCGAAACTTTGAAGCCATCAAGCCAATCATATAAACTGATGAACTTGTTACATTCAAGGTGAAGTTTATAAACAATTGAAATGTCAGGAAGCGAAGGCAAAATGCGCTCTTGTTCTGGAATCTTGCAACAAGAACACTGCATATAGATATGAGGATTAGACAATGCTTGATGTAATGCTCCTCGAGGAATGCCCATAATTTGCTTTCTAATTGAATAATAGTTACAGAAAACGGTGAGTTCATAAAAAAAATGGTGCTTCTTGCAATGGTCTTAGATACTTTTCCATCTTTCTGTTTATATAATCAATGCATTTCCAAAGAGCTTGCTCATATTTTGTTACAACTGGTGCAATATTATGCTTAGCCATTTCTTTTAGTTTCTCCATCATTTCTTGTCTTCCTGAAGCACCTTTCTTTTTCAGTTCAAATCTCTCATGAGTTGATGCGGGTGTATTAGTGATTGTGTTTATTCCACTTTCTTCAATGTTTTTGTAAAAATAAACAAAGGGTTCTCTGAGCTGTCTCATCTTAGTCCTCAATTCTTCTTGCTGTGTATCTTGTACGAAATATTCAATGACTTCTATTATCTTTTCCAATTTAATGAGGATTTTTTCCTTGGAAACAAACTTTAAAAGCTTAAACATTTCTTTGTACTCGTCAAGTTTAGTGATGTCATTTGTGATACATATTGGATACAATTCTCTTGGAAGCTTTCCAAGCTCATGTTGAGGTAAATCTTCAAATAAAATGCTAAGAATTTTCAAATGACAATAGAAAAAATACCAGAAAAATGTTATTTTTGAAATTCTTTTTCCCATTTTTCTCTTGAAAAACTCGTCATTTAAAAGAAAATTTACACGATCTTCTTGAATTTTTCTTGCTTCCGCAAACTTTCTGAATGAAAAGCAAGATCGTCGGATCGTTTCGCATTCGTCATGAGTCCATTNAATTTATGGTCCTACGATGGGATATGTGACGAATGTTTCAAATTATAATCATCCACAAAGTTACCGTTCAAATCTTTATCAAAATCATTATTTTATTCACGATGAGAAACAAAGTCCAAAGGAGAAGAAAAGCGATAAAAATTCTCGTAAGAAATCTGTTTTAGAGGATGCAGATCTTTCATACTCAGGAGTTGATAGGGATTTAGCAGACAGCTATTTAAAACAAATAGAAGCTAAAGAACATCACAATATATAATTTTAAGTTTATTTGTCTTGTACATTTATCATTTTTCTTTCTTCCGTTTTTGTAAATTTTTAATGATTTCAAAAGATAATATTTGAAACTTTCTATGGGACAATTATGTATCAGACATTAATAAAGAGATAAAAATATATTTACATGTTATAACGTTTTTTTCTAATCACCTATAGGAAAAAATCTACTTGTGTGTGATGCTGATCAATGTGTTGCAATCGAAAGTTTAGTTTCATTACGTTCATGGTCAGCATAAATGCATTTAACTCATTAACAGGTGTCAATAAAACACAGAAAACGTTAAGAATTTGAAATGTGGGGATTTTTTGCAGCGGTTGGGGAAAAGCAGGACTGATCCATGTAAAAACACTCAAAACTTGTTTTCAAAGTTTCCTGTTCTTAAAACGAATGTATTTAAAAGTTATTCACTTTGATCAATTGCAATTAAATCATTTTGAATTGTGATAATAAAATTTTCCTCATGTTCATTCATTATAATCGAATAAATTTTATTTACATGTTTTTTTCAGGAACATCAATGACATTTTATGGATTTTGTTTTGAATGTTTTTTTCGTAAATGTATCTACCTAATTGAGTTCAGCTATAGAACAAATTTTGCCTTAATATTATAAGATAATAAAATAACGAATTTTATACCTAATATATCAACGAGTGAATGTGATTTGTTAGAATTTGATGTGAATTGTAATCTATTTTAATAGTAATATTATAGTTTTAAAAGAAACAAAAATTGCACTTTAGAAAAATGGATTAAGTGAAAATATATTGTTGCTCTTGCATGACGTCTACTCGAATGTTAAGCTTATTCACGTGATTTAGTTTAAAAATCGTATAATCTGTAAAATGTGTTTTAAATAATGTTGTTGTCGAATAAACATAATGAATAATTTTAAAAGAGAAAATATATTTTGGTGTGATCTTAGAAAGGAAATATCATGAAAATTATCTTTACATTGAAAATGAAAAAAAGATAACAACAACAATACATCACTACGTTCTATATATAGGAGAAAAATAAAAGCGAGAGAACAAAAAAAATGCGAAAATGAGCGAGGTAAATACACAGATTACACTATACGCGGTGAGATAATTTAGATTATTATTGTGTAGATACTGTTTCAAACAGAAGAAGACTTAAGTAGAGCTCTTATTTCTCTGCTTATAGTGGCAATGAAAACTTTCAGTATCATTTTATTCGTGTTTGTGAATTGAACGATGATATTCTGCTTGTTTCCATGATATTTTTTATTTTTTTCCTCTTCCAAGGAATGACGATATACATTTTATTTAATGAACCATTTTAAACTTACATAGTTGCAAAAATTGTTAACTAATAAATTATCTACACATAATATTAATTCTCGTTCAAAGACACCATCATATCATCGGTCAAACTCAACAATAGCTGAGGATAGTCAATTGACAACCTTTGCGCCATACATCCAAGCTTTCTTAACACAGACTTCCCGAAGATATTCCTGCTTCGGTGTGATGTTGCCCTTAGCCTTTGAACGTGCAGCTGGTAATTCATTTCTTAATCCAAAATTTGATTCACAAGTACTCGAGGAGCAGTATCAAATATCAATACTTCCACAGATAAGATTAAGATTCCGGTAAGTTTCATTCAATTGTTGTGATAAATGTAATAAAAAATTGAAGCAACCAAGCAGATGATAAACATTGGAACGAAGAGCAAAAATACAAAAAGAAAAGGCAAAAAAAAAATCCGGAATTAATGAGAAAATTGAAATTGATTATGCAAGTTTCCGTTTGACAATGAATTCGTGAAATGTCTCCATGTGTAGGGTGAACGTAACTGCTAATCAAATTAAGAAGAACTATATAAACATATATATACTTTCATCCATTCGTTGTCTTATTGCATTCAATTACAATTAATGTGAAAATTTCATGGTGGAGAAACTTTTAATCAAACGATTTTTTTATTTTAGAATGCATGCAAATACAATTCTTCTTTTTAAATTGTTTCAATATTTTTCATGATTGTATCTTTCTGTCTTTTATTCTTTTTACATACAGTTTCGCCTTACTTTATATACTATGTATGACGATTATTTGGCTGTTTTATTTCACTTTTCGAGCCAAAGATGTTGCAGTTCCATTAAATGTGACGCTTGGATTATTGATAATTATGTCAATAGCAGCTATTTGGGTCACCTTCACAAGCTTCTACAAGAAGCATATGATACTTTTCTCGAGCATGTATTCATTGTTATTAATCGCTTCATGCTTGAGTTGGCTTTACAATGCGGGAACGACGCTAAGTGTTCTGGGAAACTTTGTCATCTGTATCATTTGCATAATCAGCATCTATACTGTCATTCCACTCAAAATGTATCAATGTCTTTTGATGGCGGTCGCTTACTCCATAGCTTTTGAAGTTCTCTCGTATATTATGAAAGACAAAACATATTATCAACCAGGTCCCGATGGATTTCACAACATACAAATTTATCAAATCATCACTCTAAGGATTATGCTTCATATATGTGTTCACATCATTTCCTTTCATATGATGTTAATGTCTTCGGTGCGGATGCGTGGAACCTTCATCAAAGTCGGACAAAATTTACTTGTGCGTCGACAATTGGAACTTGAGAAGCAATTGAAAGAGAAGATGATAACAAGTATGATGCCGAAAGTAGTTGCGGATATGTTGCTTAAAGAATCGAAGAATGACTATGAGATTTCAATACAAAAACCAAGACAATCAACTTCAGATTTTAACTTAAAATCTCTGTTTCGTCCATTTCACATGCACAGCATGAAGAATGTTTCAATACTTTTTGCTGATATTGTCGGATTTACGAAAATGTCGAGTAAAAAAACAGCCGAACAACTTGTGGAAATTTTAAACGATCTATTCGAGAGATTCGATAGTCTCTGTGGAATTCATGGATGCGAAAAGATATCAACATTAGGCGACTGTTATTATTGTGTTTCGGGTTGTCCTCATGCGAGGGTAAGTTCATAAAAATTAATGTTTATTATTAATGATTAAAAGAAAGAATTTTCAAGAAAATTACGTAGATGAATATTTAACGTAAACCTAAGGCTACGTAAGTTAAGAAAAACGTAAATGAAAAGTTTCGTAGCCGTTTACGTAGAAGATTTTCAAAGGTCTGGAAAAGTTTGAAATGGAAATTCAATAATTTCTCATTTATTTTTCAATCATCGCATCACTTCTCAATGAATCTAATATCTAAATAATTTCTTCATTCAGGATGATCATGCAATTTGCTGTGTTGAAATGGGACTCGGAATGATTGAAGCAATGAAAATATTCGATGCAGAACGTCATGAAGGAATTAAAATGCGTGTTGGCATTCATACCGGTAAGTCAAGTCTTCGATAAAAATTCTCAATTAATGAATTTACATGGAATTTCCTCACAGGAAATGTTTTGTGTGGTATTGTTGGAACAAAACGTGTAAAGTTTGATGTCTGGTCGAATGACGTGACATTTGCGAATAAAATGGAAAGTACTGGACATCCGGATCGTGTTCACATATCAGAAGAAACAAAAAGATTCCTAGACGATTCTTACAATGTTCGTGAAGCTGATGAAATTGATGGGCATAAAACGTTTTTCATTTTAAATCGTCGAAATATAACACCAAGTCAGCGATCAATTCTCAGCAACAACAGTTTAAATCTAAGGCTTGAATTTAATTCAAAGAAATTGAAGAACTTATCAACAACTGATATTCCATCAATAACACCTGCATCACCAAATCCAACAACAAATGTAACATCAATTCATCACTCAAAGTCATTAAGTCCATCACCAATTCTAAATACACGACGACGATTAGCATCAATAAGTGAAACTGTCTCAAAACTTCTCTCATCGGCAGCAGCAGCTGCATCACGAAATGTCAACAGTGATCAAAATAAAAATTTCCAAGAACAACGTAAAGCGTTAAATCCTACGATAATTATTGGAATATCTGAAGTGTCTATAAGTAATGAACTCATGAATCATGAACAGAGTAATAATGGGACCATTAAGGACGAATCTCTTAAAGATGAAACATCAACAACTATGACGACGACGACGAACAATTTAAGTTTTAGAAATGCTAATAGAAATAATGACTGTGATAAAATAAATGAAAAACTTGTGCCATATGATGGAAATCGCCGCGGATATCAGCAATTACCATCAATTTCTGTGTCATCATCATCATCACCGCCTTTTGTAGTGGATAATAATGCAAATCAGCAACATTTGAATGAGAATAAAAAAGAAGATGAATGTGAAGGTGATGATTCTTCAAGTGTTAATATAACAGATTTGCGATCGTATATTTCACAATCGCGTTGTGATGTTTCACCATTCAGTCGAAGTGGAAGTAATCGAAGTTCTGATCGTCCACAAAATCTTACTCACCATCGTTCGCATAGTCAACACAGTTCACTCTCACCATGGTATCAGATGCAACCAAATGATTTTTCATATGTTTCTCCAAGTCGAAAAGATTCCGGTATTAAGACGAATAGTCGAAGATCAAGTATACAACATCAGCATTATTATAAAAATTCGCTGACCACTCAAAATCGTGTTTCAGGATACTACACAAGTTCACAATCAAGTTTATGCCCAACAACTGAGTATCAGACTGAAGATATTCTCATGAAATATTTGCCACCATCATCAGCATCAACAGCAGTAGGAGGAGTAGAGGGAGGAGTAGTAGGTGGGACTGGTAATCATCATAAACAACATTTGAACGGTGAAGAAACTCTCAAAGCATGTGTACAACATTTAAGAAAGCAATCTGATCTTCAATTGATCAAATGTGTTCGTGACAATGCAAGATCACAAAGAAGTTATTTGGTGAAGCCACCGATAAGAAAGTTTTCTCTTTTATTTGAATCATCAATGATGGAGAAGACATTCAGAAATAAAGCCCATCGATATGAGAGCGATGAGGAGACAACGACACCAACTTATACTCTGACAACACCAAAGTTCAATACCTTCATTGACATTCTCGTTCTTACTGTCATTTTCGGAATGGTTGCCTTCTCGTTGTTTCTCCTTTCGCCATCGATTTATTCAAGAAAATATAAAGTGTGGGTATGCTGCTTTGTGTTGTCAAGTTCAGTGATTTTTAGTGTTTTATTTTTGTGTACAAAACAAATTTGTCGACGAATAAGAAATCGACATCATACGAACACTTCTTCAAACTTTAATTCAATTTTTGGTTGGACATCAAAATTCTATCCATGGAATTTATTTGGCTGTTTGCTCATCTCCTTGCCGGTTGCATCGATTCTTGTCAATTTTACACTCACAGACATTGAAAAATTTCCATCAATTCAATTTTATTATGGATTATTATTGTTCGTATGTCTTATTCATTTCTGTAATTTTATTCAACTCAATTGTTGGACGAAAACAATTCTTGCGATGCTTTCAGCGATTATTTTCATTATTATTGCTTATGATCATCACGGTAGTCGAATGTCGGCGAATAATTTATCACAGCAAATAAATTCTTCGATAAACGATGAAAGCTTTACTATAAGTGAAGACAAATTTTGGTACAAGCATTTTGAGTTTGAACTCTTCTTGGACATTTTCCTCGTCTTGATTCTTGTCTTTCTTCTTAATCGTGAATTCGAAATTGGATATCGTTTGAGTTTCTATGGGAATGAAGTTGCGAATCAGGATAAAATCAAGGTTCAAAACATGAAGAACCAAGCTGACTTGTTACTCCACAACATCATCCCAAAACATGTCGCTGAAGAGTTAAAAAACACCGCGAAATATTCAAAGAATCATCAAGATGTTGGGATTATTTTTGCGAGTATTGTAAACTTTAACGAGATGTATGACGAATCATATCTTGGCGGAAAGGAATATTTACGAGTTCTTAATGAACTTATTGGAGGTGAGTTTCTTGAAATCTTTTCAAAATAACAATTTCTTTGTTGTGTATGCAAAGATAAGTTATCAAAATGTATATCAGAACAAAGAAAATCAAGAACAAATTCATCACAATCATCATAAAGAGTTGATTGAGAATAATTTTCTGTTTCCTGAAATCTTCCAGACTTTGATGAACTTTTACTACGTCAAGAATTTAAATGCATTGAAAAGATAAAGACAATTGGATCGACTTATATGTGCGCAAGTGGACTGGACTCGACATATCGTAGTGACTCATATGAGCATCTTTATGCGCTTCTTGATTTTGCTGTTGCAATGCAGAATGCACTTGATAATTTTAATCGTGATTTATTGGAATTTAATCTTGTCTTGAGAATTGGTTTTAACTATGGTGAAGTTACCGCTGGTGTTATTGGCACGACTAAGCTTCATTATGATATTTGGGGTGAGTAAAAAGATTAGAAATGTTTATTTAACCCATTCAATTTTACTCCCATATCATTAGGTGATGCTGTGAATGTTGCATCTCGGATGGACTCGACTGGGATTCCAGGTCGCATTCAACTACGTAAAGAATGCGTCCCAATCTTCGAAGAACTTTATGAGTTTGAAAGTCGAGGGAAAGTTTATGTGAAAGGAAAAGACATGATGGACGTTAGTTTGCTAAAATGTAAGAAAGAAGATACGCTTGAAACATTTCAAGATCATCCACATTAAATCAAAGTAAAAATCTTGCTTAAAAGTGAAATGTTTAGAGCAGGGAGTTGTTATATTTGTTTATAACTTGCCAATTGAAAAACGTTTAAATTTCCAACTTAACAAGATTACTTGAGATGTAACAACTCTAGAGATTTTGCTGACAAGAAAATGAATCTCGACCTTTCATTTAATTTTTTTAAAAAACCCTGCTTATGTGATTCTCTTGAAAACTTTAACATTCTAAATACTTCTCATTCATTCGGTATTGTTATTTAATAATATTTAGTAAATTTTAATTAATTTTTGAATAATTTTTTTAACTTTTATGAAAGTTTATTATGAACTTCTCATGTTGAGTTATCAATTTATTTGATGATTTATCAACACAAATCATGATGATGAATATTTAATAAGCAATTTTTTCTAATTCCTATAGCGCAACTTACATTCTAACAAAATCTTTTTAGAGAATCTTTTTATAAATATCACACAATGTATGTAGGTATCTAAATAAATCTTTCTATCAAATGATTTCCTCATCATTCAGGCATAAACTGAGTCTGATTGACTGACTCATAATTTCAAGCTTAACAAGAACTGATTAGCTTTCTTCTCAGGCCTCGCTAAATCTTGTAGTAAAAATAAAACCATTAAATTGAAATTAAAATAATAAATAAATGAAAAGCTTGTAAACAAATCAAAGATTAATATATTTATTCAATAACAATTTAACAGAGTAATATAGCTAATTAGAATAAATGAATATATAATCAAAAGTGTGCTTCATAAATGATGAATAATCTTTATTATTTACAAAAGAGAAAGCAAAACTTTTTAAAAGAACCAATTTATGTAATAACTTTAGAATAATGTTTTAATTAATTATGTTCTGATGTTAAAGAGTGGAGAAATCCCAGATTGTTAAGTGAAAGAAACCAGACAGTTTACAATTAAAGTTTAAATTCCAAGCTCTGTGAAGGAAAAGTATGTAAAGAAAATAAATTGATAAGAACTTAAAGTTATTATTTGTCAATGTTGAATTGAATTGTTTAATATCCTTAAATATATTCTAGATTCTATATTTTTGTTTCAGGAAAATTAAATGGCTGTGAAAAATTATGGTAGACATTAAGTTAATGTTTAAGATGTTTTCGATTTGATTGATCATCAGTTAAGGGTTCTTCCAAAAGATAGAAACATTATGAAATGTATGGTATTCAAGTTATTCATGCACCCGCTTATAAAAAAAATGTCCATTTCCAACCGATATTTAAAAATTTAAATTAATGACTTGCCCGATTAATCAGAACCGAAATGAACAAACAGTAGATCTCCAGTAGATCTCGACCTTATGTGATTATTGCCGGACATATTCTTGAATTGAATTGCTGTCGAAAAGCAAGCTATTTTGTTGATTATTAAAAAAACAAATCAATCTTTGCTTATTTTCAAACACATTAAATATCAATCATTAAAATGGATCGTGAAGAATACGTAAGTTATAACTTATTAAGAAAAAAAGCTTAAGTTCATTTTATTCTGTATTTCTTTAGATTGATGGGTCTAATCTAAAAACCAAAAAAAATCGAAAGTGCCAAGTTTGTCATCACACTTCGTTCTTAAGATGTATTGAATGTGACATCATTTACTGTTCTTTAACATGTTTAATGAAGGTAAATCGTGCAGAGTTAGGAATGTTTAACCTCATTTGTAATTTTATTATCATTTAGGATAATGAAACACATAAACATCAACGTACTTCATCGCAGGCACAAGTACGATCAGATCGTGCTAATAATAAAAGCGTTCAAGATCGAAATGATTCAATTGAAAAAGTTAAATTCGAAGATTCGCTATGGAAAAAGGAAACAGTTGTCAAGACCCCAATGGATATAAGAAATAAAAAGAGAGAGTTACAACCAAATACTTCATTGAATACAATTAAGGACGAAACAAAAGAAACCAAGCCTAAAATAAATAATCAAATTGACAGAATTGGTCAACTTGATCGAAAGTTTGCCATGAAATTTCCTTGGAGTGAAGAATTCAAAGATGAAAAAGGCTTTGTCATGATTTTCATAACAGAAAAAGTTAAGAACATAGATGGATCTTTCATATATTGGGTTGTTCCTGAAGATATTGAAAATCTTTATGAAACAAATCGAAAAGCTTTCAACAAAACTTACGACTCAAGCTCATCGATGTATATAGAACCAGCTGATTTAAACAAATTCAAGGAATATTTTGTAATGGCAAAAATTGATGGAAATTGGCTTCGTTGCACAATTTCCTACATCTATGAAGAAGAAAAATATACAATTTTAGAAGATATTGATAGTGGTAAGAAACATATAACAACTTTTCTCAACCAAACACAATTCAAGGTTCCATTAGAAAAGGAACTCGCTATTTATGCCTTTGCATCGCCAATAAAATTGGAAAATCTTTCGAGTGATGATGATATCAATGTTGGCGATTTTGTCAAAATTCGCAAAACTTGCGAGAATGATTCCGGTATTAAAACGGCTGAGGTTGAAATTGATGAAGACGACTAACCTGATCCTGATCCTTTCGATCTAAACTCGTAAAAATTGAAAAACAAAAATTAAAATGTTGCAGGTTATAAAAATTGTAGTAAGCTTTAAAAAGAATGAATTCACTTGACAGAATTATGAATGAAATAGAAATATTAGCTGAAAATAATTATAGAGACTATAATTAAGTATTTGTAAAATCAACCAGCAACTTTAAAAAGACAATGCAGTTAACTTCTTTTAAATTCCAAATGATTCCGTAAAATATTTGCAAATTAAATTTAAAACTGTTCATTTTTCTTCTATTTTGTTTTAGTGTCTTTTAAATTTTAATTTCACAAGGTGAAGAGAGTGTGATAGACTACAAGCAGTAAATACCGTCATGACCTTTCATATATTTCACGCAACTTTGGCAGAGCGAATCATAAGTAACGATCTTAAACATAAACAAAGATTCAGCCACACGCTTCTCAATCCATATCTGTATTCATTCATTCTTGTTTTTTCTTTTCATTTTTATTTTCATACAAACGTGTATACAGTCAAAGTAGTTTACTTCGTCATCATTCGCGAAATAATTGAACAACAAAGAGAAGAGTGTAACTTTACACATTCAGCTTTTCATATTTTCAGTCGATAGAGAAATTTGCTGATCGTCGGTTGATCTGCAATATTAATAATGGCGTTTGTTGATAATAAAATATCATTTTCTTATAAAGATTGTCAAGTCTTTTGGAGAAGTTCTGGTGATTTCTGGCAAAAGTCATGGGATGGATTTCTAGATTTTGCGGGTAATAAATGAAAAGATTTTCACCCTTTACGTTGTGAATTCATCTAAATTGCTATAAAATTCCAATTAAACTATTGACAGGAGATGACGAATTTAACTTGTTTATTTGGTGGACTACTGGTTACACATTTCTACTATACTGGTCTTTTGGTGCAATTTACACTTTGATGGATCTGACAAATCGCCCCAAATTTCTACGCAAATACAAAATTCAACCAAACACAAATGAACCTGTTGATTCGAAACAGTTAATCAAAGTGATAATGAGTGTGGTGTTTAATCAAATATTTATAGGAATTCCATTTGCGATTTTGTCCTTTTATTTAATGAAATTGCGCGGTATACCGGAAATGAGAAAACTGCCAACATTTCATGGGATATTGTTTGACATTATTGTCTGTATTTTTGTTGAAGAATTTGGATTTTATTATTCACATCGATTAATGCATTCAAAAAGGATTTATAAACATATTCACAAGCAACACCATTTATGGCAAAGTCCTGTAGCGGTTACAGCAATTTATGCACATCCCATTGGTAATTTTTATAAAAAATGTTGTTTAATCAGACGAATTTATTTATTCATCATTAATTTTATTTTCAGAACACATATTCTCAAATATGCTTCCACCCTTCCTTGGTGTGCTTATCTGTGGCTCTCACATCACAACAGCATGGTTGTGGTTCTCAATGGCTTTGTTGTCAACTCTAAATGCTCATTCTGGTTATCATTTTCCATTCTTCCCATCACCTGAGGCACACGATTTTCATCATTTGAAGTAATTTGAAATTCTTTTCCATTGATTATGAACTAATAGAAATATTTTCTTTTTATGACAGATTCAACACTAATTATGGAATGCTTGGTTTCCTTGACAGAATTCATGGAACTGATGTTTTGTTCCGAAACTCTCCACAAGGTCGACGTCATATCATGATGTTGTCTTTTACTCCAGCACACGAACAGTTTCCCTCTAAAACTATCTATAACAAAGAGAGTTGAACAAACGGAAAAATAATCAAGCAGCTTTAGTTATAAATAGAATCGCTTTTTTAATCCTTGACATTGAAATTGTGTGAGATAAGAAATCGTAAACAAAAAACAAAACTGATAGAAAAGCCTCAATAATTCGTGGGTAGATATTTTTAACTTTATTAAGATTTAAGAAGACAAACAAAAACAAATTTTACATTCTTTAAGAATTGGAAAGAAAAATTTGAAATATTAAGGCACGGTTTAGATACTTTCTCAGCTGGTTGTTGGTGACTTGACTTACATATATGTTTAACTGATGTACATTCCATCAACTAAAAAGTCCTGAATAAAGAAACAAAGATAAGCAATAAAATTTAAGCTTTTCATAGATAAAATAAAAAGTTCAACTTACGACTCTTTGATAATGTCGATTTTCGATCCAATTTTTTATTTTCTTATACATCACATGAATTAAAGTAAGTAACAATGGAATGGCTAAAGCGATTCCTAAAAAAATTGCATAACTTTTTCTCGTCTTCTTCTCGTCATCAATAATTGTTCTATCAATGTCTTGTGAAACTTTTGGAATTGAATAATCAAGTTTGGTGCTTGTTAAATTGTAATTTATATTCTTTTCAGACTCGAGTATTTGGGAATTGTCGTCCGCACTAAATGTTATTAAGGGTTTCTTCGCTGGTGCTTTTGTTGGTTTTTGAGTAGTGGTAGTTTTGGATGTAGTTTTTGTAGGCACAACTTTAACTTTTTTAGTTGTTGTTGTTGATGATATTTTCACATTTTTTTCCGTAGAAGTTACTGTTGTTGACGAATTGAAATTCACCAATGCAGGTGTCGTATTGTTTGTAAGACTTTCTCTACTTGAAGTACTCAATTCAGGAATCATATCTGGTATAGCTCCTTTTCTTCCTATTATTCTGCTTTTTGTAGCAACTGTTACAGTATTTCCCTCAGAAAAAATATTTTCATTCAACTTGATTTCATCCGTCACATTTTGATTCCATTTTATGGAATTTGGCTCATTGATTTTTGCAACACTTACAATTAGATTTAACGCTAATAAACTTAAAACATAAATTATGTTACAACTACTCATTGTTTACTAATACTTTCTTGAATATCTATCAATTTAGTTTAATTTCGAATCAAAGATTCAATGCCGAGATCAAATTACAAGATAACTTCTATTTAGATTTTGATGAAAGCATTCTGTTCTTTAATGTTGTTGTTATCAAGAAAGTATTTAATTTTTTTTATGAACGAATTCAAGATCTTTCGCCTTTTTAGTTTTAACATTAGTAGGTTTTCGTGGATTTGACCTAAAAAATTAGGAAGAAAAAAGTGGGCAGTAGTCTGACACCCCATTAAAACAATTTAAATTAAACCGTTATAAATATACCTAACATCAACAAAATAATGGAAGCAGCACGAAAAAAAGAGCTGAATGTCAAAAAGCTTACCGTGCAAGAAACCATGAAGCTTTGAAAGAGAAAAATAGATTGCGAATGAAGCTGTATAGAGAGCGCATAAAAGCTGATCCCGAGAAACATGATGAAATGAAGAAGTACGAAAAGGAAAGAAAAGCAAAATATCGGGAACGCAAGAAGACGTTAAATAACAACTCAACATCAAACAGATTAATGGAAGAATGGAATCGATCAGACCAATCTTACTTTTCAACTGAACAAGAAAAAGATATAGCAATGAAAAAGGTTTTGGATGCTTTGCTTAAAGATGATGCTAAAAGAAAAGAAATTCTCCCCTTTTTGATGAATCGAGTATTTTCTTCATCTCAATCAAAATCAGCTGTTAAAGGGGTCGACCCAAAGAATTGAATAACAAAACTATTCTACAAAACTTTGAAAATTCTGCAGAAGATGAATTTTTGAATAAACATGTGATAACTCTAATAAGAAAGAAAAAGAATAATAATATCTAATTGAATTGAAATAAAATAAGCTTTAGTACAATCTAAAAAATATTTTTAACAAATAGGTATTCTTTTAGGATTTTTTTTAATTCTAAAAGTCTTAACAAGTCCAAATTAAAAGACTAAGAATTCTAAAATAAGTCTTAATAGATGTAAAGAAACTTAAAAAAATGTTTACACTTGCACTCTTAACGAATTTTAAGCTTTGAAAGCTCAAGAGCTTTCCAGTCTGGAAATGCTTGGAATATGAGGGGGGAGAGATGCTGTGGTACACCTATGACTGCAATTAGGACATTGGAATCATAGAAAGAATAAATATAAAAAATGAAGTTAAAGTTAGGGTCAATCTTTGGCTATCTATTTATTTAAAAAGAAAAGAAAGGAAAGCACGTCTCACAGATGAAATCTCTTAATCCTACTTCTATTTAAGTTCACTTCAAATTTATTCGTAATTTCGAAGATGTTAGTGTGAATATAAAGACATGTGATGTTTGTTATGTTGCGATTGTTATTTAAAGCATGAAGTAATTATTATTTCAATCTTAACGACAACGATTCAGTTCATGACGAGATTAAATTAGATTACTTTATTTCCCTAGGTAGTTTAAATAAAATTGAACTGTTCCGGAACATTCAAAACTCAATGGACAAACATCGTAACCGATAACCTCATCATGGCAAAAGACATTCGTCCTACTATGAAGCTTTTAAACTAAAAGAGATATCTGAAAAGCCACTGATTACAATTAAACTAATTTTATTGATGCAATAAATTAAGAAATTAAATAGCAAAGCACTGGGAAATACGACTACTTTTTGGTAATGAAATATCTAGTTAAGGAACTTTCTGAAACAGGAAGAACTTCAAACTTTTAACAAACTTCAGCTTTCATGAATAATGTATGTCATTTTATACTAATCTATTCCTTTCGTCCTTACTTATTCATTTTGCTAAATTAACTTTTTACTAAAAATTTAAATTATTTCACAGACTTTATAAACAAAAATAAAATCACGATTGAATTAATATCTAATTGGACTGAACACGTGCTGAACTTGAAAACAAAGTTAGTAATTTTTTAAAACTGTCTTAATGCCAAAATGAAAATTAAGATGAAAGAAATTTATAAGATTTTGTGAGAAAATAATCTTTTCTCTTTCAACTACACATGGCTTTATGATGGAATTAAATTCCAACACAAAAGATAATGAATGAAAGTTCTTTTGTTGAATAAGAACAATTTGAAATATTTTGAAGAGAACAAAACTTGGCATCAAACTTTTCCTCTCTTTTCCATTTTCCTATTAGGAAGATTTTGGAAAAGTAATTTTTCCACTCAGATCCATAAAGTCTAACCACTCAGTTGCTTGTCATTCTTCAAATTGTTTAGTTCGGTCGGATAAACAACAGCAAATCACAATTTTTTTCTTTGATAATAATAGTAGACTCAATTGTTTGTTTTAAGAAATTGTTCAGAAAGCATCTTAAAAATAATAAAAAGACTAAATAAATAAAAAATATAATTCTTTTCTAGTCTTATTAAATTGTTAAGTACATAAAGTTGTAAGAATAAACAGACACCTTAACATAAAGTGGAAAAAAGAAACTTTTAAAATTCAAGAAAGTATGAAAAGCAATAGAAAAAATTATCAAGATGAAATCAAATTGAAATGGTTACATCATCATCATCATCAACATCATCATCATTAACATTAATGAAATTAAAGTTACAAATAAATAAAGTGACGGCAATGTTAACAACATTAAGGATTCGAAATGATACAAATGGATGAGATTAAAGCAAAATGTTAGTTGTCTAATTGAATTTCTTCATTAGCAATAAGCTTTCAAATGCATTAAGAGTTTTTAAAAACGAAGAGCTTTTCGTGTCATCATAAAATAATACAAAAGTTTTCATTAGAAAGTGAAGACAAAGATCTTACAATTATTCTGTCTGAGTGTTTAAGTCTAGGGAGTGTCCAAAAAACCTTCACTAAAAATACCAAACGCTTCTCTTGGAAGATTTCTTTTGATGATGATAACGTAGATAAACTTTAAGGATTACTTTATTACGTTACATTTTATAATACTTTGTTTCAGTGATTGTTTCAAACACACTCTGCCTTACTTCTTGCTTCAATATTTGTCGTTGATAGCTGATTTTATCGAATAGGATAGGCGCTTTAAGAAAAGAATTGAGAAAAGAGAAGAATAAGAACAGTTCGAACGTGACTCTGAGATTACTTTTTAGTTTATGTGCTCAACATCTGATGGGAATCTTTTAAAAGTCATCAGTTATGTTAAAAATGACTAGCGATCTACTTCTCTGTCATTCCTTTCGTATAGTCGCGTCGGGAAATAAAGGGCATATTTATTCTTTTCTTCGTCAATTACACCCACTCACACACACGTTACACATTATTGACGCAAAGAAACAAAAAACCCGATGCTTTCTAAGGGAAATCAATATTTGGCCCTAATCTTCTGGGAGATGAAAAAATTAGCAGCGGGAATGCTGGCAGAAAAAAAAGGAACGGAAATATAAAAAATGAGAAAGTTTGAGATATCTAATCATTCCAGTCTCATCATTCAGAATTTCATACATTCATAAGTTTCATAAATATCAACATATATTTGGTGAAGATTTATTCGGACGGTTCGTGACAATCAACAAAAAATAAATGCCGAATGATTTATAAAATTGAATCTCACGTGCTCTGAAAGTTTTCCTTACATTTATGAAAAAGAAAACAAACCCGTAAACAACGTAGACGTTAACTTGTTTGTCAAATTGAATTATTTCGAGTGTTTTTTCACTCAATGAAGGTTGAGCCGAAGAGAATTGTGACTGGGAATAATGACAACAAGACGCTGATGAATCATGTCTGCCTTAAATGGCCTTTTTCCATTTCTTATTTTATTTATGCTGCGTGATAAAAAAGCCATTATTACAAATTTCTATTTAAACAATTTTATAAATCATCCGATATCATTTGGAATACTGACAACCATGTTTTAAAAGTTCATTATGAATCATAATTATTCTGAAATAAATTTAAAAGATTAAATTTTTCTTATTTTGGGGAGTGTTGGGTTTAATTTTCTTTACCTTCTTTGAAAAGTGTCGGATAGAAAATTATCTTGAAGTTGTTATAAATCATGAGATGATTTTTATTTAACCAAAAATGACTCTCCCAAATATTTCATTACTTCTTAAAACGTTTTGCTGCTTACTTAGTAAGAGGCAGCTGTGCCAAGAGCTTTGCTACATTAATTTTACTAATGGAATGAATAACTCGAATTTTTGAAAGCATACAAGACGGGTAAAAAGTTCACATTGAATATTCTCACGAAGCGCAGAGTTAAGGTTTCATGTTAGTCCGAAATTTTTCCATCAATCCTCAAAGCGAGTAGAGAACTTGGTGGTGAAGCGAGAAATAGTGAAGGAAAATGTTTAGAAGGTAATGAAGATTTATGTCGAAGTAAGTTTACACATTCAAAAGCTAAAAAGAAAGCTCGACGAAATGATTCTATGAAATGAAGAGTTGTTGATGCGAAAATTACAAGTCAAATGGAGTCCTCAACGTCATTGAACTTGTCTCATATTTAGTCATAAACATCCACTTAAGGTTTACGGACATTTTCTCACACCCTCAATGCTAATTAGAGTCCGATACTCTGATTATTCCCTCGAGTAAAAATTAAGAAGATCAGAATTAAAATGACTTTAACTGAATTATTTATTTTAAGAAACATTCTGGTAGATCCTATTCATGAATCTAGCTCAGCAAACTATACGAAAAACCCTATAAAAACTAATGCGGATAAAGATAAGAACTTCTACAATGACTTCCACTCTTTTATGCATGAGGGAAAATTTCTTCTTATTAAAGAACTTTTTCCATACCTTTTTTTTATTTTCTAAAATAGGCTACTTGTGTCTTGAAACGGATAAGATAAAAACTCAAAAATTGTGTCATAAAAACAGGGATTATAAGTTGGAATGCAGCTGTATTCTCTCAAGCTGTAAACTGAACTGAACTGAAGAAAAAGTTTTATTAAAGAACAAACCTACTTAAATAAATCACAGAGATTGATACAAATGTGTCTCATGTTGATCACAAGAAAACAGATTTATAATATATTCATATATGTATTGGCATAAGTTTCAATCATACATAAAATTTGTGAATATTCTTGCGGAATACTGCACAAAACACAACAATAATAGCGATGAAATGAAGTTGCTTCAGGGTGGAACGTTCATCATATTTGTTATAGTTTCAGGTAAGTGAAACATTCAGTGGCATTAAAATATTATTTAACTAAGAAAGGAAAAGAACTGCACAAATCAGAATGCTTTTTTTGCAAGAAAATATTGAAAAGAAAGAATGAAAGCCATTTGGCGTCAGAGAAAAAATCGATGACTTAAAATTTCACTTCCTGAAAATATTTGCAATTTTTATGAGAGTTTCTTATGAGATTCTTGTGCAATCATCAATATACTTCGATTAAATGGAATATTTTATGTCAATTTAATCTTGATATTCCGTTTTCCATCATCTATCAGTATGTGCAGGAAATCCTGATGCAAAGCGTTTATATGATGATCTACTTAGTAACTACAACAAATTGGTTCGTCCGGTTGTTAATGTTACAGATGCATTAACAGTAAGGATTAAGCTTAAATTATCACAGCTTATAGATGTGGTAAGTATTAAAAAGCGCAGTTTTCTTTCAACTTTTTTCATTATGTATGTACATTGAGATTTAAGCATTAAACATTGCTCCATTGTTTCTTCTATTTTATTTGAACGCTACCAGAATTTAAAAAATCAAATAATGACATCAAATTTGTGGGTTGAACAATCGTGGTATGATTACAAACTTAAATGGGATCCAAGAGAGTATGGAGGTGTTGAGATGTTACATGTGCCAAGTGATCATATTTGGAGACCCGACATCGTTTTATACAACAAGTAAGTTGAAAAGGCTCTCAAACCTTAACGACTTCTTGAAAATTACAAGACGTAAATAAACTTTTATCTCGTTCAGTGCCGATGGTAATTTTGAGGTGACATTAGCAACAAAAGCAACATTAAACTATACAGGGAGAGTTGATTGGCACCCTCCAGCAATCTATAAAAGTTCATGTGAAATCGATGTCGGTATGAAAAGTTCACATTCATCTTGAGACCATTCACACTTTAATCGATTGCTTTGTGATGTTTACAGAATATTTTCCGTTTGACGAGCAAACTTGTGTTATGAAATTTGGATCATGGACTTATGATGGTTTCCAGGTAAGATATAAAAGAGAAATTCTTTGTTACATTAAGAATTATAAACTTTCTTATTTCTTTTCATTATTAAGGTTGATTTGAGGCATATCGATGAATTAAACGGTACAAACATTGTTGAAGTTGGAATTGATTTATCAGAGTTCTATACATCAGTTGAGTGGGACATTCTTGAAGTTCCTGCTGTGAGGTATTTACCAGAATTAAAAACGTTATTAATCATATTGTCCATTTGTGATGTCTTTAAGTTCCCATGAACAATTGTTTCAACATGAACATTGAACAATTAAAAGTGTCGAAAATAATATCAATCACTGAAAAAGCCAAGATAAACCGCAACAACTTCAAGGGATATTCAATAAAATCAAATATTCAAACTTTTTTTTACATAAAATTTTCTTTCACACCAACTTATCATCGGCACATTTTTCTTTGCCTTTTTTCTGTCTTCTTCTTCCACTTGGTTGCTGCTTATATTATTTGAAAAATATGTGTTCATTTATCTTTCTGAAATTTAACGCACGCGATATTTTACTACCAGCGCCAAGTAATGTCCTCCGTTGTTCGGTAAAAGAAGTAAAATTATCACGTCAAATGTTATTCCAAACATAAAAGTAAACGAAGTGAGGAAAATCTTTTTTTTCTCATATCATTTTATATTTTTTTTTGTAGTGAAAGAAAGAAATCCTTTAATGTTGTAAAGAGTTGTAAAGATCCAAGAAGCAGAAAGAAAATTCCAATTAGTTTGAAGGTTTGTTTCGTTACGCTCAGTTAAAAATTTTTTTTTAATGATAACCAGAGAAATAATAAAGTTGGTGGGAAAGAAAAGAGAAAAGTTTATCACGTCCCCGTTTTAAATTGAAATTATAGCGACAACTTCGTACGAAATGATTAACTTTTAAACCTGAAGCAATAAGATATTCAAAGCAATTATCCACAAACTTTTATATTCGATCCTTATAAACTCGTCTTTGTTCTTTAAAAAGCTTTTCATTTTCACAAGCTTTTTGAAATATTAAAACGTTGATACTCATTTAGTTAGGTACCTATTTATCTTTAGTTAGTAAATATTTTTGTTCCCTTTTTTCTTCTTTTTTACAGAAATGAGAAATTTTACACTTGTTGTGATGAACCTTATTTGGATATAAGTAAGTAAAAAAAAGTTTAAAAATTTTAACAAAGCCCAAAACTTTTACAACAAATTTATTGTTTTGTTTCTTTCTTTCATCTCTTTCATCTTTCGAAGCCTTTAACATTACAATGCGACGAAAAACGTTGTTTTATACGTGAGTCAGAAAGACATTGTTTAAATTGATTTAAAGAGAGAAAAAATTATTAAATAAATTCTATTTTCAGAGTCAATCTCATAATTCCTTGTATGGGAATTAGTTTTTTAACAATCCTTGTGTTCTACCTGCCATCGGATAGCGGAGAAAAAGTGAGTTCAACTCAAATTACTTCAAATCTTAAGCATGATATAAATTAAGAAGCTTTCTTTTAATGACCAAACTCCATAACTTCAATCATTCCAACGTGTTTCTTGCGAACTCGAAAGTATTCTTGACAAATATCTTAACAGAAACTTTGGTGATTATTAAAAGAAAATTTTCTTTTGTCTTCTCAAACTATTCATTAACTTTCGAGAACGTTAAAATATATATATGTGTCTCAGTCGTTCATAATATGCTGAAATGGCTCTCAAAGTCATTGACTTTAGATTTAGATATCTTGAGAACTTCTCTCATCAAATTGCCATCAACATTCAGATTCGACAAGAGTCTCTATCAGAATTCGAAGCGACAGTTCCATAAACGATTTCATGTCTTTTTATCACTAAAAGCGAAGAAGAAAAATTATTAATTTTATATCTTGAGTGAGCGACAACATGGTGCGTTTGATATTTTCTCATACTCTTGGTAATCATCGAAACACTTAAAAGTTTTTAAAATCTGATGATGAACAGAATAATGTACAATTTGTATCGATTTTTCCATTATCAATATCACATTGAATAACTTCATTTTATGTACATCATCAATAAGCAAGTATAAACAACATCACTTTCAAATAAATGTCAAGAATTTTAAATCGTCAAGGGATTAGAGTATTTAAATGATATTCCACCAGTAGATAGATTGCCAACATCAGTTAAGTGATGTTTCAAGAAGTTTGAGTTATTTACAATGTTTACGATAAAGCCAAAGAAAAATTGTTATTTTTTTCTTCATGAGAGTGTCGCCAAAAACGAGGAGGACAATAATGAGAAAATCGATAATTTATCAGATTTTTTCTTTCGCTTTTATTTCAGGTATCGTTGAGCATATCCATTCTTTTGTCATTGACTGTCTTCTTCCTCCTGTTAGCTGAAATTATTCCGCCAACTTCTCTTGTCGTTCCATTATTGGGAAAGTTTGTGCTATTCACAATGATATTAGATACATTTAGGTGAGTCGAACTTAAATTGACGTTTTATAAGTTCTCAAACGTGACAAGTTGTTGGATATATGTTAGAGCATAAATGAAATTTAAACTTTCATCACATTCTCTAACACGTTAACTTTTACTTTTCGCTTTTATGACTTTTTTTTTCTTAATTTCAATTTGAAACTTTTAGCTATTTATTTGAAATAACATAAAAAGGAGAAACTTTCATTTGCAATGAAATTTAAGATTACTCTATAAATATTTCAATCAATCAAGATTTCCTTTGATTTAAATCTCTTAATGATTTTATTTTTAACGTCTGTTTTGTTGATAATATATGAAGAACTTTTTTAAGTGGCTTGATCAGACTAATAAATGAAAAACAAAAAATCGCTTTGTTTTTCATTTATTAGTCTGATCAAGCCACTTAAAAAAGTTCTTCATATATTAAATCTCTTAAACAGATATTTAATGACGATGAAAATTTTCGTTGCAAGTCACGTAGTTTAGATTTGTGGAAACATTGAACTTAACGAAAAAGACATTTTGTGACAAATTCATTCCAATATGCTAACGACGTTATAATTTATGTTAATTCTCATCACGATTTCATTTCATTTCAGTATTTGTGTCACTGTAATTGTTTTAAATATCCATTTTCGTTCGCCACAAACACACACGATGGCTCCTTGGGTACGCACCATTTTCATAAACAATTTACCTAAATTGCTTGTTATGAAACGTCCCATGTATGGAGGCTTAGATCAATACAGGTAAACGATGACGATGAGAAAAAATGCTATTAAGTTTTGTGACAATATTTTCATTGCTTTTTATTTCTCCCTTTGATAAAATAAAAAATAAATAAATGAAACAGCTCTGCATCACGTCGATTTATGCTAAGGTCTGGAACTGGACTTGAATTACGTCATGATATTCCTCCACTTCCACCTCCTGTATCGTTCCATGGCTTTGATCCCAGCATTTTACTCGATCATCATATTCTAGATCCAAATGACAGGTAATTGCGTTAAACTTTTACTACATGCAATCAAATGCTAGAAAAAAATTAATCATATTATCATCGTTTGACTTCGGGATATTGCAATTCGAAAAATCAATCAGGTATAACTATTAGTAACATACTACAACTTGGGAAATCAATTATTAACAACTTCACCTTCTATTTCGATTTGGTGAAGACAGATTATCGGAGGGATACAGAAACAGAAAGACAGCAAGTCTTCTCCAATTGTAATCAATTATTCTCTTCTTCTTCTTTCAACTCATCACATGATTTGCTTGGTCAATTAAAGCTAGTTTATTAAGAGAGTTCTTCAATGAGTTCTTTTCATTTCTAAATATTCCCTCAAGTTGCTACATTTCAAGTAAATATTTACATTTTTCAGCAGCATATTTAAACAGGGACAATCGCACAATTTCATCCGTAATTGCTTTCTTGAAGAAACATCAGCAAGAATTACGGCATGACATTAAAGTTAAGGAAGTTTCTTTTTCATGGGAAGCTGAATTATTAATGATCCAATGTTTTATGACTGCAATGGAACACATTAGTTGATTTGATCTTACTCTCAGCCGTTTTCCTTCCACAACATATATCATCAGTTGTTAGAACAAGCAAATTTAATAGCGCTAAACCGCTTATGAATGAGATAATATGAAGATGATAATTATAATAAATACAAATATCGAAATAATAATATCAAAATTCAACATCATTCAAATATAGCAAGAAAAAAAATATTTCGCCTGCGTATCCATAAACTATGAACATAAAATTGTTATGTTCAAAATGAAAGAAAAAGAGAAAAAGAGTATCAAATTCTAAGCATGAACTTCATAATGAGTAGTTTAGATTAAGCCAAAGAACCAAAACATTAATATTACTGAATATAAATTGCANAACATCATTCAAATATGGAAAGAAAAAAAATATTTCGTCTGTGTATCCATAAACTATGAACATAAAATTGTTATGTTCAAAATGAAAGAAAATTCTTTCATTACTTCTTCAATCTCTGACTTTCAAATTCTAAGCATGAACTTCATAATGAGTAGTTTAGATTAAGCCAAAGAACCAAAACATTAATATTACTGAATATAAATTGCATGATTATAAGTTTTATCAACTGAAATATTATTTTTTCTTCTTTATCATGAAGAACGACGAAGTTCCTTTGATTAGTTGCATATTCACACTTCAAAGAACCAACGATTAATGAAACTTTGTAATTCATTCATAAATTCTTTCAATGAAACTGATTACAAATTAATAGTTAAAGTTTCGCATAACTAAATATTGCATCATTAATTTTAATTTTCTTTACATAAAGGTTGTGTGATCTTTCAAGAAGATTTACATTAATTTAAATTACAATGGTTTACCTTACAGAAACTTAGAGACGATTAGCATAGGTACATGTCGGCTTCATGGCAGTCCCAAAATGTGTCCATCATTGAACGTCTCTCCACACCATCGGCTTCATCATCACCATCATTTGCATTTGCATCGATCTCATAGCAGAGTACAAAGCCTTGATTTAATGGACGATATTCCACTGCCATTTCAAACGGATCAACATCATTTGAATATTTTAGTCCAAGAGTCACCAATGTTGTCACCAAATCCACCGCCATCAGTTGTTGAGAGTAATGGACAAGCTCTTCTATCCCAACCACTTCTAAATATTGAAACAAATACAACACTAGCCAGTGATGTGACTTCATCGGTCACACATCAAAATAATAATAATATTTTATCAAAAACTAACGATTTTAACAAAACATCAACAACAACCACAACTAATGTGATAATAAATAATATTAAAACAAATACCATGACCATCGGTTTGACCAATCTTGAAAGCGGTGTCATACAACCACAAACGACAAAAACATCAACAGAAGCTGATGCTGAAAATAAAACAGAGAAAACCGAGAAAACGGAACCTAATTGTTTAAGGAATCGTTGGCACACATGTCCTGAATTACACAAGGCAATGGATGGAGTAACTTATATTGCTGATCACACAAAGAAAGAAGAAGAAAGTACAAGGGTGAGTTTTAAAAACAGTTTAAAACGTTTTGTTGAGAGCTTAAGTTTGTTATTTCAATATTTAATTAATGAAATAGGTGAAAGAAGATTGGAAATATGTAGCGATGGTGTTAGATCGCTTATTTCTATGGATTTTCACAATAGCTGTTGTAGTTGGTACTGCTGGAATTATTTTGCAAGCGCCTACACTGTACGACAGTCGAATGCCAATTGATGTTAAAATGAGTGAAATTGCAGCAACAACACAAATTACGAGACACGCGAGACCCGTCTTATAATTAAATTTAATTTATTTCAATGTAGCCCTTTATTCTTCGTATTTTTTTCCTTGCATTTCTCGATATTTTATTTCAATGCTCGTCGTAGAATGTTTTCCAAGGGAAATTTCCGAGGACAATTAAATTATGGCTCAATGTAGTGTAAAATTTAAAAAAGTAAAAAATTTATTATTATTAATTAAACAAAAACATGTAAGTGTTAAAAATTTACATTGCAACGATGTCGGGCTACATCGTTAATTATCCTGTAAGTATAACTAACTAGAATAAACATTTAACTAAGCTATTTGTAAATATTTTAAACAAGTCAAAAACACGTGAAATATATGAATAATAAATTGGGAGAAAGAAACTTATGTTTATTGTAATAACATAAAAAATAAATAAAAAAAAAGCAGAAGGAATTTAAGGATCTTAGAGAATGTCTCTGAATTTTCAAAATCGATAGAAAAACAGAAATAAAGATGTCATAGAAAACTTTCCAAATGCTTTCGGTTGCTTCTAACAACGAGGAATTGATTGCGCATAAGAAGATGAAAGTTGACTCCCTTTCTCCCTCACTCTTTCTCTTTCTTTCTTTCTCCCTTTACCGAGAATGAAACAAATAATGAATATTTTAAAGTTAACATTAACATTTTAATGTGAAATTGGTTGCATAATGAAGCATACTACATAAGCATAAGCATATATGCTATTGAGAAATAACGGATCAAAATAAATGATTATAAGATAATTTATAGAACGCGAAAAGCATTAAAGAATTGTGTAGTGAAAATTGAAATGAAAACAAGTGTAAAACGATTTCAAGTAATTTTCAACTATTGATAAGCAACGAAAATTTAACAAGAAGTAACAATGATTACACTCAAGGTTGGCATAAATTAGAGTTATTGAGAAAGCATTCAATCATCACGTAAGCAAAAGAAAACCGAGAATGGGGTTTCTTCAAAAGCATTAATAATCATAATCCTCAAAAATATTAGCTAGTCATGAGATTCTTTCTCAACGCGCAATGTTCAAATTCATTTGAAAGAAATACGAAGATTTCTATCTCAAAACAGTTTCTACTTCAATTTTTTTCTTTTATCGAACTCCATTAATATATTTACATACGCATATATCTCTTTACAGTTCGAAGCGATGTATCTATATTTGAATTCTTTTTAAGGTTCGACACACCGGCTAAGACATTTCTTCATCATTTCGAAAATCAATGTTATTATATAAAGATGAAAAAAAAATCAAATTGCGCACAATGCATAAAGCATAAATAATAAATGGAAAAGAAATCATTTCTAACTCGAACCAGACAGACACATGGAAATAAGAAAAATTTGAATGCTTTATTCAAAAATTGAAGGAAGGAAAAGCTCATTTCAAGGGCTATAAAGACCTACACATCAATTTGAAAGTTTTCCAATTCAATTGTGTAACGAAAAATGAAACATAAAACATAATACAATTCACAAAAAAAAAAAGTAAATTCTAGAAGAAAACTTATAGTATCTATTAAAATGTAGAAAGTTTCAACGATTCAATTAATTGAACACTTCATTTAAAATTCTTACAATATCCCATTCTCAATAAACCTTTTTCTTTTATCTAACTTTTTCTTATCTCTCTACGACTATCTACATAACAACAAAAACCATTCTTGATTTATAACCCAATGTGCTGTAAAATGGCCAGCAAAATGAAGGGAATCAAATGTTTGTGTGCAAGCGCCTTAAGAAATCTCCTTTTTTTCGTTCTGTTTCTTTAAAATAGATATAAAATGTACATTCTAGACAACAACAAAAACAGATATCCAATAAAAGAAAATTTTAAAAATATTCTATTATCGCAATTATTTAACCCTTTAATTTACTCTTCTTCTCATACTAATAAATTCATCAACAAGGATAATTATGCTCAATTTATTTATGATATTTTAACACAGCATCGAATGAAGAAGATATGAAAATGAAAACAAGGAATAAGGTAAATGTTATGATGTTAATAATTTAATGTTGTTTTCCATGCTTCTACACCATTTCCATAGATAAAAATGCTTAGAATTTCAGGTTCCCTTACCCCGGAGCAATGTCGAATTTTTGTTTTTCCAACCGATTGCTCGTGCTTTTGGTCTCAATTGATAAAATAATTTAATTTATTGTCTTTGTCTTTGTCTCTTTCGTTACGATTAAATAGGTGGATTCTCAAGATGCTATGGAAGTAAAATTTTGCTCTCCAGCCATCCGTGCTTAATAAAAATAATTCGCGAGATAAGGCGATGCTAGTAGGTTGTAAATTTCTGCAAGCATTTATGTGTTCATGTTATCGTTTTTATTCATTCATTTTATATGACATGACATATGTGTTTAGCGATTCAACTGAATAAAAATCATATCATGAATTGGAAATTTATTGGATAACCTTAAGCTTTGTTTTCATATTTACTTGCTTGTTCTCAAAAAAATTAAAGTTCAAGTAGATAAATATCTGTGAGATTGAAAATTTCCAATCTTTTTAATTGAAAATCTTTTCTTCACTGAGAGGGTTAAATTGAAATTAATTTTTAAGTTAAAATTTTCTGCTATGATGGAGTTTTAATGGATATTAGCTTTTCAGACCCCCTGTAGCTCTACGACTGCCTTTTCTTTTATACTCCAACAGACGTATTTGTTAGCAAAAGCAACTCACCTTTTCAAAAGCAAAATTTCATGTTTTCAGATAAGCCTGAGGCGTTAACTTCCATTGTGAAATGGATTTTTCGTTCTGAATACTTTCATGCTATTAAATTGAAGGCTCAATTGGATAATATTTTCATATACGCATACACGTATATTTTCCTTCTACTGAGAATTCAACCAATTCAGTCATGTAAATTTTCATGTGAAACTTGAACGAAGTTATTTATTTGAAATTTTATTCCTAAACACGATACAATTCTAACATTTTTAACACCTGTTTCAGCATTTCCATTTATCTTCCAAATATTTCTGTAAATAAAAACATTTTGCTCATCGTTAGGTACCATACGTGTTTATGCACCTAAGAAAAAGCATATTTTGTTGTAAATCAAATGTCGATACATGTGATAAGGTTTAAGATTTTTCTCTTGTTGTGATGTGAAAATTTTATACTTAATCAATAAAAGCGAATAAAAGGAAGACGATAACAAAAGCTGATAGTAAGAACATGATATTTTATAACATGAGATGAAAGAGAAAAAAATGTAGGTGACTTGAGATGTGTGTATGATTTTTTATGGGTGTGTAGATGCATTGATGAAATTTAGCATGAATAAAGAAAATAAAACATTTGATAGTTCAATGAAGTATTGAAAGATATCGATAAAAACTGATATCATCAAGATATCAAATTATGGTTTCTCTAACGAGGACAACTAAAAGTTTGATCATAAATTAAAATTCATACCAATTCATCAAATCTATGTTTTCAATCTGTTCAGAGATTCACTTTCTTCTCCTCACAAAAGAAAATTTGATTTTCCAACCGAATCTTCCAACGATTAATGATTTTCCTTTAAAAGAGAGTGAAATATCTTCCAGTGAGTTAAAACAACGTTGAGAATCAATTTCTCTTTCAATGGAAAAACACAAGTTTTATTTACTATTTTTATTAAATGCTATTTCATATCTGATTTCTTTTTTACTTTGTTTCTAATTTTCTATACATCATCTCATCGTTTTCAGACAACGAACCATTTTGAAGTTTATCTTCAAACTCTTCAATTTTAAGATTAATGAAAGCAAGTTCTTTCATTTCTCTTGCAGTTATGTACATTGCGCCGAATAAGTTTGCTGCCAGTAAAACACCTGCCATAGTGGATGCTGATTTTGTAAACTTTAGGTATAATTTAAGAACTTCTTTAGTTTGTGTCGTAATAGATGGCAAACGATAAGTGAAATATCTTGTTGTAAAGATAAAAGCACTGACTGGTGCCAAGAGGAATGGATATGCAACACTAAATGTAGCTTGAATCAATCCTGCACGAGTCTGTAGACACATTGGGCAATCATATGCTCTCAATATAACATACGATTGGACGAACTATTCAAGAAATTTATTTATGTAACACTTTAAAAGGAAGAAGCTAACTTACCATTGTGTGAAAAACAGTTGTAAGCATTGCTGATAAACCAACAACTGATAAATACGAAGACGCCCGACCAAAATTCCTAAGCTTTAATTTATATCGGAAATGGTTGTTGATTAAGGATGTTGATATTATAGCCATACCACCAAGGATTCCAGGTCCACATCGCAATGCTAATCTATAATAGCAAATGATGTTTTAATCTAGTTTTGGTTATGTTTGAAAATATTATTTTTAAAATATTGTTGCCTTACACTTCAGATAAATTTGGCCAATTTCTAATTAGACTATTTTGGTAGTTCATTGCTTGTTCCTCTGTCATTCGAACAGCTCCATCGGGAATATTTTTGTCATTTGGATTTCTAAAGATAACAGACATTTTATTAAAAAAGTAAATTTGTTAACTTTCCGGTGTTTTTCTGAAAAAGTTCTTCAATGTTTACGTAAAGTTTTACGTAAGTTTAACGTGCGAATAACGTAACTTGCCATATGTAAGCATCGAAAAATTTGGTACTTTTCCTTCCTGTTTAAAAAATTTCTTTTAAAAAGAAAACAAAACTTTGTTATCAAGATTTATTTTTTATTTGGCCATATAATTTCTTTATAAAATTTCAAGGCAAGGCTTTATATTTTCTTATATTTCGATTACCGATATAAATTTATGTGATTTATCAAGGTTTAAGATAATAAAGGATATTCAAGAATATAAATGTTGAATTAAATGAAATATTTAATAACTTTTTGAAGTCAACAATGAATTTTCTTTAAGGTTTTGTGGTGTCAATTAACTTTTGGTGAAGATTTCATTTGTAGGAAAATTGATCTCATTCTTGTAGCATCCTTTACTTGCTTAGGACCCTTACTACTAAAATCGCAAAGGTTGCTGATTGATTCCCACATATTTTTAGCTTCAGGTTCAGATTTTTCTGAAACTTCAAGAGCTTTTTCGTTACTTCGGTTCATGGATTTGGTTTTCTCCATCGTCTCGTTATATTTTGAAACCCACTCAGACATTTCTTTCTGAGCAGCAATCAAGAGTGCCTCTTTGGCTTCTTGCTCCTGTTTGTCCTTCTCCTCCAGTTTCTTTTCCATTTCTTCGCACCACAAGCGTACCTTTTCAGGTACTTTCTTTTCATCTTCAACTGGAATTGTTGATGTGAAGCTCATTCCAGCAAGATCATCAATTAAAGCATCATCAGCATCAGCTTGCTGTATTTCAGTATTAATAAGACTGAAATCATCATTCGACAACTGATTAAAGAGGTTGCCTACAAAGAAAATTTGATAAGCAAAATATAAATTTAAAAAATATTGATAAATATCACTTACCGTCCTCATCACCATTTTCATTCAATATATCAGCAAGTTGCTCACGCTCACGATTTAGAAAATCAGAAGCTGGATCGTTTTCCATCTTTATTTCTGCTTAATCACTTCAAAACACTTAAATTGATCAGACGAATTTATTTTACGTGTAAATGACTAACGTTTGAATTACGTCGATAAGTTTTCACGCCTGTGTACACGTAAGGGGTATGCAAGAACCTCCAACATTTCCCCTTAGATTTAATTTATCATAAAAAAAGCGCAATTTATGTTTAAAAAATTTTACTCTTTATGTGATAGATAAAAATTAAATTTTCACATTTCTTTCACGTTTTGAAAGCTTACAAAAATATTAATTCAATCATTCAAAGACAATTCCTTGAGCTAATGGGAGTTCTTGAGAGTAATTTAGGGTAACTGTCGCTCGTCTGCAGTACTGCTTCCAAGCATCAGATCCACTTTCTCTGCCACCGCCTGTATGTTTTTCTCCTCCAAATGCTCCACCGATTTCGCCACCTTAATAAACATAAAAAATTAGAATTCAAACTTTAACAAAAATTTAAATTCTGACCAGATGGCGATGTATTGATGTTCACAAGACCACAATCGGATCCATTTTCTGTGATCCATTTAAAGGCTGCTCCAACGTTTTGAGTGAAAAGAGCTGAACTTAAACCTTGATCCACCTCATTATTCCATTCAATTGCATTTTCAAGACTCTTCGTTTTCAACACGTACACGATCGGTGCGAAAGTTTCGCGCATGATTACTGGAGAATTGTGCGGTAAATTAGAAACGATCGTCGGTTCAACGAAAAATCCTGGTCGATCGATGACTTTTCCTCCAACTTCAACTTTTCCACCGAGCTTTATTGCTTCTTCAATCGTACTCTTGTAGTTATCCACGGCTAATTGATTATGAAGGGGTCCATAGAGGGTTGACGAATCCAAAGGATGCCCAACTCGTTTTAAAAGCTTAAGATATTATGAAATGAAATTCTGGATATTATTTTAAAAGTTGAAGAAGAAAAACTTACACCTTTATATCGTTGCACCAATTTTTGTAAGAAACCATCATAAAGTTTCTCATGAATAATCAACCGACGAGTAGAAGTGCAACGTTGGCCTGCTGTACCAATACATCCAAAGAAAGCAGCATCAAGAGCCATTTCAAATTGAGCATCTTCATTCACAATAAGAGCATTGTTTCCTCCTAATTCCAACAATATTTTTCCAAATCTCCTTTGAACTTCAACTCCAACTTCACGACCTACTTTTGTGCTGCCTGTGAAAGACATGAGCTTCACTCGTTCATCGGCGGCAAGTTTCTTTCCTATTTCAGCTCCTCCTTGACATAATGTAATAGCAGGTGGCAAGTTATTGCGCTTCAGCACTTCAGATACAATTTTCGTTGTTGCAATAGAGACGAGAGGAGTTGATGGTGCTCCCTTCCATAAAACAGTGTTTCCAACAGCAAGAGCAATCGAAGCATTCCAACCGAAAACTGCATTTGGAAAATTAAATGCTGAAATAACTCCCACGACACCCAAAGGATTCCATTTCTCTATGATGACATGTTGATTTCTTTCAGAAGGCAAGATTTGACCTGCAAATATTCGCGAGAGTCCAGTCGCATAGTCGCAAACATCAATAAACTCTTGAACTTCTCCAATTCCTTCAGCTTGAATTTTTCCCACTTCGAGAGAAACGAGTTTGCCTAGAGGTTCGCGAAACTTTCTAAGTTCGACACCGATTTGACGTAAAATTTCGCCTCTAAATGGAGCCGGAATATTTCGCCATTGCTTAAAAGCATCATTAGCGGTATTCAAACATTCTTCCAGATCATGAATATTTCCAGTCTGAACTTCAGCAATGACTTCATTAGTTGCTGGGTCAATTGACTTGACAATTTCTCCATTTCCTTTCCATTCTCCATTATAAACTCCTTTATTGACTCGTTCCAAGCCGAGTTGCTTGAGAAAAGAGAAATTCTCGTTATCGATTAAATAGCGACTTGAAGACATGGCTCTGAAATGACAAAACTTTAAACTCGTCACTCTAGCAACACAACTTAACATTTCAAAAACACGACAATAAAATGAAAAACAAAAAACACTCAAGAGTTTTGGAAAACAAAATTGTTGTGCAGTGTTCTGAATGTGAATAATTTAATCTTTGAATTACTTCTCTTAAATTTGTCTTGATAACAGAAGAACCAAATTGATTATTATAGGAGAAGAAGGGAACGAGAGAAGAGATGAGAATAAAAATTTATTTAAACTAATTGAAGAAATGTCTGTTTCTTTTATTAGACTATCAAAAGCGACTATCAATATTATTTCACAAGTTAGCTTCTTACTGATAATGATGACTTTCAAATTATTTACGTCACTTTTGTACACTCGAAAACAAATGAAAAAGCGATAAACAGAAGAGAGAAAATATTTGAACCATTAATGATTAAGAAAATACTAAAACTCATCATTTTCATTCTCCTTACATTTATTTCGTGATTTTCATTACTTAAAACATTTAAAAATAAATTATGACACAGCAATTAGGTAGTTTCAAAAATGTGCTGTTTTAAAAATAAAACTTAATTATAACTAACATTTTTTTAACAGCAACAGCACTTAAACGACTATCGAAATATTTTCAAATAAATATCTTAGAATCAAACATTTAAATTTATTAAAAATGTAACATCAAATGTTCATCCTTATCTAGTTTGTGCTTATATACCTAATTCAGGAAAACTCCGGTTTTTAAATTAGTTTTATGGCAAATTGTCTTCTTCATTGCTTCGAGCAGTCAATAAGTACAACAAATTAAATTTTAAATCAAAGACACTATTTGATTATCAAATTTAACATATTATCAAAGATTCATAAATAAATAATTAACTTTAATTTATTATTTAAAAATAAATAAGTAGTGATGTGTCATAAAATGTAAAGTTAAGTAAACTTTTGAAATAGTTTTAAGATCTACGAAGGTAATTGTCATGTTAACAAAAATCACAATTCTAATCGTGAATTCGATGTCACTTTGTAACAGGACAGTCTTTATGAAGCAAAAGCAGAGCTTTCACTTGTGTAAGTTCTTGTTTCATGTCTGTTAATTCTTTCTTTAACGAAGCAATTTCTCGTTGGGATTTTTCATATTTCTCTTGAAGTGCTCGACTTTGAATTTTCATTTTTGTGCTGAAATTTAATTCTTGAAATCAATTTCTGAATAAATGTCTTTTAATTATCTTACCGGTATCGTCTTGCAGCTGCTCGATTTCTTTCGACTTTAAGTGATGCTGTTTCTGACTTTTCACCTCTCACACGTTTTTTTGTACCACTTTCATCTCCTGTGGTCTTTTCAACGACCTTTGAATGAGATCCAATCTCATCGTTAGTTCTTTTAAGCTTATTGCTGTTGTTGATGATAACGTTGGTGGGTGCAGCTATCAAAGGAACGGTTCCAATAAATATTGTAGGCACTGATTCGTTTTTAATTTGTTTCTTTTCAACCGATTGTCCACTATTGCTTAAAATAATATTCTTCAGTTTATCTTTCACACTTTTGCTGCATCGATGAACGTTGTTTGAGGAAGTTTCGGTTAATTTTAAATTTGCTTGTGATGTCACAATCGGTGTGGCATAAATTATTGTTGGTTTTGGTAATAAAGTGACAGGTTGTTGAATTATTCTCTCATTTTTCTTCAAATCATTTACATTTTCAGCTGTCGTCAACTCGTGATATGATTTGGGAATGTTTGTTTTATCGTCTACCGTCGTTGGGATAACATCCGCTTCGAGGTCATCTTGGAAATGTGTGTCAGTTTTTGGTTCATTCTTCACTGGATAAGTTTCAAATTGAGGCAATATTTGTGGCGTATGTAGTGTATCTTGATTACAGGTGGCTTCTAAAAAATTAACGTCACGAATAATTCCATTGGTGTTATCTTCAACAGCTCTACGAAAACCTTCTTCGAATGGATTAATGTTTTGTAGGTCATCAAATACTCGAAGCTCTTCGCAGTTATTAAGAAGTCGAGTAGGTGTAGGCGTTTGATCAGCTAAAGTTTTTTTATTACAAAAAAGTTGTGCAATTAAATGATGTTTAAGACAACAAGTTTCAGACTTACAAAAAATTTGTATATTTGGACCTTTCGGAATTTCCAAATTTAATTTGTTGTGTTTCGCTTGACAATGAACTGACAGGTGATCTTCTGTGAAGAAACTCATTCCACAATCTGACTCTTTACACGGAAATGGTTTTAATATATCATCGTTCATTATGAGTATTTTTTTGATGAAAACTAATTTGACAAAGAAAATATTGAGTTGAACCAAAACAAAATATTTAAGCGAGTTTGGAAGCTCTATTGACTTGTACATAAAAAGCGCTTGCAATGGAATGAAAAATGTCTAAGCAGACGAAAATGAAATAAGCGAAACGCGAGAAGCAGTCGAAAAAATTGTGATATTTTGCGTCATTCTCACGCTCTCTGTTGGATTAATGTTTGTTAACTCTCTTTTTTCGTTTGTTTGGATCAAATATCGTCTCACAGTGTCTCACAGAGATTCAAAGGATCGACTTGCAAATGAAAATTGAAACTTTCAAGTTTTCATGAAAAGAAAGTAGCTTTTAAGCTCAGATTAAAATAATCAAAAGTGGTAAAGTGAAAGAATGATGTGACTTTGATGATGAAGATGATAGAAAAATTGCAAAACTTGTTCGGTGTGCTTAAATATCTGAAAACATAATGCAATGTCGCATTGCAGATGAAATTTTTCCTTCTTTTTGTATAATTGCAGTGAAACAATCGTCATGCATACGGATTAAAAATTATTAACATTTGTGAATAAGCATGAAGATTTATCAAGTGACATCGGATTTTTATACTTCAATTGAGCAGATTATTTTTAAAATATTGATAAATTTTCATGAATTTTCTAGGTCATTTTTAACAAGCATTAAAATAATTTTCTTGTACTCATTTTCTCTCTCAGATTTTTCCGACTTTTCTCATTTCTCTGAGCGAGCTTGAGAGAGTTTCAAAGTGCAGCAAAGTTTTTCATTTGATTTTCTTATTTTCACATGCTTGCTTTATTTATATTTGAACCTTCAAAAATAAAACATTACATTTTTCGTCTCTCCACTACTGTAGAATATTAATTTTTGAAACTTCAAATCCAGAGTGATTAATTAAAACGAGAAACAAGTGGTTTAATTCATTTATTTAAAACAAGAAAGAAAATCAAAATATTCCTGAATGTAAGAGAAAACAGTCATAATTCAAAATGATATAAGAAACTGATCGTAAAATCGACTGAAAGTCTTCTTTTCATGATGATTTAATGAAACATAAAAAGTACGTTTGAAAGATTGTCAAATATCATGGAGCGTTGTAGAAACAAACTACAAAATTGGATATTTTGTTCCTTAGGTGAGTCATTGAGATCAATTTCATAAATCGATTTTATTAATTGTTTCAGGTATAACTTATACCATGACATTAAAAATACATTTTTTAATTACATATTTTTTATTTTACAAAGCAAACTTAATTACTACCATAATTATATCCTTTTTTTTAATATTATTGCCATTTTCTAAGTTTCTTATTCTTTTAAAGTCGTTTCTGTTCTAGTCGATTTAGCATCATCCGACAATTGTTTTCCATGTAAGTCACTTGGAATGATAGGAATCAAATCTAGTAAATTGCTAACGAAAATTTCATGACTAACCATCGTTATTGTGTCATTACGACGAGTACATTTTTATGATATTATCAAGTATTTTCAATTTTCTAATAAACTTTCAACCCCTTAGCATGCGATTAATATAAAGTGTTTGTCAGTGGATATAAATAAATAAGATATTTTTGGGACCACTCTCAAGTGTCGCTATACATCAGCGAGTGAAACACAAACAAGACAAACAAGAAGAGCTTCAAATTTTAACCTATAAAAGAACGAATATGCGAAATTTCACCGAGTTCTAAAAATAATCTGTAAATATTTGTAAACGAGCGACAGAGTTCTTTCTGCTCAGATTTAGATAATCTTTGATCGCTTTTATGAAGTTAGATAGACAAGTGAAATATCTCATATTATTTTAAAACAAATTACTTAAATTTAATTATGTACGCTTCATTTAAATTTTCTTGCCATCAATTTGTCGCATCTTATTTATTCAACTATTTGACTTCAAAGGTTTCATAAATTTCGTCTAAGAGACAAAAAAATAATTGAAAATAATCAAGGGGCAGATCATGGTAGTGCTTCTGCCCGCTGCCTCCAAGTGATGCTTCGAAAATCACTAGTGCTTTTCAAGAAAAATGGCCTTTTTCCAAGAATTTGTTTACTTTTTCTTGGAATTTGTCTAGTGCTTCAATGCAGCAATAGTGCTTTTGCCCTCCAATTTTTTCCGATGATCTGCCCCTTGAAAATAATTGATGGTTGAAAAATTGTCGTAATTTTAGCAAAAAATGATTTTCATCTTTCTCAAGTAATTTGGTTTACATTTAGAATAAGCAAAGAAAACTTTTTTGATGATTTTGGATTCTTTAAAACAAATAAATAATATCTTCATTGCATTTGGTCAATGAATGAGTTATTTTGGTTCTTCCTCGATTTTAAAATGTTTGTTTTGTGGGTAGCGCATAACTTATACACACACGAAGTTTGAGAAAACTTCAAAAATCGTCTTAATAACTTTTATTCAAGTCAGTTTAAGATTTGTTTCACCGAATATAATTTCGCTTACATACGGGAAGAATGAATGAGTTTGTTGATGATTCCGAAGCATGACATTTGATTCATTACTATTTTCGCCGTTTGACTTCCAATACGTGAACCATATTTTTTATTTTATACGGAATTTCATTTGAATTCATTGAAATTTGTTCTGTAGAGAAGTGTTGGAACGTGTACGAAGCTATTCGATAGCGAGTTTCAAGAATCATGAATTCAATTTCTTTTTGTTTTAAATTCAGCGGTTGTCAACTAACTTTTAACAACAAATGTTCTCTTTCACTATGCTGCTTTTGATCCTTTTAACATCATCAATTTTAACACTTAATAGTAATTGGAGGATTTTTAATTGTGTGGATACCACAAGTGTCAGCGGAGTGCCAAAGTAAGGAATTTTTATGATACACATTAAATGTGCTAAGCTAAAGATTAATAAAGATTTTAACATACTTTCATAATAAGCTTTAACAGATCCCCTTGAAATTGAATGAAAGCTTTTTCATTATACTTGACATATATCTGAAGGAAATGTATTTTACAAGCATTAAAGAAGAATTAAAGTCAGCTTTTGCTTCATATGCTTTGATGTTTAATTTCATTAAGCTTAAAAATTGTAAATAAGAAATATATTTTTGAAATTAGCACGTTCAATATACTGTTATGAATGCGATTCATGGACTGATGAACGATGTAAAGATCCATTCAACTATACGGCACTACCACGAGACCAGCCCCCACTAATGACATGCAATGGATGTTGTGTAAAAATGGTTCGACACGCTAAAAGTCGTAAGTTACTTAGAACGATATTGTAAAAAAAACCAATTACATTGATTTTACCTTTCATTGCAGCATATGAAGTCGTACGAAGGTAAACTTTTGCACTTTTAATCCGAAATTTGATTCTCAGTAACACTTAGTGTAATCTCTAGGTTGTGTACGTCACAATTGCAGATAAATTTGTTCATGGTTGATGTAAGACATTTCATAGTTTCCATTTACAATTGGAAAGCTTCAATAATGATTGCATTATTTCCCTTTTCTTTCATCAAATCCGCAGCACGTGTGTATGCAGGAAAGTTCTGGAAATGGTCATATGTGCTTCTGTGAGGATGATTTATGCAATAAAGGCACTAGAACGTTATTATTTTCTGATAATTTTATTATACTAAGTCTCTTAACGACATTAATACTCAAAATACTTCTAATGAGAAATAGTTAAAAAGGCTTTAAATTAATACATTTAATAATTATTAATTGAAACTACAGAATTTTTACTAAACAAGCAAACAAATTGGCTACTAAAACAAAATTTTGATCTCAAACTTTTTTTCTAAAATAAAACAATAAAATAAATTCGCATGAATTAATTAAGAAAATTTGAAGATGATTCAAAGCCAGAATGCAGCAGAATTAATCTCTTAATTTTGCAAAGTTTGCATGTGAATGGTAGAGAGAAAGAAAGAAAAGAAATGGTGAAAGTTAAAAAAAGTTGTTTAGACACTTGAAAGCTCTTGACCCTTAAAAAGCACACGAAACTTTCATTCATTCATTGATCGCGTCGTCATTATTTACTTGTCGTCAATAAAGTCCATCCATTTCTAGTTAGTTTAATTATTTATATTGCACGAATTATCTTGAGAATCCATTAGATATTTATGGAATGACTCGAATTCATTCAAATGACTTTTAATTTGATACTCAGCAATCGTTAAGTTGCTTTCATTTTTCACATGATTATATTGCTTGATTATAATCCATTCTTATTTAAAATAAGATTTTGAGATGAAGGAACTTTGCTCATATCAAAGATTTTCTTAATCCAAGAATGACGTCACTTCGGAATTGTGTGAAAATTTCGCTAATATCAGTAAAATTTTATAAAATCAAAACATTTACAGAAAGGAATATTAAGAATTTTTAATAATACATCAAGCATTAGATGTTAAATAATGTTAACTGAATGTATTGGACAGTCCAGCAAATATATCAATATAAAATTTTATGGGGAAATGTGGCATAGATTTTCAAAAGGTGCCATCAAATGTTTGAAAAACAAAAATTGAAGAATGAAAATGTTTCGAGAAATTTATTTTGTGGCGATTTTTTAGATTTTTCACAAGAATAAAGTTTTTCTTGCAATGAAAATTTTGACTTTCATTTCATATTAAAAAAAAGTTATTATGAGTGTTGTAACTTTTAACTCTACAACTTAATTGTACATAATTTGACAGCAACATTTATTGAGAATGAATTATTATGATTTTTAAGATCTCTCTGTCGACAAGTTGTTATCAACATGATCAAAATCTCAATTAATGTAAATTGTGCTTCTTCACATGCTTAAAATTCATGTATCTACACATGTTGCACGGCTTGCATGAACAATGTTCAATTTTATTTAAAAATCTTTATTTTATTTAAGGATTTTTTTAAGTTCTTCTTTTTCTAATAAAATATTTAACATTATTGTGGATGAATGGAAAAAACATAAACCGACGTCGAGGAAATCATTCTGTTTTCTGTTCTTGAGTTTTGGTAAGAAAATTAAATAACTAAATAAAGATTTTCAGTGTTTGCACTTGTATGTGATTATTGAATTTCATATTCATAAATGTCTTGAGTTGAAAGCTTTGAAAAGACATTAAATAAATAATTTGTTGTGCCTTGTGCATTTCTGTGGTACAGATAAATAATAGATTTGTGTATTGACATCGACATATCACATTTTCAATGTCTTTTAATTGACAGAGAGAATGACAATGATCGATGTCTCTTTGTTGTGGGTTTACTCATGAATACTGTTTGATTGAAAGATAAAAGCTTTCATAATTCTTCTTGTTAGATTTATGATTTCAATGTATGTGACAATGAAAAATTCTTCTATAGCGTAATTTTTAAAGACAGAAACTTACCGCAACATTAAGAAAAGAAAAAGTAAGAAAAATAAAATGGAAGACAAGCCAAAGACTGGAACGGAAGACAGAAATTTCAATAATATATTTCATTACTTAATTCTGCATTCATTAGGGTGTGCAATTGTCATCTGTTTAACAACATATCGAAACAGAGTTAATAAAATATGAATTTATAGTTTTTTTCGTGATGTGGAATGTGATTTTTATGAATAATGGAAAGATGTATGAAATAATTAAAAGTCGCATGACTAAAACCCAGGAAAATTTGAAAATAACTTAACACTTGCCTAGTCATACTTAGATAGAATTCCAATTAAAATCTTCTATCAAACTTTTGTAATTAATTTCTTTTTTTCTTTCTCTTAAATTTATTGTGAAAGTTCTGAAAGATTTCAATTATCTAGAAAATTTTCTTTATATGAATATTTAGAAAAAGAAATCTCTATATATACTTACTATAACTCTTACTTACATGTTTACTACACTTACATAGATAAATACTTTAGAGAAGAATAATAGTTGTTTCAGATAACTAGTGTTGATGTTTTTAAAAACTCTTTAACTTTTTCTAAGCCTTCAGTTTTTTTCGTTTTGTTAAATGAACTATGTAAATGAATGATGTAAAGTTTTGTTATGTTTCTTTCAACTTAATTAATGATCTGTAGATTTTAAGAAGATTAAAGCATGCACTAAATCTCCTCACTAATTGAAAGCATAAATATGTTCAAACTCATTTGTAAGAAAGAAAAACAAACAAGAAAGAGGCTTAAGAAATGAATTTGTAAAGTGGAAAATATTGGCGAGAACAAATTTGCTAGAATCTCCTGTTAAAGAAAAATGCTCTCAAGTTAAAGCTAACATTAATTGACTTGAGTTCAAAAACTCAATTATCCAAGCGGTTAAGGTCGTTGAGATAATTGAGTATTTCTACTCGTCAAATCCAGCTGAGTTGCAATTTCATTAACGCAGCAAGAAATGAAAAGTTGTTCTGAGGATGCCAAAAATTTTCCACGAACCTTTTTGCTATTGTCAAAAAGCTTTGATAAGGAAAGAAAAGCAATACAAATGATATATGCTTTTACACATACGACCACTTGCTAGACATTTTTCTCAATATACGCGTTTCACCATATATGAACGAATAAACAACACATCGTTACAACAAGGACATTGAAATCATGATGATAAGACAACTTACTTCAAAATCTAGAAGGAATCTTCGGAATAACAGAATCAAAGCTCACATTCGGGATTCTCCAGTTCTGTTTAGTCATAAGATTATTTAATTATACAATTCTCAAATTAATTTTAATATTAGATGATAATTTTATGAAATCTTGAGCTATGCAATTATTAAGATATATTTGAAAAAATGAAAGACAAGACCAATTATTGTCACTTTATAACTCATAAAACAATTTAAACAACTTTCTTTTCTTTTATTGACACTTTGAAACACTTTCAACACGGACACTTAAAAGCTCATTTAATTTCATGCTTTCATATTTTATTCTCCTTCAATTTTCACAAAGGTTTTCTCACTCAATTTAAAATTCTTTTATTAAAAAAAGACAACACAATAAAAGCTTTTATCAAGGCTTCCAAACAACTTTTATTATAATTTTAAATATGATTAGTTATTAATTTATTACGAAAGCTCAAAAAAATTGTAATTATGAATATTTAATTGATTATTAAGCTAAACTCGATATGTAAAGTTTTATTTGTCATATTTTTTTAAATAGTTTATAATACAGCGGTAAGAACGTAAATGAATAAAATATGTTAGACAATTAAAGAAATTGTAAACCACTTTACTTAATATTATTATTCAACACATTATACGGTAATTATAGAAGAATTTTCCACATTTTCATCGTTTAGCTTTAGTGTCAGAAATTAAATTCAGTCAAGTCAATGTTTTTATTTTACCTTCATTGATATCTAAGTGTACAACTTCTTAGGTATGTATTCCATTTCCGAAAATTAGGAAAGTGTTGGTTTAGAAATTTGTTGTATTTTTGTCACAAATTTTATTTTTATTATTTATTTTTATTGATGTTTTATTTAATTAAAATTAGGTAATTTTTTATTTATGAGGAACAAACAAATGTTTTATTCACCACAGCATGTTGTGTTATTATCAGTGTAATCCGAAAACCGGGAGAGGAATCAGCGTAATCCTTTTTCTCACCACGATCTCATTTTTTCTATCTCACTCACACTATCAAAGATGGGAGCGCGGATTACACGTACGGATATTGACTTCATGAATAAATAAGTTTTTCTAAAAATTTCTCTTTAGTTGCTGGTTTAATCTCGTAGCTGATTGTTCGTGTCGCGTAATGTGTTCATAATTTTCAATTATTTTTGAGTTATTTTGATGACCAAAATTACAAAAAGAAGTTTAATATTGTTGCAAGTTTTGTTATAAGTGGTGCAGAGGAAGAAGAAGCTTATTTGATATCTCAAACCAAAAAGGAATTGGTGCAAACAACTTTTGGAGTGAATTCTTTATATTACAAAGTCTTTGATTGAATATAGAAAAATGCCCGTTTTTCACACAAAAACCATAGAATCTATCTTGGAGCCTGTGGCCAATCAGGTAATGTTTTTATTACAAATCGCTAGTATTTATGACAGTTTTCCTAAGCTGAAAGTTTTGAAAAAGAATCAAGAAGATATCCGTCGAAGTTTCATCGCAATGTCCAATTCCAAAAATAACTTTCTTGAGAAAATGACTCATACAACTTTAAAAAAAGTGAAAAAAAATCTTACGAAGAAGAAGGCTTTTTTGTATTTACTACTAGTGAGAAGATAAAACTTTTTGCCGTCTTTTTTTTTATTTTCGTTTCTTACTTGGTTTCTTATGAGAAAAAAGTGAAGTTTGAAGTAAGGCAAATTTATCGCTTAACAAACACACGTGAATTTGAAAGAATATTAGATATAAATAATCAAATTAAAATTTCCACAGCGAATATCTACACAATGTGTAGTTAAAAGAAAATCTCATACTTAAATTTTTTAAACTTGAATCAGCAAGAAAATGGAGAAAACATTTTGGATTGTTCTATTAATCAACAATGCTGTTTATAATGAAAGCAAGCTGAGTTGTCTTAACAACTCTTCGAAATATTTCCATTAAAAGTCATAGCTTCTGTCAATGTCGTTTCGTCGTATATGTGCACAAGTTTGCAAAAATTCTTTACTGGAATTCTTACTTCTCATTCAACAACAAACTTTGCTTCCATGTGCTTGGATGAAAATAAAAAAGAAAACTTATGCGATCTGATCTGACATGATGAGTAATGAACGTCGCTCAAAAAAAGTCACATAACATTTTGCTCTATGTGAAAAACAAGTTTTCTATTTTCTTTTCGGTTAATTTTTCGTCACAGGTAAAGCATATCTCATACCTACCTAGCACCACACATCCGAAATGTGTTAATATAACGAACGACGAGTAAAACTTTTTTATCTTCAAGTTTTTTTCCTTTCCTAACGTGACTGATTCTATGACGTAATTACTCATTTTATTATTAATCAAAGTTTTATGAATTTATGTGTCGCCAAACAAATATAAATTTATAACATTTATGAGCACATAGCGCAAGTCACACTTTACAATTGCAGTAGAGATTCATCATATCGATTAAGATTTTTTTGCCTCTCTGCAGTTTGTTCAATTCTAGGCAGATTTTAGTCGAGATTGGTACATGTGCCAGCAACGTGTCGCCAACGCTTATTGTAGATAATTTCTTCAATTTGCTTTTTGCTCAAGTTTAAACGCACAATTTCTTACTTTCCGATTTCTTTCGTGAGGTCTGTTTTACCAAATTATAAAAAAACAAAAATTCGTTTATCATCAAAACGTAAACAATTGAAAAAAAGTTTCTTTCCCGTGAATGTGTGTGCGCGATAACTTTTGAGCTGTCAGTGTGTAACCAAGTGAATAATAATTTCGTTTAAGGTAAAGACAACGATGAACTTGAAATAATTGTAGCAGAAAAGAATGACGTAACTCTGCATTTTTAAAAAAATCTTTAAATGACGATTGTGCGTTCATTAAAAATGTGTTGTCACCCTACACAACAATTATTCTAATAACGTTTTAACAAAAGTTTACAACACCATAAGAATAGTCAAATAATATTATTTGATTTATTGATTAAAAGATTAAACAACAATGATACATTTTTTATTCATTGTAAAAGCCCGATGACATACAATACAATTCATAAGTATTTTTATGGCAATTCGCTTTTTATTGTGTAAAACATGATTCGTGATATTGTCAATGAATTAATTGAAGCATGTCTGCTTCCACTCTAAAGTTGCTTCGCACAATTAATTATGAATCTCGCGAAGCTAGCTTCGTCTTCGTTTTGAATATTTTCTTTATTAGATTTATTATTAGATAAATTACTATCGACACCATAAGCATTCATCTAAGTGCATTTATGGATAAAGAATGCGAATAATAAATTCATTGATGAAGAGTCCAATTCATTCAAATTGCAATGAATTCTTATAAAGCGAGCTTAAGATTTCTGAACATAAGCATTTATTTCAACAAAAAATAAAATCATCTTGTTTCTGTAACCCGCCTAAGTAGCTTCAAACACTTCTGTTTTCGACTTTAAATACATTCATAAAAATTTGGGAGTCACTCGGGAGAAACTTGGGAGCATTTTCATAATAATATTTGTGTGTTTATTTGCTTTCGTAAGATGCACAAACGATTGTTTATATACGATGAAACGAAAACGGCATATCATGCAATGTCTCCTTATGTGTGTTGTAGTTTCACGCTTAATTGACACTAATCATTATTCAATATGAGAGAAAAAGCAGCTTCTACTCAATGTGAATAAATTTTCCACCGAATTATCGCATATCGTCACGAGTATTACTGACTTTATGAAGAGGGCAATTTTTTGTTTTACGAAGGCGTTGTAGTGCTACGATAATTTTCCCATGTGTACTTTACAATATCTCTCTCAAGTTATGATGAAGACATGATTTTAAAAATAGACATTTATTTCCTTTCTTCTTTTCTTAGTTTTTCTTTACATATAAACTTTTCACGTTCGTTTGAAATAAAAAAAAACATTTTATAAAACTTGAGACTCAAGAGTTGAATTTGCTACTTTAAAATTAAAAATAAAAAACATGTAACATCCTAAACAGTTTCACCTTCCTTGTTGGTTAATCGTCAGAAAATCTTAAAATTTATTACGCTATAATTCATTCGTTGTGCTTGCATTATGAGGTGCTTCTACAAAAGAAAGATGATGAGGTGATGTTCGCATGTGTTTCTATTTATTACCTTCAAGTACTGAAAAGCTCTCTTAAAAGAGAAATAAAAAAATTTATTATGAATATTTAATAACAAAAATTGAAATCAATAATTCTCTGAATAATGCGTCATAAATTGACCGATCGATATATATTCCAACACTCAATTTGGCTGTTCCTTATTTACCAGACACTTGTTTGCATTGACTTGAGTACCTTGACAAATAAGGCAGATTATTCCTAGCTTTTGTTGTCGTTCTCGAAACGACATGAGTAGCAATTTGAAGTGAAATCTATAAATTCGTACAAATGAAAGGAAGAAAAAAATATTTTTTACGACAATCATTATGGTCATGATGAAAGACAAATAGTAACAATTTATGTAAGTCGATAACGATCAGAAAATATTTAAGCACATTACGTTCACAAATGATCAACATCCACACAAATCGTAGGAAAGAAAGAGATGAAGAAAAAAAAATCAGTCGAAATATTGCCCACGCACAGAATTTCCATTAGCTATCGCCTTCTGCCAACAAATATTGTTTTCTTCAAAAAATTTCGGTGCCAACCTGTTCAAAAACAACAATGATAGTCAGTGAGTCAGTGTCACGTTTAAACTGACAATTGAAGTTCTTAATTACGATCTTCAATACTTATAAGTTGTTGTCTGGATGAAATAATTCCACTTAAGTAACCAAACAGAAAAGTCTTCTTCCATTCGTCAGTGACGTTTATTTTTTTTTGATTCTACCCACACAATTCAAAACGCCTGAAATCAAATCATCCATAAATGGACATTCTTTTTCAAACCTTAATCGATGCATATGTTCGCTTGTTCAAACGGACTTCGTTTTCTTCATATCCCTATCTGGTGTTGCGATCAAACTCGTTTATTTAAATTTGAACTTATTTGTTTAGGTGTCACGACTCGTCATCTTGCATGAAGAAGCTGAAGATGGCAATGCAATGCCCGACTTATCGCGACCGGTTCAAGGCGTTTCCATTGCTGTAGCGAATCTTGTTAAAGTCGGACGTGAAACTATTAACAGTTCCGATGATGCTATTCTCAAACAAGATATGCCCGTGTCGCTTATGAGAGTTGAAAATGCCTCGCAATTATTGGAAGAAGCTTCTTCACTTCTCAGAGCTGATCCATATTCGGGACCGGCACGTAAGAAGCTTATTGAAGGATCTCGTGGAATTCTCCAGGGAACGTCACAACTTTTGTTGTGTTTCGATGAATCAGAAGTTCGAAAAATCGTCAGAGAATGCAAACGTGTTCTCGACTATCTTGCCGTCAGTGAGGTCATCGATACAATGGAAGATTTAGTTCAATTCCTTAAAGATTTGAGTCCATGTCTAAGTAAAGTTTCACGTGAAGTCAGCAATCGTGAAAAAGAATTGACTCATCAAGTTCATAGCGAGACTCTGGTTCGTTGCTTGGAGCAAGTTAAAATATTGGCACCAATTCTCATATGCAGCATGAAAGTTTATATTCACATCATCGAACAAGGTGGTAAAGGATCGGATGAAGCTGCTGAAAATAGAAATTATCTCGCGACACGAATGACCGACGAGATTCAAGAAATTATTCGAGTTTTACAATTGACCACTTATGATGAAGACACCAGCGAATTGGACAACTTAACAGTCTTGAAAAAGATCAATAACGCCATTCGTAATAAGATGGAAGCAGCTAAAGATTGGTTGAAGAATCCTTACGCCTTGAAAGGTGGAATTGGCGAAAAAGCACTTCGTCAAATTATTGAAAATTCTTACAGAGTCGCTGATCGTTGTCTTCCAAATGACGCTTTTCGTATTCGAAAGAATGCTGATGATTTGACATCAATGGCAAATACTTTATGTGAGCTTCGTCAGAATAGTAAAGGAACTTCGCCACAAGCAGAGAAACTTGCTCGAGAAATGATGGATAAGCTTGAAGAATTGGAAGGAAACATTTTCCAAGCAGTCATCAACGTTGACAAAGCTGGATTACAACAAACGGCCCACACTGTAAGTTTTCAATTAATTTTTAAAAAGAAAAAAATTATTTATAAATTCTTTAAATGTTTTTCAAGGTTCAAGGACGTTTAGAACAAGCAATTCGTTGGTTGACAAATCCCGGTGTCAATGACAAAGGTTTGGGTCAACGTGCCATCGCTCTCATTGTCGAAGAAGGTAAACGTGTTGCTGATGGTCTTCCTGGTCATCAAAAAGCTGACATTCTTCGTCTTTGCGATGAGGTTGAAGGGCTTGCCAATCAATATGCGAAATTGTGTGCTGCTGGTTTAGCAAACACACCAGAAGCTCAAGAAATTGCTCGCAAATTGAATGCAAAACTTCATGAATTGAAGAATCAAATTCAAGCGGCTGTTGTCAGTCGTGTTGTTGAAGATTTCATCGATATTACGACTCCATTGAAACAATTCACTGAAGCTGTTAATGTGCCAGAAGGAACTCCTGGACGCGATCAAAATTTCAATCAAAAAGCTGCAAATCTTCAAGCTTTCAGTGATCGTGCTTCGAAGACAAGTCGAATGGTTGCTGCTGGTGGGTCTGGTGGTAACAAGAAGCTTGCTGAAGTTTTGTTAGCTTCAGCAGCACAAATTGACAGCTTGACACCGCAACTCATTAGCGCTGGTCGTATTCGCATGAATTATCCTGGCTCAAAAGCAGCCGAAGAACATTACAATAATTTACGCGATCAATATGCTGATACAATCTTGCGAATGCGTACATTGTGCGATCAAGCTACAGATCCAGCTGACTTCATTAAAGCAAGCGAAGAACAAATGCAGAAACATACTTTGCTTTGTGAAGATGCAATTAGAAACAAAGTTCCTCAGAAAATGGTCGACAATACAAGCAGCATTGCCCGTTTGGCGAATCGTGTGCTTTTAGTTGCGAAACAAGAAGGAGATAATTCAGAAGATCCTGCATTCATCTCAGAATTGCTGAAAGCTTCAGATAAACTTCAAAACTCAGTCCCATCGATGGTTCAAAATGCTAAATCTGTTGCCACTGATATTGGAAATCCCGCAGCTGGCGCTCATTGGCGTGATGCTAACAAGAATGTAAATTTTATTCTCATTTTAATATCTTTGACACTTTAAACAATTTAAAATTTGCATTTCAGCTTCTTCAAAATGTTCGAAATGTTCGTAATGCCATCACTGGAAGCCAACCAGATATTCCTGCACCGCCAGATCTTTCTGCACTTAATCTTCATTTGGATCGTGCACCACCACGTCCACCATTGCCACGTGAAGATCTCCCACCGGTACGTCCACCACCACCAGAAACTGATGACGAAGATGAAAGTGTTTTCAGATCACTTCCATCTTCGAATCAACCAATTTTAATGGCAGCTCATGGTTTACATCAAGAAGTTCGTCAATGGTCATCTAAAGACAATGAAATTATTGCAGCAGCCAAACGAATGGCAATTCTTATGGCACGTCTTTCTGAATTGGTTCATCAAGACTCGAAAGGAAGCAAACGTGAACTTATTGCCACAGCCAAATTGATTGCAGAAGCATCTGAAGATGTAACACGCTTGGCAAAGGCTCTTGCGCGTGAATGCACAGACAAACGAATCAGAACCAATTTGTTGCAAGTTTGCGAACGTATTCCGACAATCGGTACTCAACTTAAGATTCTTTCAACTGTTAAAGCTACAATGTTGGGAGCTCAAGGTTCGGAAGAAGATCGAGAAGCTACTGAAATGCTTGTTGGAAATGCTCAGAATCTCATGCAAAGTGTAAGATTTTTTCATATCAAACATTTACGCTTGAAATTAATAAAATTTCTTTTCATTTATTAGGTGAAGGAAACGGTTCGTGCTGCTGAGGGTGCAAGTATTAAGATACGCTCTGATCAAACCAATCATCGCTTGAGATGGATTCGCAAACAACCCTGGTACCAATATGCTTAAATTGACGTACTCTCCCCCGGTATTTTATGTGTCGGGATCGAGTTGAGTTGGTTTTCTTGTTTTGAAACACAAATATTAACAAATTTTTTACAACATCCAAACAAAACAGATAAAAAGTTAAACTCGCTTTAGAATACAATTCAGATAAAAACAATCCACACAACGTTCTCTTAACTACAACATTACCAAAATCTTTTTCTACTAAAAGCTTAAATGAAATCTTTCATAGTCTAAAAATTCAAAAACGAACCTTTTTGGTATTTTTTAAGAAAAACAAATCAACAAATAAAAATGGAAAACGTTGTTGATACAAATTATTATTAGTTAGAAGCAAGGTATAAGCATCCTAAACTAAGAGAAGAAAAAAATACTTTAATGTTAAATATATTTTAATTTTTATTATTGTGGAGAAGATGGAGTTTGACTAAAAAGTGAAATGTGAATGCTAGCTAATTAATATTTAATCCAAGTGCCTCTCTTTGCCGATTCTCTAATCTTAGAATTAATCATTCATTGTACTTTAATGATTCTAATCCTTTGTGTATTGAATACATTTTCTTTTATTGTTGAACTTTGAAAGTTTATATTATCTGAAGAGCAGAAAAATATTTTTAAAGAATTCTGTTAGTTTTTCATGCTTATTTTTATGTTATCAACATGACATTAATTCATCATTATTCATAAAACTTAAATGCTGAAATAGTAATAAAACGCACAACCTCATGAATGAGCTTGCCAGACACATCAACAATGTGCTGCTTTCATCACAAGTTTTATTTTGCAATTAACAGTTGAAAAATATTGTTGTGCAATAAGTGAATTATAAAAAATGTTTAGTTTAAATGAATTAATTTTATATTTTCTTATCCATTTTTCAAGGGTTGAAAGAATCGAACAATTTGATGAAGTTAATCTATAAGCTGTGGGAAAAAAATGGTTTTAAACAGTTTTAAATTATTTTATCATTAATCGAAATTAAATCGTACTAATGTGCCAAAGCCAGACGAGCAATCAAGGATTTTATTTTTTTCTTGTTTCATGTTCCATACTTAACTATTAATGAAAACATTTCAAAAATGAAAAGAAATAGATTAAATCTTAATTAATCGAGTTTGATTGTAATTGACTACTTTAAACTAAATAAAGGCATTTTTGGAGAAACTATTTTGAATTGTTCTGCATTACCGACGATGTTATTTCAGCTGTTAATCTCAACGGTTCCAGAAAGTTTTGAATTTAAAAATAACTCTTAAGGGTTTTTAATTTTCCAAATTCGTTTTTAACAGCCCCTCGGATAGAAATTTGTCGCTGGAGTTCCTCTTCCCAGAAAAAGCTTAATTAAAAAATATTTAAATTCTCTTCCTTCCTTCATTTTATTGCTTTTAAAATAATTCTCAACAATTTAGTTCACTGTAGTCACATAAATAAGGTAATTATCAAGCTTATTTACATAAAAATTTGTGTTTTTCGCAAGGCTTTTTCATAAACATTTAAAAGTATAGCCATTACTTTTAAATTAAGCATATTTCGCTGTAAAATTATCCGTTATATATATAATAATTCTTCTATTAAATTTCAACAATAACAGTTTTGAGAAAACGGAGATAAATTATTTTCTGACACATAACCTTACTTTTTTACATGGTCACTGTATCAATAATCAAGTTAAAGCCATCCTAATTAGGTATCTCAGATATCATGAAAGAAAATTCAGTCGAATCGTCAAAAATACGTCGACCTTTTGCAACAGGAAGTAAGCCTGGGCCAGATGCTGTTGATCATTTTCTGGAAAGTCAAGGTTTATATCGTAAACATGTTGCTCGAGATGCGTCTTCGTTGTTTCGTGTTATATCAGAACATATATTTGATCTTCAAATTTTCCATCAAAAAGTTCGACAAGACTGTGCTTCTTTTATGGAATCTAATCCAAAAGAATACGGAAACGAGGTGGAAAAGAATTATTATAATTACGTTAATAATTTACGTAAAAGTCGAACGTTCGGAAGTCTTCTAGAGCTTCGCGTCATGGCTCGTATGTACCAGTGAGTTAAATTTATTGGTATTTTTATTGCAAATGTTAAATATTTCATATTTCACAGACGCAATGTTATTTTGTATGAACCAACTCCAAACTTACAGACAATAAATAACATTTACGTTCAAAACGATGCTTACGATAACCAAGAACCGTTGAGAATTTTCTATTCTCACAAAGACAAACATTTCGATGTGATCTATACATTGGATTACGTTGAACGTTTAGCTGAATGCCAAGGTAAATTTTTCAATTTGCGAAAAAAGTTTCTTTTCATAATATTTGGTTTTCTTTTATTCACATAACAGCAATAATTTATAACATTCTATATGCTGATGTCTTTCAACTTCCTGATGTCAATTACGCAGTTGAACGGATGCTACATGATCAAGAAGAACAGTTTACTCTTCCTTTATCTGACGATCCTTCGAAATATAAGACACAATCAGGTGAAATTGTTCCATTTGACTCACCTGAAAAAACAAATTGTGTTCTGAAGGATCCCAAAACTTGTCACTTTCACAATCAAATCGATTTTGATAAAGTAGTTGATGAAAACAAAGATGCAATCACTGTTATCAACAGAACAAATGATCCCAGTCGTCTCAAGATTTACAAGCCAATTGATGGATTTTTATATAACAAAGATAAATCTTGTGTTCGTCAACTGCTCGATGAAGGAATAACGCCGTTCTCTTACAAAGTCGCAAAAGCTTTAGATCCAAGCATTTATCGTAATACTGAGTTTGAGCTGTGGAGTGAAAATCGAAAGGAACAGCGAATGAAATGGTTGGATTCGACTGATTTTCCTATGAAACATCATTTTGATAATCGTTGTGTCATTTATGATTACGATAAATGTTATCGAAATGGACCAAAGAAATTTAATTACGGGAAAATTGAATACGAAAATGAAGTTCTTGATGAAAGCGGCTACATGGCTTTGGATGATGAAACTAAGAAGAAGTATATTGTCTTGGATCCTTTACCAGATTCATACAAGTTTCATCATCATTTCAATAGTTTGGATCATTTCATGCCAGCGAAAGATTCCTTGGATTTAACGATCATGCCAGCAAATGTCAATTTCCGTGGTAATTATAAATCAAGAAAAGGAAATTCACGTTATGGAAATCATCAGAATAATCAACATCGTTCTGATCAAAGATATTCTTCTGATGCTAATCCACCAATGTCATTTGTAGCCGACATCGAACGTGATTCGAACTTTCAAAGTCAAGATATAAAAGAGGGAACAACACCAGAAGGTTCACTTGCAAATGATGAACAGCAAAGTCAACAAATGTATTATCATCTTCCACCTCAAAATTGGAACAATCAAATGGCTGCACAATCGCCATCACCATATCAAATGCAACCAGTGTCACTTCCAACTCCAGTGAACTATCAAAATGTCATGCCTTATGGAAATTTCTCTATTCCACCACCACCACAATCAACTGCTGCTGTTACTTCTTCAGCATCTGTTCAAGGAGTTCATGGAAATGCTGAAGATGTTCTTCATTTAATTCGTGAACAGGAGTTTGAATGTTCAACAATTGATTGGAAGCAGAAGGAAAGTGTTGAAGCAAATGGAAGTGATTTACCAACTGACGTTGCAGTTCTTCAATTTTTCTATAACATTGGCGTTCGTTATGTTCTCACCTGCGGTGTTCAAAGTCGTTTAGAAGCTGTTGCATCTCAATTTGAGAAACTCGATGCAAATGATGACAATAATAACATCATAATCAACACCGAAAGCACAACTGCTGCAGATTCCAAAGCAAATGAAAAAGGAAATCTTAAATTGGATCCACCACCAGTTCCAACCAACACTCCAGTATCATCAAAGACGGTTGGTTCTAATTATGGTCCACCAGGAAATCGTGTTTACAATAATCACAATCAAAATTCTGGATATCGTCGACCATTTGATCGTGACGGATCTCATCGTCCATTAAATCCAAATCCACACACACGAAAAGATTTCAAATTTAATTCCAATGCTAAAAATGTCCAAAAGCAGGAATCAAAAGCCATGGGATCGTCAAATTATGGCTCAAAAGCAGGAAATGGAGGAACATTCTCAAGACTCAACACAGCAAACTTTGCAACAAATACAAATCAAGAGAAAGTAACGCCTTCGATTCCAGTTTACACTTCAACAAACTCCCCGACGTCAACACAAGAACCGTCGCATTTACAGATTCAAACACAGTTGACTGATTATAATCAAGTTTATCAGCCAATAACGCCACAACCATTCCATCAATATCCACCACATCAGAATTTTGTTCCACAACCACATCAACAGCAGCAAGGTGTGACAATGATTTATCAAATTAGTGATGATGGCGGATACACCATGCGTCCAGTACAACAACCAATTCCTTATGGACAACCCTATCGTAAATTTCCCTTCATTAATTGTTTGAATTCTTTTTAAATTTCTTTCTTTGTTTAGCATATCAATACCAACAAGCGCCAGTTTTCTATCCAATTCAAAACTTCAATCAACAACCACCTGGAGTTGATAGTTCTGGATCGATTTTAAGCAGTAATGATTCTGGGATTTTGGATTCAGCTTTGATGAATCCGATTCAATATTATCCGCAATATCCTGCACCAGTTCCGGTTTATTACACTCAAGCTCCAATGCCGCAAACACCTCATGTTGCTCAAGCAGCACCAGTTTTCCAACCATCTGGGCCTCTTCAAGGATATAATTCGCAACCAATTCAGATTGCAACGATCGTTCCATTACCAGATCCAAACATTGCTAAAGTCGAAAGACCAGAAAATGTTCCTGCTGCAACTCAAGAAGCTAATCAAAAACATGATTAATTATAATCAAATCGATGCTCAACATATTGAAGTAATTTTTCCCTAATTATCCTGTTAACTTTAATTCACACAATATTTTTTGAATTAATATTTTTTCAACTGTTTAAATTTGCATTCATTTTATTCCCGTTTAAAATGCATTTTTCTTTTTCTCTCAAAACGTGAAATAAAAAGATTTAATTAAATATGTAATTAATAATGTTTAAAACTTTTCATTGGTAATCCTTTGACACCAAGTCCGGTGATTTTGAAAAGTCCACCAGCTGGTGGAAGTTTTGGTTTTGGTTTTCCAGCTGTTGTTACGAATAAAATGTCAAAGTTTGGACCACCAAATGCCAATGAAGTCACTTGAGCTGTTGGCATGGGAATTTCTTGAATAATTTTCTTTGTAATTGGGTTGATGACAATAATCCGAGATCCATTCCATGTCGCAACATAAATGATTCCATTTTCATCAATTGTCATGCCATCAGGTGCAAAGGAACTTCCACTATGACTTTTACTGAAGTCAATTAAAATTGATTCATTTGCTGTAAAGTTAAAATAATTTAATTTGACATCTGTACAGTTGAAAATTCTTACATATTTCACTTGTTGTTTGATTGTAATCATAAACCTTCACATCACGAGTGACTGAATCAATGTAGAAGAACTTTTTATTAGTTTCATCCCAAGTTAAACCATTACTGATTCCAATCTCGTTCTTCAGTTCAAAAGCTCCAGTTGTGGAGTCTTTAAAACGATAGAAACTTCCAACTCGTGTTTTTGACAAATCATACTTTGATTCATCGCCCATTGTGCCAAAGAACAAAACTCCTGATGGATCAACTTTCCCATCATTGCAACGATTGCCACTGAAAGCTTTATCAACTTCAACAAGAACTTTCGAAATTGAAGCTTGGCTTGACTTTCCATCCCATTTGATCAAAAGAACTTCACGATTAGCACCAATGACGAATTCATCGGTTGTTCCCTCAACGGGAATGAAGAATCCAATAGCAGCGTTATTATCTTTAATTGTCGCTCGATAAATTTCTCCATTCTTGTAATCATAACGAAAGATGGCTGGAGCCACAATATCAACATAATATAAACTTTGTCTTTCAACATCCCAATGTGGACCCTCCAAAAGTTCACCACGTTGTGCTTCGTTAGTGAGTTCTTCGATTTTCATATCTGCTTGTGACATCTTGAAACAAGGAAGAAAAGAAATATTTCTTCAATTTACGTTAAATCTTGTACAAGTAGAAGAGAATAGAAAAATGCTGAACTCCTGTTGAAATTATTTTCAACTTTCTGTCTAGATTTAAAAGTTTTAAATTGAGTTTTGAAACTGTCAAATTTACCTCCATAAAACCATCGTAAAATATTCCACCAGTTTGACTGTTGAAAGAGAAACTTAAGCTGATTTTTAACAGAACCAAAGCTAACAAACGAATCAACTTCAACATGATGAACCTACGCAACACTTTTTATTACCTCAACGTCAACAACAAATTCACGACTAGAAACAATCGTCGCATGGAAACTTTTTATATTGTTCTCTCAAGAAAATCTCCACTGATTTCTTGAGCTGACTTGCTTTAAAAGTCAAGTTTGCGTAAAAGAGAAAAAGTAAAGACTAAGAGCAAAGCCATTCATTGTTTGCTCAAGTGAAGAAAACCTTCATGACAATTCTCTTAAGTTTCATTCGTCGTTTAGCTTAAACATAAGTTTATTCATTTAATTATCTTTTTAATGTCATTTTACTCTCTATTGTTACATAAAGTTCAATGAACTTTTAATTAAACTAACCCATCAAACGTAATAATTTTCAGAAAAGAATGTTGAGAATTTAATCAGAAATTCCTTTTCCGTCAATCAGCTTGTTGAAGATGTAACAAAGTGTACGTACCATCAAACACAGTATTGGTTCTTGTTTGCGTTTTTCAATCTCTGCATGTTATCCATCTACATCACACAACATCAGAACAGAACACAACAAAGTTGAGTTTCATTTTCTCTTCTTCCCTTCACCAAAAAAACGAAAAAAGGAAAAGTGAACACAAATCCCTCTCACAACATCGGCCTGCTGGCTGATTCATTTCCAGTTGATCCGTCGAACGGTGAACATCTTCACATTCAAACAAATAGCGTCAGGGTGATTGGGGTTCATTTATTTATTGTGTCATCTGCTCTCAGTTCTCGATTTTTTTTTCTTCAACTGTCTCTCTCACTACAAAAGCAATGGTACAAAGTGTTTACTGTCCAATTTGTGCAATTCGCAGAGGTGGAAATATTTTGTGTTAACGTCTGACAATTCAGATTGTCAGATTGTTTTGTGTCATTGAAAGTTTTATGTGTGAAATATTTGAAGAAGAATATTAAGTGAAGAAAAGAGAATGACCGTTTTCATTAAATAAATAAAACGATAGTTAGTTCATCTTGCAACAATAAAAAATAAAGATATAAATTAAAATTAAAACAATTGGAATATAATCTGCACACAGAACCGAATCGATATAAAATTGAGGTCATTAATTTGAGCGATGGAATCGACAAGCTTCAAGAAGCCTGTATTGGTAAGTACCATCATACTCGAATAAAACTTCTTAACAGACACTGAGAAGATGGGAAAAAAATTCCATTCTGGTCAGGTAGAAAATGAGATGAAATGAACGAAGAGAAGGCAACTGGATAGGCAGATGGATTTCGGGTTGATGTAGACGGTGATGGATTTCTTCGCGAGTTTCCTTTTCGACTTAAATTCTCCTTTTCTCTCTCTCTATGCCAACTACCTACTTCGTTCTCAATGCGGTTTTTCATTGTCCAAGAACCTCATATAACTCTGGGCGATACAAAATAATAAAAATGCTTTTAAAAGATGCTGAATTCAGTTGCATCTCAATTTGACCTCTTAATCTTATCATAGCCGCAACAACAATAATTTAATTGCATTCTTCCCACATACATACATATTTGAATTTGGTGTTTTTTGACACGACAACCTATGTTACTCAATAAGCAAGTGCCTGGATATTTCCAATCGTCAACGTGGATAATTTCATGTGCGTGTTTGTGTGTAATGAGGTTTTTTCAATGAACATTATTATGATAATTAAATTGGGACACAATTTTCAGGTGGGCGTTTCATAAAGTGTGAGTGCATTGATTTCAATTGTTATCCTCGATGTCGGAAGTGAAAGGGTTTGAGTTCGATCCCAACGGTGTGTGCATGTGTTGTTAATTGATGAATGCAAATCAGTTATGGATAAATTTGAATTAATTTTCGCAATACGGTTAATGACACTATGCAGCAACTTGCAACGGCTTTATCAGATTTAATCAATTTATGACACAATTAAATATTTAATTCACTAAAAAATTCAAACGAATTTCAATGGAATCGAAATGACATGTTCGCATTCACATGCACTGATATATATTTGTAAAGCGCAAGAAGCAAATAATTTATGTCCAATAAATATCCCGGACAGTCATCATCAACAACCATTCTGCAATATTGATTTTTCAACCCTCATCACCTCGCCATCATCAAAATTAGTTCCATAATATTTTTATTCGCCAATTCTCATACATATCTAGCATCAGATAACTCTTCTCATGCTACAATATAATTTCATGATAAACGCTTGACTTTCAACAATAAAAAAAGAACACAAAAAAGCGGATAATATAATTGTTAACAAGGCTCAGTATTTAGCATTTAACATCATCTCCTAGTGATGATAATAAATAAAAACGAAACATTAGCCTGACAAAATTTATCATTTCCTTCTCTCTCTTTCCCTTTTCCACACTTTCTCTCTTTCTTTCTTTTTTGCACTCAAAGTTGTAAGCCTTGTCGTACTCGTAAGTAAAAAGCATCCTTTCTCATCAAATGATGGGCCTTTCAGATCAGAAATTTGTTTGATTCATCACCTCGTTAACGATGTTTCTTTCAATGGTAATAGTGGTAGTGTCACCAATTCAATCAAATGATCCATACAGCTCGGGTTACAGCCTGCTTCAATTCTCTCCAATGACAACGACAGCAAATTTTGAGAGAACACATGTAGAGCGTAGCAATTCCAGCTGTTACCGATAAACCAATTTACTAAGGAGTGGAGGAAAATTGCGTCGCAGGCGAACCTCACTGTGTTTACTTACTGGTGGAATATATTCGATCCGATTTCATCATAACGCTTGCTCGTCGATGAACCCTATTCCCTTATTCAGCATTACAACTCTCTGACAAACCAGAAATCCCAATGATGGTCATTTTAAAAATCGAAATAAGTCTTTTAAATTTTCTCATGCTTTTGATGGAATCTTTAGACGTTGGTTTATGAATTTATTTACACATTGTGGATGTAAATGATTATCAAAAGTTTCTTTATTGTCATCAGTGATTGTTTCGATTTCCGAAGAGAAAGAAAACTCTCAAAAGGAATATCAAAATTACTTGATGTCTTAAATGGACAAAGGGTTCAAGAACAGCACACATTTACACAAACACACACATAACAAATCGTTCACGTAATCAACACGGTCATAGGATATATTCTGAAGAAGAGGCTAGTGAAAGCAAAGGAAGACAAGGGACGGTCTTTCTGGTTATTGATTTTCACCCTCATTTTGCTACGACCTAAATTGGATCATTTCAAAACGCGAACGTCAATTTAAGCTAACGAAGCATCATCGAATGATTATTACTTTGGGACATTTCTAAATCTTTTAAAAGATTTCTTTTTCTTCTTCTGAATGAGATTATTTGAGAAATGCTTTGATGAATCTATAAAGCGAATGAAAATAATTGATAAATGTTTCACATTGTGAACGTTATAAAAAAATCATTTGAAACTTGACGACATTCAAGTTGCTTTAATAATTTTTATGAACGTGTTAACAATAAAAGTAGGAAAATTAAGAAGCTTAACATTAAATTTTTCATAAGCATTCAAGCAATCTTCAAAAAAGGTTCTCAAATTCACAAGAAAATACTTAAGAATAATATGTAGTAAGAATACTAGGCAACAACTTGAACTCATCATTCACCACGTATCAACAAACGGTCTTTGCTGAGTTTTCATTCTTTCTCTCTTCGGTTAGATAGAAATAATTAGATGAAGCAGCAAAAACTTCGTCATGCGTCAGACGCCATTCGATAGATAAGAAAGGAAGCGGATGGGATAGCAAGCATAAGCAGCGAAAGATGAAGATGAAACGTGTACATAGTGACGAGAAGAGAAAGTTCAACCTCTAGGTAGGATGAAATCATAAAATTTTCTTTTGTAGCAGAGCAGGCACATAAGAAAAAGTTTATGATTCTTTTCTTGCCTGCCTTAGCTGTGTGGTAGTAAAAAGGAATTTTATGGCTAAGGATGATGCTTCTAGAATGGGGAATAAATTCGAAGTCGAATGAAGATTATGAGGTGGAGGGTTGCGTTGTTGTTTGTGGCAGAATGAAGCTGGCAGTTCATGCTTCTGCGCCTGTCATACAATCCTAACGAGCACACAAGAAGACAATCTGGATTCAACATTGAAGAGGAAATAGAGCGCTCACTCGAGTTGAATTGGCGAAGAAACTTTTCCTTTTCTTTTCATTCTTTCTTTTTTTTGCTTTCCTTTTTATCGGAAGAATCGCTTAGTTCACAAGCCGATGATAGCAAACTATGAGTCGAAAAGAAAACGTAAAGATTTTATAGCGTGCTTATCGAAGAACAAAAAGATAACGTAATAATTGATTGTAATGTAATGTTTTTACTGTACATAGAAAAAATAGGAAATAATCTCCGAAATGTTTATTTTGGTTATTCAAATAAGATTTCTTTCCGAGTTTATAATCAAAATAAATGTTGCTCTTAGCGGCGGATGATGCGTGACCAAAAAGTCACGAAATAAAGAGAAGTTGAATGAAAGAAAGAAAAAAAGATCCTGCGAAACTGATGAACATTTCCTGGGGTTACGAAAGCAGCTATGTAGTCATGTATTTGAAGCGCTTGAGATTTGCTGGTGTGAGTGGAAGCAGAAAATCGATGAAATTTGGTCGTTTTGATGGCAATTGGATTGAGGGGGAGAGATTGGATGATGATTTTCCTTAAGTTCACATTTCCACTTTTGATTGGGAGCGAAGATATTCACGAGGGAGAAACGAAGGAAGGTTAGTGGTGATGGGCACTCATCTCACTCGTTATGAAATGAAGATGGCCGTTAATAGGATAAACGGTGCGCTTGTTAATGATTGATTATGTATATAAGTGCTTATGACAGTTTCTAACATTTAGATGAATGAAAATTCGATTTTATGAAAATGATTTTTTGCAAGGATTTTCTATTTTTTTTTGTTTCTTATTTTTTTGAAAAGCATTTAATCAAAATTGGCATGAATGAATGCAGCATATCAACTTCTTCTTAGAACTTCAAATAAACATGAGAGAGACCAAAACAAAAATCACATGTAGATGAAAGAGAGTAAAAACAAGAAAAAAATTGTTTGTGTAGCAAAAAAAAAAGTGAAAATGTAAACAAAATCACTTTGAAATGTTTTATTACTGAAGATTTTCCTTATGCTATGCTCTCTCATAATCAAAGTTAGAACACAGGTTCTCAATACGAAGGGTTTGAAATGAAAGAAAACCCCTTGTTCGGACATGTGCAGACGAAAACGTGAGAAAAGAGAGAGAAAATGTGCAATAACTAAATGAGAATACAAAATTTCATATTTATGGAACTTCACTTGATAATATCAAATAAAAAAGCCTTTCACTCACTGAATTTAATTCAGATTTTAAAAGAACAACGAAAAACTGTTAAAACTCTCGACAGATTATTTTTTCTATTATGTAATCAACTTACTTTCGTTGCAATTATGGTTTCTTTTACTCAGTAAAAGTTCACAGCTCTTATGACTTGAAATAACTGGCGTATTCGAGAATATCAATCAGTCTTTATATGTTTTGTGTAGATTTTTGGACACAAGCTCACTTGATGCCGCAAATACTGAGATTAGAAGCAACGCTTATCTATCACAGTTTCAAGTCACGATAAAGACACTCTTACTTGAAAATTGATAGGAAGTTAGCAACGTAACAATTTCAGTACTGAAAGTTCAATGAAAAGGAAAAACAGAAAACTTTTGATACGTTTTAAGAGACACCTGGACAGGATGTGTGCATATATGACATTCTGGTTTTATTTTTCAGGTGCGTAGCGAGAAAAGAAAAAGAAATTACGTTTACATAGCTTTCAATGATTATGAAGATGTCGATTAAAAATAGAACGTTTATATCGAGACTAGAGTGAATGAAAATATTTGAGAAGAAAATCTGACGATGATCGCCAATACCAAAGCCAAAACGACTGATTTAAATCTTCTGTTCCTATTTCTTTAGCTGCCTTGTTGTAAAATATTTTGAAATGAAATGAAATTTCTTTTTTGGAGAACAATACTTACAATACAAAATAAATAAATAAATTTAGGTGTCCATTCAATCGTCATCATCAAGCATTCGTCTTCCCATTGCATCTTACAAGAGCATTTCTCAAATTCTTTTTTGCACATTATTCTCCGAGTCTGGAATGAGACAAGCAAACGAAACAAGCAGACGATTGATGGAGTGATGTGCATGTGTTGGAAGTGTTTTAGCAATAATTTCGAACACATAGGCCGAGACCTGCAGAACGCGGCGCAGATGGGAAGACGATGAGTGGCGAAGAAGAAGGCAATGGTGAAGTGAACTCTGAAAGTACAGTCTGTTCAAATAAAAATAAAGAGAAGAGTCATGCTCTGTGTTGCGTTAGGCTTTAACATCTCGTCGCTTTATTCCATCTCATCCCGTTTTCGCAGAAGCAACCAAAAAAATATTATACTTTTCTTGTCGTTTGAACAGCACAGCAGACAGTAAAACAGAATAAAAACGAACCGCAATAATAAAGTCGAGAATATTGTAGCTCGTTGGCCAAAATTGGGCAGTTAAAGCTGATACGATGATGATTTCAGATATCTTCAAACCCACACATAGAAGCACTACGGTGACAAACAAATAAGCTTTCATGACGATGTCTGATAGAGACACTTCACTTTTCTCATGTTTCTGATTTTTCAGTTATTTGAAATAATTAAGAAGAAGCATAAAATATTTAATATCAAGATAAATTATAAAAAAACTGCATGCTTCTTAAAATTATAAAAATTTGTATTCCATGAGACACCAAGAATGATCACAGAAAAGTTTGTGTTACCAGTTTCCGTTATTGAAGTATCAAGTACAATGCTTGAAGGTTGTTCACCATCACCACAACGCCAAGAGTTTTTGGTCTGATAATTTACACATTTTTTCAGTAGATTGACACATTTCGTTGGTCATTATTAGCTTCAACGAATTTCCTTGGATGTGTTTCCAATGAATGTGTTGGGCATGTGAAGAAAGAAAATAATAAAACACTTTTGTGGTCGATGGCAGTGTGGTGAACAGAAATTATCAGGTTCCTGTGAAAATGAGAATAAAATGCATGTAGCGTCTATAGTTGTTGTCTACAGACACGTCAACTAAGACGTCAGATAGCAATAATTAATGAAACCACCTGAGTAATTTCTTTATATCAATATTTTTTATAAATTTAAAATCTATTTAGAATGCCTGATTTTTTCTGCGCTGATATTTTTTTCAAAAAGATTAAGATTAAATTTTCTGATGAAATGGAAATTTTAATATTCCTCCATTCGAGTAAATTACCGAAATTAATTAATTAGTCCCTTCAATGGAACTTCAGGTATCAAGAAAGGCTTTTCGTTTCAAGGCAAGTCTTCCCAACACGACAAAAATCGAGCTCGAAACACAAAATCGTCGTCATGCATCATCACATAATCAAAAATATCCGAACCAACTTGAAACGAGCTGGCACACACGAGAGAGCTTCAGTCAAGTTTTAGCTCTTCAGTACAGTGGAAGTGTCTCTGAAGGTAGAAAATATAAAACATAAAAGACTTCTTCAGTTTTTATCTTCTCTCTTGTCGTGCAAAAAACGGTAAAAATCGATTAAACCGGAAATTCTGAATTATACTTCAAATTTTTTAAGGATTAAATTACTCAAAGCAAGCATTTAATTTCTTTCTTCGAAAAATAAAAAAAAATTGCGGGTTTTGAGAGTTAAGCTCCACTGTGTCAACTGTCGAATTCTCCACTCGTTTTAAAGAATTCGTTAAAATTTCGTTCAGTTTGAATTAGAATCAACAAAATAATTACGGAAAACATTGAATTTTAATCCTTAATTTAATGTCAAGTGTATTGAAGTTAATAAATTCATTAATATTTGCACGGTGAATTCGTTTTCGAAACTTCCGTTTTTACTTGAATCTTTTTGAAGTGTAGAAGTTTGTCTTTCTCTCTCATTCTCTTGAATTCCTCTCTCAAAAACTTTGCCAGTTCTGAAAAAAAAATACATCGAGAAGACAGCAGCTCCAACTAAATAACCAGCATTTTCATAAAAACTCGAACGCAGTAGTTTGGTTCAAGTGATATAACCAGGTTTTTTTTCTTTCTCTTATTTTCCTGTAGTTAAATTCGTTGAAAAGAAAGAAGAAGCACTGTGAATCACAAGGAATGTCTTTGAATACAGGGAAGGCATGTTGTCGACTCTGTTTAGCACCCGAACACGAATGTGTGAACATCTTTAAAACACAAGCAGCTGACAAACAGCCAATCCAGTCAAAAATAAATTCATGTGTACAGATCCAGGTAAGCAAATAAAAGAACATTTCAATCATTTTGGATCGCCAATGTAGATCTAGTGAATCACCTTAAAAACCCGAGCTTATTGTATACGAGAAAAATCGATAAGTGTCAGTGTGGTCGCTCACGAGGCAGCAGAAATAAAATATAAGAAAAAGAAGAAGAAGAGGAAAAAAATGTGTGGTGCTTAGCTGACGATGATGAAACTCCGTTTCGTTCCATCATTCGACAATTTCAAGCATTCAACTGTATGTGTTGGTGGATCCGTTTCTCCATTTATTGGTGATGATGATGAATCAGTTTGACTAGTTTTCATCGTTTCTTGAGAAATGAGAAGAAGCCATTCATGATCGGATGGATGATCATCAAATATAGGATACAACGAAGAAGTCAAACAAGCGTCCGACGTTTTGCGAAAGAAACAGGAAAATAATTGACGGACAATGCTCTCCCTTCTTTCCTTTTGTGCATTGCTTACTAGGTAGAAGTTCCATCGACATTCACATTTTTCGACTTCTTTTCGTTGGTTCCTTCTTTAAGAGTTCATTATGAAAGAAACAACATCACATGGTGTATGAAATTCTCTTCTTTTTTCGTTCTTTATGTGATCGCATTGAGAACGGATGAAGAAGCAAAATGGAAGAAACGATGACAACAGCAGTCAACTACAATTTTTCGTGTATACAAGCTGAGAGTTGAATTGTGTGTCTACATTGAAGTCAATCATCAGCGCGAGCGTGTGCTGTAATGGTGATTGTGAAGCACTTTCAAGCCGCTGGTGACGCACACAAAAAAGCCGATTCCAATTAAATTACAACCGCATATTATCTTATCGCAAAGCTCACTTCGAATCGAGCGAGAGAGGACCATGTTGATGGCAACTCGAGGCCATCAAAAAACTTCGTTTCTTTCTTTCTTTTTTTTCTTCGTCGTTGTTCTGCATGTGTTTCAATCGCTCGCTTCTCGTGTCTTTGGTGACTTGGCTGAGTTCGCAAAAAGAAGAGAAGAAAAAAAATGAAATCAAAATCAAATACGTGAAGCTGAAAATAGTTCATCCGCTTACACAAACATCATCATCATCATCGTCATCGGAACGGACGATTGGTGATTGACACATGCAATGACCAAAACAGAAACTTGCTAATTGAAATCGATTTATGTTTTCTCCATAATTGCATAAGCTCACTTTGATGTACTTTTCAATCAACGTCACTAAAAGAAATCTTTTTTTTCCATTTTTTGTCGATAGATTTCTGAAACAGATCGCTTATCACTGAACATTTGTCATGCCTGCATAAGTTATTTAAATTCATGGCAAAGTTTTAAAAATCGATGCGATGCAGCACAGAGAAAACAGAAAATTTGGCTTTCAACGGGTGATGGAAAAGCTTCCAGTGGGCAGTCGTTACTTAAAACACAACTTAATGGTCATGGTAATCATTTAAAACCAGCTCTTGAAAATGCACAACAGAAATTTCAAGAGAAACAAGCTGAATTACAACGAGAAAAGTTACAACAATTGGTACAGCAACAACAAGAGAAGCATCAAGTCGATACAAGTTTTATAAAATCTGAACCAGCATCTGATGATGATGACGTAAGTGAAAAATATTTACTTTGTTCTTCTCATTATTGACTTTAATCTTTTTTAATATTTTAAGGATGAAGAGAATGTCATGGAATTAGATCCATCACAATTTTTAGCTCAAGGTAGTAGTGATGAAGAAGAAGAATCAGTTAATGAAGATAGTCGAGCAGGAAGTTTATTGAATGGAAATGGACCACCAATATTAACATCGCTTGGACTTACACATGTCAACAGCATTCCATCAAATCCTTTTGCATCTTATTTGGTTAGTGAATCATTTAAAAGTTTTTTAATTCAAAACTTAATCGTTGAAATATTTTGCAGAACTCCGATGATTCAGCAAGTGAGGATAAAGCAAGCGAAGTGTCCAGTAATGGAAGTCGACAGACACAAGTTCCAGCTAGCTGTAGTGTTTGTAATTTACAATTTTCGAACCGTGCCAATGCTCGACGTCATGAGAAAAACATTCACATGCTTTCACCAAAGCCTATCGGACCATCAGCAACAGCATCATCAAACCAGCAATCAAAAGTAAAAGCTGAAGCTCAACATTCAACAATGAGTCAACCATTGTCATCAAATATTTCTCTGACAAAGAGAGCAAGAGTACAAACACCAATTCATATCGACTACACGAAACCTGAGAGATATCGTCATCTTTTGACACCATCAAAGTTGCATTTCATTCTCAGTAATTTAAACTTTTTAGAGCAAGCTCAGAACATGAAATGCAAATGCTGCAATAAACAATTTCCAAGTTATAAATTCTTCATGGGACACATGAGAAAGAAGTATCATGGATTGCCACGAAATGTTTGCTTTAAATGTTTGAAACAATTTGACAGCAAAGGACAATTTATTGGTCATTTGAAACGTCCAGGTGGAACATGCCCGAATCTTTATAGGCTCGTCATGGCTGACGACCAAATTCCTAAAAATTTACTTCCAACTGATACAAATTTAAGAACACCAGCAAAAGATGTTCTCGCTAATCGCGTTTACGCATGTGCGATTTGTGACGATACATTCAGACTTAAGTCAGATTTTCGTGAACATGTTTATCGTACACATTTGGAAGTAACAAAGAATCGCGAAACACCAAATGCCAGTTGTATAAATTGCAATGAATCATTTACAGACTCATCAGTAAGACGACGACATTTCAATAATCTCGATTGTATCGTTTATATTGTTTGCAACACATGTGGTGAACAATTTCCATCGCAAGCTGTTTATCTCGAACATGTTTATCAGACACATTTACAAGCGCAAGAGAACGGTGATGGTGGTGAAGAAATTTTATTTGAAGAGCCACCTGAAATGGATCTGAGTGGTAGTGGTGGTGATATTGTAATATCGAATAAAAGTACACAAAGTTGTCCCGTTTGTGATAAGCAATACAATAATTATTACAATGTTTTACGTCACATGGAAGCGAAACATCCTGATCAAGTACCTCAAGTTTATCAATGTCCCGAATGTCCTGATGAGAAGTTCAGTAAGCAAACATATTTGAGAGAGCATTTGGCAAAAGTACACAATAAAGTTGACGTGTCATCACGACAACTTATGCAACATCAAATAACGCCAGCATTTGTATGTAAAATACCAAATTGTGGAAAAGAATTTCGTAAAATTCCTGAATGGCTTGAACATCAAGTATCACAACATAATGATCAACAATTGCGTTGCATGTTTTGTGATCACATCGGTGATAGTCGTGAAGAATTCGAGAAGCATGTTGAAAGTCATATGAACCAAACACAAGGTGAATCCGACGATGAGAATCCAACACCAACAAAGACAGATCCTGAACAAACAAAATCTTATAAATGTCGTCATTGTAATAAAAGAATCGCAACAAAAACAGGCTTACAAAAGCACATGATTAAAGTTCATAATGTCGGTGGTGAGCTCGTTAAATGTACGCTTTGTCCGGCTGATTTTGCAAACGATAAAGGCTTGAAAGTTCATTTGTGGCGTTGTCATGAAATACGTGAAGCTGATTATGAGAAAATATTACCACCAGATCTTCTCGATCCTTACATGCAACAACAAAGAAAGATTAAACAAGAAGAAGAACAAAAATCAATTCTCATTGCAAATCAAATTGGAAGTACAAAAGTTTTTGAATGTTTACTTTGTCATATTGTTTATACGTCACGTGATGAGTTAGCTGAACATCAGAAGACAATTCATGCAATGGATGATGTTGATGTGATGGAAACTGATGATACATATAACGCAATAATGCAAGAGAATTCGTCAGCAACGCCGATCGCTCATGTGACGGGGGATGATGACTCGCAAATGAATGCTGCGGCTGATGCACAAGAATATTGGTTTCAATGTCGTTTCTGTCAACGATCTTTTAATTCGAGTAAGAAGCTTACAATTCATATGAATAGTCATCAAGATGGAGCATCGAATGGACCTGACAAACATGGCGAATATCCGTGTAAAGAGTGCAACATGGTTTATAAGTCAAAGAAGTCGCTTTGGGTTCATCGACATAAGAAACATCCGCGAATTCCTGAACCGTCTCATTGTATTGCCTGCGAGAAGACTTTCTTTGATAAAGCTGAATTTGTTCTTCACAAACAACAAGTTCATCCTGGAAGTGTCGATAATCATTTGGAAGGAGAAGCGGATGATGGCGAATCATTCCTCACTGATGGCCATTGGTTGTTAGATTCATCAACATCTGATTCACCAACACAAATGAAACCACCAGGAAGAGACATCAATATGATAACAACAAACTCAGGAACAAAGAAACGTAACCGTCCAGCACCGTCTGAAACGCCTGATGGTGAATTTGCTTGTGATATGTGCCCGAAAGCATTTTCTAATGCCAATGCCCTCCAAGTTCATCGTGGCTGGCATTTCCGTTCACCTGATGGTCGTAAAGTTACAGACCCATCACAAATGTGGATGCCAAATCAAACGCCACCAAGTAAAGTACGACGAAATGTTGCACCAGTTCAGCTGCCATCAGTCGCAACTCCAATTTGTCAACATTGTAATACAAAATTTGCCAGTCATAATAATCTTCGTCGTCATATTATTGAAGTTCATAAAAAGAGTCAAAGTGGAAGCACCTTACATGATGGAACAACGAATGATGATGTAAAAGTTGATCGTGTTGGTGAATGCACGAAATGTAATGTGACATTCTCAACATTAGCCGAGTGGGTTGATCATAAAATTAATGATGCTAAAAATAAAAGATCATCCTTTGTACCTTCAAGTGGTGGATCATCAGGTGGTGGTTATGAATGGAATTGCGAAATTTGTACAAAAATTTTCACAAGAAAAGAACGATTAATGCAACATATGCTAAGTCATTTAAATGATCGTGAAATGAATCCTGATGTTCTTGCAATTCATAAACAACAATTACAACAACAAGAAGGAATAGAAAAAGAAGAAGATGATGAGTCAAAAAAGAAGACTTCAAAGAATGGCGTACGAGATTCAGAAGATGAAGCTGATTCATCAGGTGAAGATGAAACTGAAAATTCCGATGATGAAGATGAAGAAGAAGACGATGACAATAGTAAACCAAAAACTTTCAGTTGTGAACTTTGTCATTTTAATTTCGAAAATTCACAAGAGCTTCGTTCACATGTCGCTGAACATTTTCTGAATGGTGGTGGAACACAAACGACGGTGAAGAAAGAAGAAAAAGTTGAAGAAAGTGACACAGAACTTGATATTGATGAATATGTGGAGCAAGAATTAAATGAAGTTGAACTTGAAGAAGCTCAAGTTGATTATCAACAAGCAACGACATCGCTAGATGAAGATGAAAGTTCAAGTGATGACGATGATTCTTCGTCATCTGCTGATAAAATAGAAGAAACTCCAAAGAATTCGCCTCATCCACCTCTTCCTAAAATTCAAGTCCAAGTTCATCGTTGTCGTGTATGTAATGCCGCATTCCTCGATACAGCTCGATCAGTTGAGTGCATGATGAATCATCAAAAACCAACCAGTTATAAATGTAGCGAATGTCAATTGTTCTTCAATGGTTCGAAGCAGCTTCAAGATCATGAGAAGCTTTGCCATTCATAAAATTAAATAGATTTTTCTAGAAAAAAATTAAATTATAGTCTCTAAAGAATTTGAAGTCTGCATTGAATAAATTTTAAATTAAGAAAAAAAAGCTTGTAAATCATTGTTTTTATTTCAGAATAATTTACGAGATGACTTCAATAACTTTTAACTTCTTTATTTTTTTGTTTTTAATAAAAATCTTATGTTTAATGCGGACACATAAAGCTCGTCGGAATGGCGAGCTTGCTTACATTCTAAGGTCTTATTTTAAATGAAAAATATACAAAAAAATCAAATCAAACAATATCTGTAGAGTTTTCTTAATTAAATATTGCTATTGTAAAATTCAATTCCTTTTATTTTGTTCACAAATTATTCAATTTTTCTGTTGTTGCAAGAACGAGAGTTTAGAATGATAGATCGATTTCCAATACGATTCTAAACTCTGTCAAGATGTCTTTTTTTGTACACTATTTAAAGAAAAGATTAGGAGAGAAAAAAATTTTTGAATCAGAGTTGAAAGCTTACTTACGTCGGTTTACGTTACGTAAAAATTACGTAAATAACGTAGTGTATCCAATATTTAAATTTTCTGTCACATTACGCTTAATGGGTAACAAATTTCTTAAAAAAATCTTAATATTTGTATCCTTTTATAATCATACGAAGATACTTTTGAAAAAATCTTCATATAGCACTTGAGTAATCGCTAAGCTTAGCTTAGGGCAAGTAGCGGATCTGTGTAATCTGATGAAGTTGTGTATTTTGGCCCAAGCTTCTTTTTATATTTCTTTACGACTTTCGTCTTTGAAAGCTTTGATTTAAATTTGCTTAATTTCATCAATTTTTTCTCATTTTCTCCTTGATCAACATCTGTCAAATCGGAGCTTTCGTTTTCCTTTTCCTTCTCTTTCTCAAGATCAAGCAATTGCAATTGTTCGAAAATATTCTTTGGGCTTGGATGTGATGGATGGGATTGGGAGGAATTTTTATTAGCATAAACAACGATGAAATGAGAGAAGGCTGGGTCACTTCCCCCATTTATTTCAGCGAAATCTTTAAAGTTTTTAAATGGATCTTGTGGGTAGTATGCCTCCTTTTTCGAAGAAGTAAGTTGTTGAGCGTTTGGTCTTCCATGTCCATTTAAGAAGCTTGCATAGAAATCGTTATCGCCTTTTAATCTAAACGATCTTTCACCTTCCGGGAAGAATGTTCCACCTCGAACAACAGAAAAATCTCCTGAACCGAGAATCGATTGATCAAAATTAGAAGCGCGACCAGCACTGTAACGACCAGCAATTGAAGCTGCTGAGTTTTGTGTTTGATAATTTCGAACTGGTGATGAACCTGCTGGTGAATTACGGAAAAATAATGGAAAGAAATTTTGTTCAGCTGGAGCTGGATTTTGTGCATCGAAAGATGAATGAGAAGCTTCGCCATGTTGAGTTTGATCGCTTCGATCGATTGAAGCATAACTGTTGGGGGTCTGAATTTGTCTGAACCCATTGTTTGACTCCCGAATTAGTGGTGATGATGAATATTGACGAACTACTCTTGACTCAGACCTTACAACACTATACTGTGGTTTAGGAAGCTCGTCAGGCTCCATCCACATGTCAGAGTCGGGATGATCATCGGTAGCTGTAAATTAAAACGTTAATTAATTTTTATGACATTTAATAACACAATGAATTGTTGTAATTTAATTAATTGTAATGCTAGAGATTCGAATTATGCTAATGACACACACACAGCATGAAAGCTTGTCTAATCCTTAATTAAAAAGAGAAAAAATAATCAAGAGTTTCTTAAACACATTGTAAACCTTTTAATCATGATGACCCAAGTATACATACATAGATATGTCACCCGTGACTGTCTCGCCAATGAATATGAGGAAAGTTTTATTTGCTTGAATAATTTCAGTGAGAGAGATATTTGTAATCATTTATAATGATGCCTTTGAAGAATAAGCAATAAGCGCTTACGATTACAAATCAAAGGCGCACAAGCGACGCATAAAGTTGATTAGCCATACACATATGTGAGAGAATAATTTCTGTGACCAGGAAGACATTTCCCGCTTATCTTACGCAATGCTTTATGTCATGCAATGCGTTTTTGCTATCTCATGATAATTTATGAGGAAAAGAAGAAAAACATTGAACATGTTAACTTTATCCTTGCAAGAGAAATGAAAGAAATGAGTGAATTATGGAAGCATTTAATTATCTTCCTTTCACAAGCTAACTAAACGATGATCGACTTCTTTCAGGATGTAAAATTAAAATAATTGCGCGCGTGAAAATGATATATTGCATAATGGTTTTACAACAACATGTTAAGTGATAAATTTATATTCCAATGTTGAACTAGTTAGCGTCGAAAACTTTAACCGAAAAAGATGTTGGAAAGTTTAATGTATTGTAATTAATGATTATCAATTTATGATCAATAACTGACAATAATTTGCAACTTGAACTATGAAACTCATTTAAATTTACTTCCTTTTTAAAAACCCGACATATTATATCAGCATATGTATCGAAAACAGTTTAAAACCGAATCTAAGCAATAAATTGAATGACGATGTCAATATCAGATTAAACAGAAAATAGCCACAACAACGGCAACAAAATAAATGTGAATGGAAAAATTATGGTGATCAAATATTGAATCATATTTCTTATTAAGAAATCGAAGCTTAACTTAAAATCGAACGAAATGATTTGCAAATTGCAACAGACAACCGAAAACCAACGTAAAAGTTAATGAGTTGCAATTCATGTAATTAGGATTGTAGATAATTAGGAGATTTTTTGCCAACACTTTTGAATTGAATTGAATAAAATTCGGTGATTTGCGTAAATATCTACTTAACTTTTCTTAGCTACTGAAATTTTTATGCAAGTTTCTTGAACTCTTCGGCTCGTTAAAAATTTTACGCAACTGATCAGTACATCGAATTTACATAAATTACTAAAGTAAAGAAAAAAAAAGTGAAACGTAAAAAAAGCTTTGAAAGCTGTGAAAATATTGTAAACATAAAAAAAATTAAATCAAAAGAATCAACAAGTATTTTGTCAAGTGTTCTCATAAATATTAAATAAATCGATAAAAGCACGAAACTTTTATGCTTCGATTTATTCTCTTTTCGTGTTGCTTTTTTTCATGCTGCTGACAGTTTCATTGACTAAATAAATAACCGGCAAAGATATTTACGATATTTACGTAAGCGGCAGAAATTAAAAGTTTTTCCTACATCCGCACTTAGATTTACTATTTACAGATTTTTTTTCTTTCTTTGCTAAATAGAAGTGAACCAAATGTGTTGAACGCAAATATAATTTAAGAGCTACCTAGGAAAACAATTCAGTCACCCAAACATCGTGCGTCGTGTTGCAAGCGTCGCTTATCGATAAACAATTCCAAAGCGATCACCACTTACTTCCAATGTCTGTTTAAATCTTTTATGAAAGTAATGAAAGTGAAAGCGCGAGATGTTTTTCATGATAGTTGACTCTTATTTCATTTTTTTGCTTCATTTATGGAATTTTTGATGTATGTTTCTTTTTGTATTAATAAAAACATCATGTTTCAGTCGCGATTTTTGGTCCACAAGGACAAAGAAATTTTTCTCAAGCCTAAGAGAAATTTTTGGAGGTAGTTTAACATCAACTTAAAGATATTTCGTTTCAATTTATCAATTTTACATAATTATTATTGTAAAGACTTCATACACAAGTGTTGTAGATATCCACTTGAAGAAAAAAAATAAATGAAAAATTGCAAAAACTTAGATTTCAATGCTAATGATCGAGACGAAAAAAAAATCGTGAGTTCAACTTCCAACTCATCATTAGAATCAATTTTTCATCATCACAAAAAAAACGTATTCAATTATTTTACACCTACATCGGATTGAAAATAAAAAATAATTTCCATCATGCACGACACAAATGACATTGATCTAGTCTTGACGAATGACGCTGAATGGTCGGATGTGCTGATAATTGTGTTTATATCGTTACGAAATCGTTACATGCTATTTTTTTTTGTTTTGTGAAGGGAGTCATCAACATCAACATCATCATCATCATAAGTAAGCATGTTTTTATTGCAAGGAGTGTTCAAGATCTATTTTCAAATTTAGAGCAGGGCGAAATCAGAAATCAACTCTGTCAGTTATTATTTTCTATTCATGAGAGTAATCTGGGAGTTCCCTTTAATTTTTTTCATTGACCTTCACATATTTCTTAAAACAAGGAATCTGTCGATGTTAGAAGGTAAGCAGTTGAAGTCTCATGACTAATAGTGAAGCTTTAAAATTGTTGTTGTCTTTTTTTCTTCTTCTTTTCTGAATTTATTTATTGAATATAACTTTTAATTCGATTCATTGATTTTAATTTAAAATTAATTCCAATAAATCATTGTATGAATTACATTTTATGGTTCTTCTGACGCGAGTTGTAATTGACAAGACAAACATTTTCCACTGTAATTCAAATGCACATTTATTCACTGAATGCAAACCGTTCCTTTAATTTAAAGAAAGAAGAGATATTCATGCCTTCAAAATCCGTTTCAAAACATTCTTGAGATCTTAATCGTAACATTGAGTACTAAAACTTTTGATTTACATCACGAGTTCATCCGTAATTTAATTTTTTTTTCTTCATTCATTTAAAGTTAAACCGTTCCGAGTGGGTTCCGAATCGCAAGAATTTCATTAATAACCAAGTTTATAACAAAAGTCGTTTCAAAGTCACTTGCAAACGATTTAAGATTCTTATTTATTTGCTTAGGAAACAACATATAATTCACACGAATCGGAGCGAAAATAAATCCTTCTACTGCCATTATTATTCAAACAACTCAATAAATAATTAGTTTTTCAACATCTGCTGCACTTCTGAATAGTTCTTCTCATTGACATTGGACATGTAAGAACGAACGTGAATTATTTAGAATATTTTATTTTTCATGCGCATATTACTTGCTATGCAAATTCAAGTATTTTTTTATTTTAGTGCTTTGGGCTTGCGCTTGTTTATTTAGACATTAGACTTCGAGTGGAAATCACATAATTGAACACATCATAAAAAAAATCATTCAACTTTCTTCTCGCATTAGGTCGTATTCTCTTTGAAGCTTATTATGTAACGATTATTATTTTCCTTTTCCATTGATGGTCAAAAATCACCACAAGACGTAACATCTTTAACACGTTTGTCGGCTCACATCTCGTTCATTACATTTTTCTCCGCTTCACGATAATTTTTTTTTCTTTTTTTATTTCAAAGAGGCTGGTTGAGGAAATAATTTTTTTTTTTTATTTCTGTAATTTCTTCGGTGTTTTGCTACGATACCATGACTTGACTATGTAACTCCACAAGTGCTACAAATTCAAGTCCAAGGATAATATTTATTGTACGGCGTTTAAACATGAATTTGTTGCTTTATTTTTTCTTTCAACTATTTGTTTAGTTCTTTATGAAATTAATTATTTTTCTCATGGACTTCTTCGAAGTTTCCTCCGACACAAAACGACATAGAGATATAAATATTCGCCATTGTTCATTCCTGTTTTATTTATTTAATTTATTTCCTCTCAGACCACTTTCTCTTTCATTTTTATTTTCTTAAAAGCATCGAAAGTGCGCGTGGGATTCTTTTCAATAAGTTCCTAATTTTACAACTTCTTCTTGCTTTTTCTTCGATTTGTCAAATAAAACTTACAACTCTCACCGTGTGGTAATCCAAAAATTCCACTGAACACCAAAGCTGTTACATAAATTATTAAAATTCTCTTCATGCTTATATTACAACACGCACTTAATGCTTATTCACAAATTATTTTTTTTTTTAATTTTGTTATGCCGTCAATTCTTAATGCATTTTTTTATATCATTGCATTTTTGTCCACGATTTCAATTTTCAATTACAATCAGAAAAAGCTTCGCGGGTGTTTCAAATGGAAATCCGACCGATTTCTCTGAATGCTCAGAAGAAAATGAACACTAAACACGGTATGAAGAATTAAAAAAAGTTCGCTTCACGTTTCTATAAAAAATGTTGAGAGTTAAGCTTCTCTCATTTGCTATAAAGAGCGGTAAGATTAACCGCAAATGTTTATTAACGGACTACAATGAATAACAAAAATATCAGCTGATTAGTGTTTTTTTATTTGCATTTTCATCGAATGAGTTCGTTGACTTCCTCGCCTTTCAGTTTTGTGTATTTCCGATTATAAATATTATTTCTTCTTAAGAAACATGCAACCAGATATGTGTGGTGCTATGTTCGACACTGTTTGATATTGAGAATATTTGTTTTAAAAACTTAACTTATTTGGCACAAAATGTAAATGTTGTGACAGGTTATGGCTGCAAATTTCTGTTAAAATATTAGACATTTCAACATAATTTTATTCTGTGGTTTCTTAAACTTTCAAAAACAAATTTTTCATGCAATTCAAAACTTTTTCCATTGATAAAAATGAAAATAAGAAAAATATCTACAAAAATAAATCTTCACTTCTTACAATGAAAATAAATAAATTAACTTTATAACTTCAATACATAAATGCCTACGAAATAAAAATTTGAACATAAAAATTATTACTGCATGTTGTAAATTAAGCAGCATGAAAATATTGCATTCTCTTATTGTTTAGCCTATTTTTTTTGAAAAATATGAACACGGTTCATAAACCACACTTCATGAATTAAATGAATAAATAAATGGAATCAAACAGTGAAGACAGATTTTTATGCGAGACAAATTTATGTTATAAATTGTTATTTATAACTTTATATTATAAATCTTGACATAAACGATCAGCTTTGCCGCCAACATAGAAAACATCGAAAAATATTCAAATAAGTTTGATGTCGTCAGTTTCAATTGATATGTTTTTCAGCACGTTTCAAAGCGATAGTCTTTGAATTATCTTCACACAGATTTACATTAGAAAACAGTGACCGAAATAAGAGACAATTGAAGTCGGAATATATTTTCACTCTTCACAACTTGTTGCACTCGAGGTCAACTAATTCTGCGATGTAAGACAAGTGAATAAATTGAGCCAATATGTTCACGCTAACAGCATTTGAAAGTAGAAAAGAATGTTTATTAGTCTACTGCCACATCGACTAAGACATTTCATCACTTTTCCAATTCAAGGTGGTAGAAAAATAAAAATCCATTCTGTAAAATACAACATCAAATGTCGATTTCTTTGAAACAATCGGAAAACATTTTTTTATTTTTTCATTTTAGTTTTCGCTTTTCAAATATCATTTGGCTTCGCCTTTTTTATTTTATTTTTGAACTGCACAACTCACGAATGAATCTTTCGTCATTTTCTAGTAAATTTCGTAAAAGTTATTTGTAGGAATTTCTCAATTCTATACAACTAACGACGATATCTCAGCGAATGAACTATGAAGTGCTAAATATCAATTAGACGAAGAGAATTCCACAGTAATAATTAAATGGAAAATATTTTAAAAGTCTTGTAAATCATTCACTCAAATGCAGCAAATTTACTAATTTTTTAAATAGAAATTCATAGAAATTGTTTCAATCAACTGTCTGCATTTATGTGTCGAATATGTTGAATTCAGTAGAACTCAGCATAAAATTGTGCAAGGTGTTTTATTATTCTTTTGCCACTTCTGCTTTGATGCTTGACGAAGTTTGGTTTAAAAATTTAGTTTTTGATCAAACTTGTCATGTTGTTTGCTGTTGAAAAAGTTTAACATGTGACGATATAGTGGACAGTAATTATTTCTTTAATTCAACTATTCATTCAGATATTCAGCAAAAAATATTTACTATAGAAGAAAAAAAGTCTCATAGATTTGTTTATTTTCAAAGTGTTTATTTAAAATTATCGGCAAATTACTTGTGCCAGCCTTACCATTTAAAAAATTAATATTTTACACTCGTCGATGACAATTTGTCACAATTACAAAAAAAAATGACTGGCATTGACAGAGTCATGAATATTTATAATAAAAACAACACACTAAAGCGTTGATTACTGAAAACAAGATCGTTGTAAAATGCCGATTTAATAAGTTAATAAAAAATCATCATAGTTCAGTGAACTCGTAATTAACTTAGCACAGCTTGAACAAAAAAAGATGATAGGATTTTCTTAGTTATGTATGTTTGATGCACCACCATAAATATTAGGTAACAATTTGTAGACCAACCATCTGCTGATGCAATAATTGACTTTCGAGTTAAGTTTTATTTCTCAATCAACATTTTCAAATTGAAGTTAAAATGAAAAGTGAGCATTAATAGAAAAGTAAAAGCAGCGTTAAGATTTATTTATTTATATTAAAATTTCTGTTGAGCTTTACACATTACGCTTCATCGCATAAAATGATGCTGACCATCCAACTTCATCGCTTCTTCGTTAAAGTTTTTTTTTATCTCAAACAGAGATCATTGGACTTTTTTCTGGTTTTTCGTCGTGTTTTCCAAACTTTAAATATATTTCTCATCTTTTATCTAAAACAGCAGAAAATTTAAATATTGATTCACGTTATGTAACGACATATGAACAAACTGGGACTCAGACTTCTGCAGATGCGATTCTCCGTGTTGTTAAGCATAATTTTCAAATGATTTCCCTGCCAAACTCCACGATTAAAATTCGATTAACTTACAAAATCGGCTTTTTTTTGCTAAAATTCGATTTAAGCAGAAATTTAGTAGTCAACATAACCAGTTAAATAATTATTCATTTTGCTTTCTCGTATCGTCCGCGATAACTCATTTATTTCAGGCTATTCCCGTGGTTGAACTTTAGGTCGAAAGAAAAAAAAAACTCGCGATGATTTACTTCCTACTATTGGCTTTATTCAAGCCTGAAATGTCGCGATCGATGATGACGATAAAGATGCCGAAGAGAAAAAGTTCAAAACGATCACTTTCACTTGATTGCGAATCGAGTTTTCTCACAATCTCTTGTTGGATTATGCTGTTAGATATACAATTAATCTCGCTACATCAATCAACAAGTAATCGATCATTCTTTCTTTGTACATCATATTTTATTTACGAATCTTCCATTCACCTTTTCATCATTCAACAAAAGCTAGAAAATTGATTCACATGATGTGATCTCAAATTTAAATTCAATTGCTTTACTTTCGATTCTTATTCTTGTAATCCATCAAGTTGAGTTTGTTTTGGCTTTCGAAATGTCTCGCAAACATTATTTAGAATGTGATAATTTGAAATAAAAATAATATTAATATGCAAACTGAAATTGTAGTTTATAGTTTGTAAGTTATGATCGCAGCATGATCGGTGAATATTTTGAAATAAATAGTTGAAAACTACAAAAGCACCAAAAAGCATAGTTCGAAAGCCAAATAGTTGAAGTCACATAAATGCAAATAAAATTCAGCCTACATAGCTACACCAAACCCAATTTTTTTTTTCTTTAAAATGTTTTTCACTCCATTCGTTTCACGGTCGATATTTATTTGAAAAGATAATTGAGCCTTAATTGTGCAGTTTTCTCGATTTTGATTTATTGAGTTGTATTTCTTTTTCTCTTTCTGATGAATAATATTAAATTTGTAATGCTAGTAATATATGCGCATTTAGTTGACTTCGTTTTCACGAATGACGAAAAGAAAGAAAAGTACAATTTAATTTTTTTAATTCCAATCTGATACGATCCTTTAATTATTTCATGCTATGTAAGGCTAATAAAATTACCTCTAATGTATCGACTTTTATTAGATATTTATTCATTTGAAATTCTTCGGCGTGTTGTGGTGTCTATTTACCTTATTAGCGATGGTGAAGTGGTAATTATATAATTTTCTCTCATATTTATGTTTCACAAGTGACAAAGGCATATAATTTCAATGCCAATGAATATGAACGGTTCTGACAATACAGAATATGGGCGAATTATAAATTGTAACCATTAGCAACTCTTAAACTCGTGAGCGACTTATATTAAATTAGACTATTTCCATGTTTGGCAAGCAAAGCATAGAAATTGTTTCAGCTTAAGACGTTTGATTCCTATTCAATAATGGTCCAATAAACGCTAGAATGTAATCAAAAACTGGGTTATGATCTTTTTGAAACAATCTCTTTAATAGACTTAAACAAACCCAACCCATAACGGAGCATTCTTTTTAAGAGTTCATGTGTTGACCATGAAGATAATAATGTGTTTCCATTCAATTTTTCTCTTTCAATAAAACTACTTTTGTTGCACTCACATATTTAGATAAATAATTAAAGCAACAGCCCTTCTTAAGGTCTTAACATCTTGACATAATTAATTCAAATCACCTAAAATGTGCCGAAGAATAACATTTTCAAAATCGTTAATACGTGTAGATTATGATGAATTTTTGTCTATTTTTAAAATAATTTTCATGCACGAAGAGGCGAAAATATTTTGATAACCTTTTACTTAATTACATAAAATTGATAGAAAAAAGGAACAAAAATTAAATCGCGTGTTCAGTTTACAATTGAACATTGCAATAAATGGTTCAGTTGACAATGGAGATGGAAAAAGTTTTATTAGCATATTCGGGAGGTCTCGATACAAGTTGCATTCTTAAGTGGTTGATACAAAAAGGATTTGACGTTATTTGTTTCGTTGGTGATGTGGGACAAAAGGAAGATTTTCAAAGTGTGAAAGATAAAGTAAGATGATGAAGTTATCATCACAATTCACAAGTACTGAATAATCATTTGAAATACTCCATAAAAGGCCATCAAAATTGGTGCAACTGAAGTTGTTGTTAAGGATTTGAGAAATTTATTCGTTGAACATTTCGTTTGGCCAGCTGTAAAAATGGGTTTGATTTATGAAAAACGTTACTTACTGGGAACAGCTCTAGCCCGACCTTGCATTTCATTAGCTTTGATAGGTGCGTACACACATTATGACTTTCAATTGTTCTAATTTAGAATATTAAACATCTCTGTTGTTGTTCAAAGAAACTGCGAAAGAATTCAATTGTATGTACATATCACATGGTGCGACTGGTAAAGGCAACGATCAGATTCGATTTGAGTTGTCATGTTATGCATTGAATCCACATCTAAAGGTTTGTAAATGTACAATAATGATAAGACTTGATCTTTCATTTAAAGATTTTAATTAAAAAATGAAAGGTTATCGCTCCTTGGCGCTTGCCTGAGTTTTGTGAGAAATTTCAAGGAAGAAACGATTTAATGGAATTTGCAAAAGTGAATGCCATCCCTGTCAGTGCATCTCTTAAATCACCATGGTCAACTGATTCTAATATTATGCACACCAGTTTTGAAGCAGGCGTTCTTGAAGATCCCGCGCAAATAGCACCGGATGAAATTTTCATTTCAACAAAAAGTCCAATGAAAGCTCCAGACACTCCAATCTTAATTGAAATTGTCTTCAATGGTGGAGTTCCCATTCGTTGTGTTGAGACTTCAACAGGAAAAACTTTCGAACAGCCATTGCATATTCTCGAGTACCTCAATCAGATTGGCGGTGAACATGGGATTGGACGTGTTGACATTGTTGAAAATCGTTTTATTGGCTTAAAATCTCGTGGGGTATATGAAACGCCTGGTGCACGAATTCTCTTTGAAGCACACCAAGACCTTGAAATTTATTGCCTTGATCGAGAGATCTTACGCGTTAAAAGCTTATTAGCTGACCGAATGGCTGATTATGTCTACAACGGGTTCTGGTTTTCGCCTGAAGCTGAATATGTTAAACACTGTGTCGAGGAGTCACAGAGAACCGTCAATGGTCGAGTAACGGTTGAAATTTTTAAAGGCAATTGTTGGGCGGTATCAAGAGAATCGTTATATTCATTGTACAATCAAGAATTAGCTTCAATGAGTGTTCATGGGCAACTCAACCCTTCAGCTGCCACGGGTTTCATTGAAATCAACGCGATTCGGTTGAAAGAACATTACCGGGCTTATCATAATGCAACTCCTAACAATATTAAAGGGTTGAGTCGTAATTTTTCCAGAGTTAAATTAACTTAAAAGCTGCCTTTTTACAACATCAGTTAAATAAATCTAATAAGGTGACTCGAGAAGCTTTCAACAACTTCATCATTAACTTCAAATCATAATAAAAATTGTTATGAAGTTAAATGATTTACGTTCGTGAGACCAGAGGTTTGAATACGTCTTAAAGAATAAAACTCTTACCTTTGAACATAATTTTATTAATAAATTTCCAACCCTGCTTCTGATCTGAACGATTGAGTACGAAAGGCAGTGAACTTATTTTGATAGATGAATGAAACTTGACTTTGAAATGTCGTTCGAGCGTTCCATACAAATTTTTACTTCATCTTGCTTTTCAAAAGCATTCTTAGAGGTCATCGGATATTTTTTTCTTCTCTGTTATGTAATATATTTCTGAAATGTATAAATATCTAATTAAATAAAAAAATAATCCATTTGATACTTGTATGAAAAGATGACTGAATTTATGTGGATTAAATATTTGAAATGTCTAGCAAGTCTCTGAAGATTCAAGGTGTGACCAAAAGAATAGAATTTGTTTTGTATTACAATTAATTAAATAAGTTTTTGTATAAGTTTCGCGTCAACTCTAATTTTTAAACAATTTCCACGATTTTGACAGTTTTTGCGATCTCGTTATGGTAACTTGAAGCTTCATAAGAATGAAATTATGCAACATCAAACAAATCTCAAATCTTAATCTTTAAAATGAAAATTCAAACGTCACATAACTCTAAGATGATGAAGTTTTTCCATAATGTTTTCAATACAAAATTTGCATACGATGCTGTTATTTAAAAAGAAATAAACGACGGAAGAATGCAAAATTTTCTCTTTTGAGTTGATAAATGTTTTCTTACATAAGAACGATACAACGAAAGATGTTTTGCTTGGGTGATGTTTACGCAACAGTTGAGATTGCATTGAATATCACAAAACTTATGTGAATGAATACTTAACATCTTCAAGATAAAATGAACTGAAAAACATAAAATTTGCAAAAAAGCGACAGTGATTTATGTTGCAAGGAAGAGTTTTTCGATTGCTAAATCACATTTTAATCATAATTTACATAAATAATTCATGAAAGTATTTACGTGGCAACCTTTCATTCCATCATAACAAATTCAATTTACAGACTGTGATTTACATCTCAGATTGAGTTTTATTAACGTTGATAGATATAAAAGTTTTATGTGAGAAAACAAAATTGATCTCGAATTACAGAATTGTTAAGAAATCATAAAACTCGATATCTCTCAAGAATCAATTTTATCTAATTTTATGTTTCTTTGTTCACATAAAAATATTTCATAATGTTGTAATTGCTACTAAACATACATATATTGATTAGGTTTCATACATTTATTGCATGACTTTATAGATTTCTATTAATAAAATTGTTCCTAACGAGTGAAACAATCAAATAAATACTAAGAAATTACATATATTAAATAATTATCTATTACTTATTATTACCATGCTCACACAGTAATGGCGAATCATTAAAATCGCATGAGATTAATTAACGTGCGACGAATACATGGGAGGAATATTTGAATTTTTAGAAATTAGTTAAGTACTTAAATCACTTCAATTTGACCACATCACTCATAAAAAATGCTTACAAAGATTTACCGATCCCATAAAAAAAGGAGGTTCTCAACACTTCACATGGGATCATGTACTGGTCATGAGAACATAAGTTAGCACAATCATTTCTGTCCACTTTATTTTAGATATATAGATGTAGAAATGAAATTGTTATATCTTTACCATGCTTAAGACTTTTAATTTCATTTTGCGCCAGAAGTTTTGCATAAAGTTGTTGTACGTGTTTCTCTATTTACAGTATGAAGTTGCGGCTCACAAATAACCGCAAGAAACGGCAAATTAATGTCGTTTTGAAGTTGTTAAGCATTAGACTTTCAAGGTTCCCGATTGACTAACATATATCCAATAGCTTTGTCTGGTCTTTTGAACCATATCGATACGAATGACTCATTATCGATCTTATTCATCAAGAGAACATACAATAATTAATTACAGTATCTACTTAACTGTAAAGTGATTTACCATTTAATTCTAAAAAATCTAATTATGATTATCAATTAATTCTATTTAATTAAAGACAAGAGAAATGATAAAAACAAAGCCTTGAAGATAATTACAAAATTCTAGATTGTTGTTTTTATGTTCATGTTACGTTACATGTATGTGGATAATTAAAACAGTTTAAATTAAAAAAAAATAAGAAAACATGGACCTTCCTTCTCCATTTTTTTTATATTATTGAGAAATGTCTCGGTACCAATTTTAATTCGAAACTCTGATTATAAATCTATCAATATAAAAGAGAAAAAAACTAATAAAATTTTTGCTAATTTAGGAATTGAATTCGAATCCAATCAAGCGATGAAATATATTTCTATTTATTTGGGATGATTTTGCAATCAGAAAAATAATAAAAATTGAAAGTTAATTGAATATTTTGTAATTCGAACTTCAATGCTAAATGCATTGCACGTCGTTTTTTTAAATATTTGTCACTGAATTTAAGTTTTCGAGTCATGTCCAACACTTTAACTTTTTTTTTAATGTCTTTCATCATTTTGAACATGAGAAACTTTAAGAAAATTGTTTAATTTTTTATATTTTCCACTTCCCATGAGTTGAAAATGATTTCACTTAAACCAGGGTAAACATTTGTTTGCTTTCTTTGATCTTTTTTTTTGTGTTTGGGAAGTGAGTTTCATAAAACTATGTTGAGTTTGAAAAGCTAACCGTGAACTTGATACGGTGAAGAATTTTAACACTTTAATAATGTTGAAAGTGTAAAGTGCAATCTGAATATTTAACAATTGCATTGAATTGCTTCACAGTTGATTTAAGTTATTTTCCCATTACATAAGCGAAGCGCGAGCATTTTATTGTGCAATGAAGTGACAACAATGACTTAAATTATCTTCATTGAGCGTATTGTGTATCAATGATATTGCAATATCGACCAATAAGTTAAGTCTTTTAAAAAAGGTCTTAAAATATAAATCATTGAAATCGATTCATGTAATTATCAAAGCATAAATCACAAGGGAGATGATGACAACAGTATCAGAATGTCCAAAGCAAGCACTAGTTAAAAGCTTAAAATATGTTTCATGTTCGCTGATCACCAAGGTCATGTTTGGTACGTTAAACAATATTAAGTGAAGCAAAGATGGTGAGAACTCATTTTGTTGAGTGTTGTCACGCTTTGCGTTACAAATTAAATTTGTCAGAAAAGAAGCATGAAAGAGGACAAACAATTGTTTTTGTTCATTTGCCTTACAGTCAGTCAATCTGGTAGATAATTAAACTTCTTTGAAGATTTTTTTAGTCTCGGATTGTGAACATTTAGAAATGTTACTAGGTAATAATTTTTCAAATATTTGCAAATGAATAATTTTATTATCTTTGACTCAAAGAGTTAATAAAGAATCGTCAAGAGTTAAAGCAAACAGAAATTAAAAATAATTTTATTAGCTGTGACTACAAAATCAAAAAACTGGAAGATTTAAAATTCATAATTGTTGTCGTTTGACGAAACGGTTGTTGAAAGCTTCATAAGTAATTACTTCTTACGATCGTTACCTGATTAGACTTCAAAATTAAAAGATGAAAAGGAAACTTCATCTTCAAGACCGTTCTCAAATGTGACAGCGACATTTCTTGTAAAGATGATTAGTTTGTTTGATGAATGATGAAGTCGAAAATATGAATTTAATGAGGGAAGTGTATTTAAATATCAATGCGAACCTAAACAACTCATTTAGTGATGAAATGAGAGCAATAACACTAAAGTGTCATTGAGAATTAATTTTTATGATAATTTTAAAGATATTGCGCTAAAACATCAACTTTTGTACCCGAGAAAATAAAAGGCAAAATGACTCAGGCAGATTTATGTCTTCTGTTTGTTTCGGTTTCCAATTAATGAAAGCATTTCGCTTAATTTACATGGATATGGATTTTTTATTAAAATATTTATCCACTCTTGGAATCATTTTGATGAGTTCAAGTTATGAATTAAATTGTTCATTTTAAACATTTTCACGTAGAGATAAAAACGTTGTGATAAAATAAATTAAGAAGCATTGGCATAGTCAACATTTTTTCGCAATTGCAAACTGTCATGAAACAACAGATGATCATAGCAAAGGATAAATAATAATAAAAAGAATAAAAAAATAAAATAACATAAGTCACATTGAGTTCTTCGAAGAGAGCTTTGTTTGTTCAAGCATTCTCACGATCTCAGATTAAATTCAAATTAAATTTTTGCTATGAGGTTTTGCCATTGTTTTCGTCTTAATGGGCGCACTCGTGCATCACAGGTAGGTCAGAGTTATTTTAATGTTTTGCACGTTAAACAGTAGAGGAGAATAAACTTGGCGTGGTCAGAAAATAATGTGAACATCATCAAATGCAATCAAATGATTGGGGTGGAACTTACAAAGATAGATTATCTACTAGATAATGCGTTGTTTTGTAACAAGTGACTCGTTTGAAAAGATCGAATGTGTAAATAATTGAAAAGTTAACGTTAGCAAATCAATTTACACTGAAAACGTTTCAAAATTATGTCAAAAATTTATATATGGAAATTTATTAAGTCTTTTATTTCACTTCTTACTCTACATTCACTGCTCTAAACTTACCTTAAATTAAAAAATTCGAGAGGTGAAGTCAACAACATTTCATTTCATTTAATATCGCTTGCGGATGTCAAATTTAATTTCTTTTTTTCTTTTTCCATCATTTTTTCTTTATCGATCATTTCAAGTTGTTCAAGAATATTTCTCGGCTCATGTTTAACTTTTGAATCTGTTTTCGTATAAATATTAATGTTATTTGAGAATTCTCCATCAATACTTGCAGTGATGTCAGCAAAATCTTTGAAGTTTGCAAGAGAATCACCAGAGTTGCTTGATGACTGAAGTGGTAATGCAAATGGTTGACCAGTTTCTCCCGAATTCCGATGACTGTAACGATGACTAGGCTTTCGCAAACGATCTCCGTCAGCAAAAAAGGTTCCACCTTCAACGACATCGAAATCTCCCGATCCAAGAATTGAATTATCGAATGAACTTTTAAAAGATGATAAATATCGCGCTGAAGGTACTGAAGATGGAGTAAAATGATGACGATTGCTAAAAGGTCGAGCTGCTTGATGTTGTTGAAGTGGTTGAAAGAATGATGGAAAGAAGTTTTGTTCAGCAAATGCGGGACTTAAATTTGAATTGAGATCTGCAATCATTTGATGTGGATCAGACTGTGATGGTACAAACGGCGCATTGTTCGAATGTTGAGATTCTGAAGAGTCTTTTGATGTTTCTGTAAAATAAAACAAATTGAATAAAAATTGATTATGATTGAGAGGAAAAGTATCAAGTGATTTGAAGGAAATTAAAAAGTCCATCCGAATGAATTATTGATTGATGTGCTTTTAAGTGTTTATAAAATCAATATTATTAATATGTCTTCAACATGCGACTACATGAACACGATTATTTCTTAACAAATGAAATGAAGGAAAAAACAAGCTTATATCGCAATCTTTTGGAGTGAAAGTGAATATCTATTTTTAAATAAGTTTTTTTTTTCGCACGATTGTGATGATTTGATCAACTCAACTCTACCGTTAGCGACATTTAAGGCTTGTGATCGAAAGTAGGAAATGTGCATACAATGTGACAAAAAATGAATTCTTCCTTCAACCGGCAACTCAAAATTTGTTGTGCTAAATTTATCGTGAACATTGCGAAAAGTAACAGAAAAGTGCATAACAATAAACAAACTCAGCCAAATAATGTTGCGCTGACTGTTAAATTTTTATGTAAATTGATTATCTATTCACAAAAAAAAAAAGAAAGAAAAGATTTTGTAACTTACGCGACTTTTGATCGTGGATTGAGGCAGGAAAACTATTTGCAATGCTGAACCACAGAGAGAAAAACAACGATAGCTTAAGTTTGCTCATTTCTCCTTACGTAATGAGCTTCTCCTTTTGATATTATCTTTTTCGTTTTCGTCTTAGACAAAAGTCAAGAAATAAAACTAGATGGAATGACTCTTAAATAACAACAGAAACGTGAAACATCCGATAAGTTTGGCGTGAAGAGAGAGTCTGACTCAAAGATCATTTATAACTTTATCGACTTGTTATTTTATGCTGCATTTACTTTTTCTTTAAAACTTAATTCTTCTCTCAACATCAACATTACGTAGATAGTTTGTTGTTACTAGAAAAATGTGATTGAGAAATATTTGAGAGAGCTTTTCATTGTATTTATCGGTATTGTTTGTATTAAGTAGAAGACTCTTTCCTACAAAAAAATATCAGCCTAATCTTTCCGATCAGATCGCATCGCTAAAATATTAACAACATTAAAAATTATTTGACATCTTTCAACTCTCTTCATATTTATTTTTACTACTTCGTGATGGCCCAGATATTGTAACAAAAACTGAATAAATATTATAAAATTTTTGGTTTCTTTTCTCGTTGCCATTCTGAGACCAATTACATCTTATTTATATTCAAATATAACAAACAGAAAATGAAAACATCAAGCCACACTGAAGTGAAGTTGGTAAATGTTTGTGTAAAATAGAGAAGTAAAAAATGAGCTTAACGATCATAATCTAATAATCAACTTTAATCAAAGTGTATTAAGCAAACTCATTTCAATAAAATGTAGATAAATATTGTCTCTACAGTAGTCACTTTATCTTCAATCAAATTTTACCACTGTTTATTATCTCTTTATAGCAAATGAGCGAAACATAATTTATTGAGCTCTACCTTTGCATTATAAAAACGAAACAATCTGAATAATTATTTCATTTTGCGAAATATCGAAACGTTCAGCGGTTTTATTTTACCACCAAATACCAAATTAAACTGTTGTGCTTTTTTCTATTAATAATATTAACTTTAATTTCTGTTTTAATTTTATTTTATTTTGACATAAGTTCTCAAGGAATGAACATTGTTTTTAGAATGCGTGGGTGGTCCATTAAATTATAATAACATTAGTTAATATCTGATTGAATTTCATAGTTTATTGATGAATATTATTTCATCTTAATGTTTAATCAAACAAGATTAAATATTTCTCATGTTTGCAATTCCAAAAATGTTTGTTTCAAATTTAAAAATGTCAGGAAATAATGAAACAGAGCGATTTGTTTGATTGATAAGTTTCAAAATAGTTATTATAAATATCAACTACCTAGAGTGAAGCTTAAGTCACGTTTATTGGAAGTTTATGGATCAAACAAAGAGAAACTTAAAGCTGCAAATTATGATTATAATGAGTGTACTCAAATGTGCACACTTTATAACATTAAATATAAAATAAAAATAAATCAACCATAGTGGTTTAAGCACGTTGAGCGTGAGCTTGATGTTTATTCTTATTAGCATTCTCGGAATGCACTCAATGTTAAAGCGAAGAGCTTTTCACAAAGTGCAGCAGATGTTTACTGATCGGATCGGTACTCATACTTCTTAAAACTAGTTTGAAAGTAATTGATTGTGGCATTTGAATGATGACAACAGAAGGTTGCTTATTTATGTTGTGATCTCAATCCAAAACTGGGATTTAACTTTTGCATAAAAATTTATGATTTAATCGTATTTGCAAAGTTTCTGAAAAAGAAATATTTCGAATTCATTCATTCGTCTCGTTTCTGTGGAAGTTATTGAAACTGAAGCAAGGAACACCCAAAGCGTGTTTTCATTACATTAAAGTTTGCACTTCAAAAAGTTCATTTACAATAAATATTTCAACGAGTTAAGTTCTTTGTGGAGATTTATGATCTTCAATGAGTTATTATAGTTTAAAAGATAATTAATAAACAAGTTTTCATGTTTTCATGTTAATAAACGACGATCACACAACCAAACTCTTCACCACGTTTTCAACTCTAAAATACCGACTGAGTTAGTTTCACTTTTTCTAAATCATATTCAACAATTTTATATAAATTGTAATGCTCGATTTTGCGTAAATATGCTAACGACTGAAACAAATCTGGAATGATTACGGAACAAAAGCTGCGTAAAATTTTTTCATTTCATTCAATGCAACTTATTAATTGGCGATTATTTCTACGTCTATCTATTTGTTCCAAGCTACTACATTCGACTCTATTTCATTTTTTTTCACCAATTTGTTTAAGCGTTTTATTTGTTTTTCAATAAATTACTCAATAGGAGGTGATTCAATAACCGAACATCATAATTTTCCAATTCAAAGATTCCATTTTTTCTGTCTTTCTCGGTTTTGTAAGTGTTTCGAGACCTAAAGTTATGCTTTTGTTATGTACGTTTGGGTGGAAAAAAAGTTTAAGAGCTTAACGGTGCAATGAAAACGTATTGAAAAATGTCGTCAATTATAAAGCTAATAACAATAAGTTAACACGTTTCTTTCGTCTCAAATTTCGAATTGGGAATCAAAGACTTTTATTGCATATAAACTTCGACATTTCAAAACTACTTTTATGTTGGAAGTTATGTGATAAAAAAAAATATTTCGTCAACTTTAACACATCAATTAGTCTAAGCTCTTGAGATATAAACGACGTAAAGATGTGCAATAGAACAATAAAAAAATCTTAACTGTTAGATGTGAAATACTTAATAATAGCTGGTTATTCAAATTGTCCATCTAATTTGGCATAAGTCACTTCGTTTACGTTGAAAAACAGGAAGTATTGACGGCTAATGACTTTTGTTTTCAGATTATAACTTGAGGCTTATAATTTTGTGTTAATAAGAGCTGCGAGATATTTTTTTTTTGTTGCGTAGCTTTCATCAATGATCAGCATTGTCACGAGCACAACAGTGGTCTCACAAAAACCCTGCTGCCTAACTGACTGCATTAATTTTACGCTCAAATTTAGTGTGACCTTCACAAGTCTTGTGTTGTCAAAAGTTTGACGAACAATAAGGATAAGGAACCAATTATGCCACTACAACGCTGCATAATTAACACTTGTCTACACTCTAAGAAAATTAACTGTCAATAAACATCAAATGCATTTCCGTACCTGTATAGAATGTTCATAAACTTACGCATTAGCTGATGAAAGAAGTATCTATGTTGGAAAGAATAGGAAAAAAACTGTTTCAAATGCACGACTTGTTAAAATGGTCGACGTTCGGGGATTTTTTTTTACATCCGCATAATCTAAAATTACTTTTCATTACTAATTGAAAAATTGAACATTTTTGTTGAAATGAAATTCAAGATAATTGAATATAAGTAGATGAACAATGTAGATGTTAACTTCATCTCTTAATTCCATTAGATACTCTTATTACAGTCAATTATTTCTTTCATATTGAATTAAATAATTCGCTTAAAATGTTTCTTTTGAAATTGATTTTAAGACGAAGCAGAGAAAAGTTTGCAATTATGATTTATTACTCTAAGAATTTCCAAATTAAAACTTCTTACCTTTCTATACATTTCACTGAAGTTCATCATCATCACTGATCATCTTTAATGGATGTCATCAGCTTAAACTTTAAAGAAGACAATGAGGTTTGTAATAACATTTCCATCTAAAACTAATGTCAGGATGCCACATGCTTAAGTACATATTTATCGAAGTTTATTCTGAAAATTCGTGATTTAACTTTAACGTCACATATTCAAGTATGAATCACGAATTATTAGTTGTTGAGTTCATTAAACCAAAGAATGAAAAGTCTTAATAACTGTTAGGAAATGTGTTACCTTGAAGGCTTTATAACATTCATAAAACGACATTAACTTGCAGTTTCTTTTCTTGGGCGATATATGAGACAAAAATCATTGTGTGGCAATTTGATAGAGAATTTATCGTAAGTTAGACATTGCAAATTGGTAGGAAAAATTTTCAACACATGCTTTAATTAATAATACAAAATTCAAGTGGTTTTATGATTTTTTTTCTATTTCTAACTTAAATTGTAAGATTTTCGTGTTTTTCTGTTCATATGCCTTTCATTTATGCGCAATTTGTTGATCAACATAAGTATCTAAGTATGTGCTAAACCTGACTTTCAACGAGAGAAAAAAAATAACATAAAATTTCGTTAACACACATTTTCATGGGCAATCCGTGAACTCGAATGGAATTTCTCACCGAGTTTCTATGGGAATGGCTCTTTCAACAACTGAAGCAAGAAATTATGATTGAATTTTAAATGCTCATAATTGTTTTCTTGACATTAACATAATTTTTATGCACTGGAGAAAGACTCATATTGATTTATTTCATCGCTTATTAATGTTGATTTATTTTATCCTGCGGCGTAAAGTTTTGTCAACTTTTAAACATTCTCTTGAACTTTAATTGCAAAAGAAGATATTCAAAAACAAAGAAACTATTCTTGATTAATCATTACATGTTTGAAACATGAGTTAATCTCAAATAATTAAGTAGTTTCTTGTATTTTTCTTTCTTCTTTTCTTCTCCACAACTCACTGATGAAGAAGCCAAAATTTTAAGTTTTCATTTTTTAAGTTGAAACGTCAACAATGTGAACCTGGTTGATTTATGACACTCAATTTGCATACGGACAATAGGTTGATTGGTGTAATATTTTATGTTTGCTCCCCGCAGACTCATCCTCATTTAATTTTAAGCGTCGAAGCAACACTTTCGATTGTCGCCACAAACTAAAATCGCATAGAAAAAAAATCATTATGTAACACTTTATTTAACCGCATATCGGCGAAGAAAGCGAATGGATAAAAATGATGAGAGACAGAGATAGGAAGCGATGAGGAAAAAAATGTATACAAACTGGTTTCAATATAATCAGCAGTCAACGACATCATTTCCAATGAAACTTTGTTGCAGATGAAGAAATTTATTCAATGATTACGCAAATTTCAATTTTAGAATTTTAATTCTCGTTATTGCAATTCTGATTGTCTAAATAATTGAAGCGGAAATTGAATAAATTTAAAGTTTTAGATTAATTGACAGACGGAACCTTTTAACGTTTAAAAGCTTTAATATTTCAAGTAATTTGTCAAGTGCATTGTGATAATTTCTTTCAATGAAAAATTAAGGCAGAAATAAATCTTTCTTTAAGAGGGTGCGGAATGAGTTTTGAGAAATGTTAACAACAGTTACGATACTTACCATTGAAAGCTTAATTTAACTTAATTCTTCAGTGCCGTTTCTTATTTTCTATTTCCGCATTTCTATTTAGTATTCCGTTTTAAGCAGGAATTGTTGAGCAGTTAGAATTTTTAATGAGATCACTTAACACACCTCAGAACATGGCAGGCTCAGCGATTCATTTAAATATTATGAATTTGCATGAGAATAATGTTATTGTCGGTAAATAGATTCAAATCTAATGAGCTTTACAAATCAATTGATATTTTTTTCTATAGATAATTAAAAGCTTGATATGCGTGATTCAAATACTGTTGCAATCAATTTGATCGTGAATGAATTTCCTGATTTTTTTTTATAAAGAAACAAATCTCTCGATGACATCCCCTTGGCTGAAAACAATTTTTTGTGCAATCACGTAATGAACTTTCAAAATGGATTTTTAAATCTAATTGAATTGCAATCCCACTGATTTTTATTAAAATTACAGACACAAAATAAAATAAAAGAGAAATAAATTTTTGATATTTTTTTCATGATAATTTAATTGATTTTAAACTGTTTTTAACATATTTTTCATTTAATAATTTTTACACTTAAAAAGGAAGCATTTAATCAAAGTTTTTCATCTTCAAAATATATTTCACTACCCTAAATAAAATACAATACTTTTGACTAAAACATTTGAATGAAGTTCGAATGATTTGCTTCTTAATTTTCATGTCTTCATCTTCACATTACCACGATATTTACATGTTCCATCATAAAACAAAGATTTGTATCAAAGTGTTAAGAATACAAGATTCAAGAAACAAAAGAAAATCTTGCCGAAATTTAATGAAAATCTGAAACAGTTCAATGATCTGGAATGTAAGTTTCGGATTTATTTTTTATGTTTTAGGTTTTTTCTTCTTTTCAATCGTGATGAAAAAGATAAGTAATTAAATAGTTTTAGCGTATGATGTTCGTTTTCATATTTATATATGAAAATATTTATGGATTTTTCATGAATCTTTATCTTTTTTCTTTCAACAAACAACAGCGAATATATGTAGAATTAAATTATTGTTTTTTCTTTTTATTACTTCTGCTGGTATCTTGTGCATATGAAGTTGGATCCGTTTAGATTTTCGTTTCTACCATGTCAACATTCAACTTATAAAATACATATGGAAAGTATTCTGATTGACCAAAGCCCAAACCGGGAATATCAACAGTCTAAATAAATGAAAACAGTTAAATTGATGTTGCTTGTTTATAATTTTAACTTACATCAGCATTGACATTTGATGATGAAGAAGCGGATCCATCTAAATGTCCATATAGTTGATTCAGCACATCACGTAAACGTTTTTGATTCTTTTTGTTCGGATGGATGAGGATGGCTTGGAAATTCACGGGTAGACCATATCTAACATATAAATAATTAATTATAAATTAATTAAAATGTACAGATTTGATTACCTTAAAACGGATTCTACGAAGACTCTCAGTGCTTTGACGTGGATCCATGCACAGAAGCACTCGCTGAAATTTACTTTCAACCAACGTACAAGAGGACCCTAAATTAATATTTAATTAGATTCATTCAAACTTCAACATATGACGTAACAACTTACGAATTGCTTTTTCTTATCGGTCACCAATTTGGTGATTTCGTTCTTGCCAGCAGCTAATTCTTCCTCGTTGTATGTGAATTCGCGTACAACGAATTTCTTCTCACGGGCATGAAGTTTGAACTCTTCAACAACTTTCTTGAAGAGTGTGACATTGAACAGTCCAAAATCTTGATCTTGTGTGATAAGTTGTGATGAACGTGGAACAATCATGTCAGTAAGTTTTTCGTATCCAGTATTCCAATCGCTGAAAAGTATCCTGAAAAAAAGAAAAATGATTTACAAATCCTTCAAAAAAATTTCATTGCTGTTATCTTACTTCGGAACAATCACCAACAATGTTGTCAAATACTCAGAATCAAGAATGAAATGTTCTTTCTTCACTAAGTCAGCCAAATTTCTGGTCAACAAACTTCCACTAAAAAATAAAAATTTCTTTTAAATATCTTTCAGTTTGTTAATTATTTTAACTTATTTACGTTTGTTTCTTCTCCAAGTTTTGCAAATTTCCTTTCAAGCTGTTATAAGCTGAAGATTTTGTCTTTAAATCAGCATCAATTTGCCCAACTTGTTTCGAGATGATATCTGCAATGTTGCGCAACGATTGCTTAATGGGATACTTTGCCATGTCCCATTGGAAACGAGTGATGTATTGTGACAAATCAACTAAATTAAAATAGTACAATAAACTTTATGAAATAATCAAGATATAAAAGAAGAAATGTCACGAACCGTTGTTTGCCAGCAAATTTTCAATCAACTTGTCACGCTGATCTTCCAACACATCACCCAAATACACGGCAACTTTTCTTGTGATGGTCTCAACATAGGCATCTAATTTTCCTAAATCATCAGACAATCCTACCAGCTGATCAAGTGTTCCCACTTTTAAATCAGGAATATGAAACTTGAAGTTTTCACACAAATTATTTTGCTTGCTTGTAACGCTGTTCATCGTTTCCCATGTCTGTTGACATGTCTTATCACCCGGTGCTGATATCAACCAATATTCACTCATGATGGAAGCAGAAGTTTTCCACTTTCAATTGGAAATCGAGAATCTAAAATTGAAAGAAACATAAAATAATTTTTTTCTATCTGGTCACATGATGACGATACGAGAAGACGAGTATTGTATTCTAGAAACATAGAAATGTGTCTAATTTAATTTAGATTTTTAACAAATCAATTGGTCATCATTGTTAGTTGACAATGAATAGATTTTCTTGTAAAGGATATTTGAAGAAAATTCTTCCAAGGTCCTTAAAGAAAAGCAGAAGCAAAAATTAATGATATTTCAATTTATGTATTTCCACGGATAATATTCTCTTAAGAACGTACTGACTGATGATGATATATGAAACTTATAACACCAATTGTTATCTTAAACTTCATAGATTTAAACTTAATAGAGGAAAGAAAAACTTTGAAGAAAAACTTTCTTTACAGCAAAATTTATATTTTTACTTTTACAAATTTTACTATTAAAATGTTTAGATAAACTTTTATGAATTTTTGTGACAACTTACATTAATCGTTGAATTCAGTTAGATTCAGATCCAACTACTCAGATTTTCCCAGGAAAACTTAGGAAAAAACGAATTTATGAAAAGTTCTTGCCTGATAAAACTCACGTGATTTAGTGTTGCCCGGATTTGAAAAAATCAGAAGGGTGTTCGACTAAGTCTTGTTTATTTACTTTCAACTGAATTCAGCTAAACAACACATAAACAAAATAAGTTTAATTCACGAAAATCGATGAAACTTTAAAAATATAAAATATTTTTAAGTAGAAGTAAATCTAGGAGAGTCGAAATATAAATAACTCCTAATTATTTAAATTTTTCATAATGGATTCAGAAGAATGCGATTACTCTTCTGATAGTGAATTTATAAACAAATTGAAAAAGAAACGTGGAAAGTACTTCCAAAATTATACAGAAGATGATATAAAAAACGCAATTCAAAAAGTATGTGAAGGAATGAGATTAGCTGAAGCTGCAGATACGTTTAACGTTCCTAAAAAAACTTTATGGAATCGAATTAATAACAAATCGAGCAGTAGACATGGATTTGAAGCGGTTCTCGGAAAACAAGTTGAAGAGTATTTAGCAAAATGGATTGTTCATTGGAAATCAAAAGGAAATCCTCGAACCAAAAATCAAATTCTTGAAGCAGCTTCTCGTTTGTCTCAACTCAATCCAGACTTTAAGAAAAGGTTTAAACATGGAAAGCCTTCAAGTAAGTGGTTAAGAAATTTCTTGCGAAGACATGCAGAAGCAGGAGCTTGGAAGAAGAAAAATACAGACGATGAAAATAATATTCCCAATATACCTTCACTGCCACCATCGCTATCACCACCACCATCACTTCCTGTAATTCTTTCTGAGTTAACTCAGGATCTAGAAAAACTTGAGCGCGCATGTATTGCTGAACACCGAGAAGAGCTAATATTCAATGTAAAAATTATGCAGCAGCAAGTAGATTTGGTAAAGAAATCAATTGATCCTTTGATCGATACAATGCAGGATGATTCATATTTGTTTCTTCAGGAGAAAGATACGGAAAACCCATAAATTAGATTTGAACATGTTGTAAATTTAAATTTTTATTACTTAATTTTTAATTTAAATAAACCTTGTCATTTCCCACTTAATTCATTTTTTTTAATTTAAGAACATCTGAAATCAATCAACAAGGATACTAATAAACATTCTTGAGCATTACCTGAATTTATTTAGAAATAATAATGAAAATGAAAAAAAAACCAAAAGCGGGCACCAAGTCAACATTTCGAAAGGTTCCAAAAGTGACTCATAGATGTCACCAAATTACATTTCTGTCGAATTTTAATCTTTTCTTATATCTGAGAAAACTGATAAAAAAATTTTCGATTGAAATTTCTGGAGAAAAGTAAGTAAGTGCTACTAATTAAAGGTATTGGAATAATTTAAAGATAAGGCAGAAATCTTTAAGTGGCAGTAGTTGCATATGCATAAGGAGTCAAAAGCATCCGATACTTCTTTGCAAACTTCCAAATTATCTGACAAAAAATATCTAAAGTGTCACTTGAAACAAAGTTGAGCAAAAAATAACACTTAAGTTTTCTTTTTTAAAATATTAGACTTGAATAGACAGATTGCCTTATAATAAATCAGATCAAATCAGTTTGATAACAGTCACGTGTCGTATTTCTGGAAAATTTTCTACTTACCATCATCTCTCTCGCCAATTTCAGTATGTTTGCAACATTCATCTACTTATGTAGTTAAAATGTCAGCATAAATAAATCTTGGTAGATAATAATATTCATATTGTTTATTTGTTCTTTCGAATTCTAAAAAGCATTTTAAATAGGTAGTTTAATAAGCAAATAAATACTTTAACGCGAATTCTGTTTAAATTCATAAGTTGTAGATAGTTTTTTTTTCGTTTTCGCATTGAAAATTTGAATTTGAACATTTAATTTCAAGGTCAGTCGTTTTTCGATATCGTCTTGGATATCGTGATACATTTTGGATCAAATGATCGTGGTTGTATTAACGACGCATAACATGCGCATGTATGTGAATAAAATATACCTCGTAAGTAACATAAAAGAAGAGAAGAAAGAAATGAGTTGCATGATCTAGTGATTTGCATTCAAACTTCGTTCATGAGAGGCGTCAAGAGAAATTAATCATTTATAATAAATCAATTGAAGGTATACAAAATGAAGCAACAAAAAGATTTCCGTTTTCTCTTCAGAAAAAATATGTTTATATCTTGTTTATAATTTCATAAATACATAGGTCTTGTTACAAACAGTTTTGTGATGGCTTACATTTTTTGTTCTTTACATTTTTATTGTTACATGAATATGTATAAAATATATCATTTCTCTTCTTTTAAACAATAAAGTTTTTAGTTCATGTATATTATGAAGTGTTGCCAATTTATATTTGTTCGAGATGTTCAACATAAGCATTTCTTGATAGATTCTTCGCAAAAGGAATGAAACAATACATGCCTTAACTCCTCTTTAAATCCATTAGTTACATTGAAACATAGACAATCGTCATTTAAGTCATCAAATTCAATATCAACCATTTCGTCTTTACAAATTTTTTGCCTACAGTCAGTCTTTGGTACATGGTAACAAAAAGCATTTCTTTTTTTTCTCTTTTTTTTTAATTAAATTCGATAGTTTTTTTTGTTCTTCAACTTTCTCGTGTGGGCAACGTTCCATTGTCTGTTGAACCAAATATGCAAACAAATAAAATTGATATTTAGAGAAGTTAAAAAAAAGAGTGTAGCGAATCGAAGAAGTACGACGATTCACGATCTCCATTTATTTATGTTGCTTGGCGTGCGATGTTAATTGAATTTGATCTTTTTTTATTCTGGATAATTGATTGTTTTAAGCATTACATGCGATAATAATTAAACATCTTCACATGCATTTCGCATCTTCCTACTCCTCATAGGTCATTAATTTAATAATAAAACGATAAGCGTAACAATGAGCTTTATTACGCTTTGTACTATGTGAAAGTTAGTAGTGACTATGAAATGTTTTTTTTTTTGATTGAAAATATTCGTGTAATTTAATTTACATACATATTTGTGATTTAAATATTTGATCTTTCTCTCCCTCTTTCTTTTCTTCTTTTTCTGCTTGAAAAGTTTTTCATTTTATTCGATCAAGGAAATGTGATCAATTTGAAGAAAAAAAAGAAAAAAAACATGAAAACAGATAAAAAATTTCTCAAGAAGTTGTTCGATGAAAAGTTTTATCTGTTTTCGCTTAATTTTTGGTTTCTTAGAATGTTCTTGCGTAAGATATACATGAAAAATGTGACTATGTTGTATTTGCTTTTGTTCCATTTTTCATGTGATAAAATTAATAAAAATTGAGAGACGACATTTGCAATTCTGAAGCTTTTTTTTTCTTTGATAGCACTGCGAATATTTAATTGTTAGGTGTCTTAAATAAGATTTTTTAGGTTTAACAAAGTTTTAAGTGATTCCTTTTGTTACAAAAGAAATGTTTTCAGCACGACTATTTAAAAGGATTTTAAATAAAAAATAAACTTCTTATAAGCTTTTTTCCTTCGAAGTTTTATAGTCAGATGCTGATGATAAATCAAACTTCTTATTCTAACGAAAAATCTCAACTTTTAGACGAGTTTTGTTGATGTTTCTCATGATGCTGTTGTTGTTTAAGTTTCCGACGCTGCCCGCCTTGATGACGACGCGTTCTACATTGACAACATTGTTCATCATCATGTGATTGTTTCTTGTTGCCATTTTTATGTTGATGACAAACAGAACGTGGACAACGCTTCTTTTCGCAATTAATATTGCCGTCCTATAGTGAATATTAAGAAATTAATTAACTTCAATTATTTATCATAAAATTAAAATTCAAAACGTACCTTGCATTTGCATTTTATGCATTTTTGTTCGCCGTGCGGTGCAATAACTGGATGCCATTCTTGTCCGTTAGAATGATAACCCATCGGTGATTTACATCCACCACTGCTCATAATCACCGTTGGTGAATTTAATGTATCATATTTACTTCCTTGATCTTTCATTTCTTCTGTATTGATATCTTTGTTTGTTTCCTTAATAACTTTAGGCTGTGAAAAATAAAGCAATAATTGTTATTAATCTAGATTATCAACAATTGAAAACACTTGATCGTTCATTAAACTTACATCGGGACATCTCTTGCAACAAGCTTTCTTATCTGGACGATATGCAACTTTTTTACTGCAATTAAGTGGCGGACATTGAGTGCGTGGACATGAAACTTGTAGAGTGTAAATATCGCAAGTACAAACAGCACATGTGTCAAATCCATTCGGTGGCAAATATGGATGCCATGAAGATCCTTTTATTTGAAAAGAATTCAATTGTGTAAGAAAAATAAGAAGGAAGTAAAATTCACATTTTTCTTACCTGCTTTGTAGAATTGTTCACCAAGTTTGCATCCTCTTTGTGGTGTGTTGTTCTTTGAGTCATCGGAATTCTTTCCTAAATTATTAAATATTGAAGAATTTTATAAGAATGCGAAATGAAAATATTCAAAGAATAAAACTTACCAACACACACGGGACAACAATCACCTTTCTTTTGTAATTGTTCATCTTTTCTACATTTAACTGGTGGACATTTAATAGGATCGCACTTTACGCGTTTGTTATTACATGCACATACAGTACAAGTTTCAGTTAAACTATTCCATTGTTCACCATCGTCATAGAAACGATTCGAATGGAAACATTTCGTTTCGGTCGATTGTTGATGTGCATTATCTGAAGCAGTTGCAACGCCAACATCGTTATCAGTGTAAATTGGATAACATGAGTTCGGTATTTTGATCGGCTTTAGTTTCGATTTCAAAAGCTTTCTGTCGTCATCTTTCGAGGCAATTTCCAAATAATTTACACTTGATTCTAATTTCGCCAAGTCGTTCGATGAAATTGAGAGAACAAATCCCTCCAAATGATTATTATTGAATTCTTCCAGTAATCTACGGTTGACTGGCGCACCATAAACTTCCATCGGCATATCCACTAAATAAGCTTGTAGTGGATAAAATTGATTTGTAATTCCAGCCACGTTTATGTCAAAATGAAGGTTGCATTCATTATCAACAGCAATCCATGCCATGCCGACTGAATGAATTGGCGCATAGTCACCAACACGATTCAATAATATCGGCTCTTGAGCGTCACGAGCATCAGCTACTGGTCGAACAGTAAACTTACCACGAATCAAGCTTGTTTCTGTTTTCGTTGCGATATTTATTCCCAAATCTCCATTATATAAAGGCTCGAGTACTCGCGGACCTAAACGTTCAACAATTCCGTGCGCACGATCCATTTGCAATGATGATGTCAAATCTTCGAGTTCTGTATTCTTCTTTCCGCCATTATCGTTCGTCAATGTGATCAGTGGATTCTCGGCTAAATTTAGATTATGCGTTTGTATGTTGTATACAAGTGAGCCATCTTTGTTCATGTATAGCCACGCCATTCCATTTGATTTTGTTTTTGATTCCGGATTGTGTGATGAAAGGAGAGCTTGAAATAATTCACACGATACACGAGAAATTACATTTCCTTGAATTCTTAAAGCATCGGGACGTTTCCTCGATTCAACCGTAATTTGAAGCTTTCCTCTCGTTAACATTCGCAAATCGTAAATGGACACTGGCGACACCACTTCAATAACATTTATATCATGATTTGGTTTCTTAACACGTTGAATGTCTTCAATGATAATTTGTTTCTTTTCAACACTTTCTAATCGAATATTTAATGGCACATCTTCAATTTCATCCATTGAAAAGAGTCCGTTGAGAATAAGTGTGAGGTGAATGGATGACGTCACGCCACTACTTGTCGATACAATTGCTGTACCACCGGAACCTGCCATGATGTCAGAATTTGTTCCTGGAGCTGGTTCAAGAAGTGAACTGAAAAGTTCAGTTGAGAGTGCGGGATATTTGCTTATAGGACCAGCAAGGGCAAGTTCGGATTGATATTTTCCACCCCAAATCAAAACAGCATTAATTTTGTTCTCACGCAATAATCGACGATAATCTCTTGGAACACGACGCCAAACACCACAAATCTTCCCTGTCGCATTCTGATAAATATCAACAGAACTGTCAGCTTCATTATTTCTAATAACTAAACTATGTTCTTCTAAAATATTTCCAACGTTATCAATGAATTGTATGGCACGTGGTCTTGATGCTTTCTCGGACACATAAAATGAGTAATACAAGTTTTTCTTATGAAAGGAAAATCGTCCGGTAGCAGCAAAATTTTGAGGATTTTTTGTTGAATATGTGTTGAGCATTTCATCACGTTTAAGCATAAGAGAGGTTCGCCCTGTAAGAAGAGCACCAAAGTCTGTTCAAAGGAAAGGAAAGAAAAAAATGTTAAAAATGATTTTTAAGTCTTTGCTTGAATCTTACATTTCATGTTACGTTCTTCTTCGACCTCTGTTATATTTGTTACGGGCGTGTCTTGCACTGTGTCAGGACCTAAATGAGAGAATAGAAAAGAAAAAGAAGGAAAAAAAAAGATTTAGTTCATTCACAGTTGAGACCTTGAAAGCTTTAAAAACTTTAACTCACTATGAGTGTCTCCTGGACATGTTTTGCAGCACTTTCCCGGTAATAAAATTGGCTCGTCACACGTAGGCTTGGCACATTCATTTTTAATATTTCTACATTGAACTCTTGCCACAATTCGTCGTTTCTTTTGAACCTAAATGAAATGAAACAAAGAATTCTTTTAAATATTTACACATTCAAATGGTTTCATTCCGGATTTCTTACTGGAACGCATTCGCATCTGATACAATACATCTTTCCAAACGGTGCTCCTAAGTCTGGAAACCATGTTGATCCTAATTCCTTCAACTCTTTTCCAAAATGACATTCTGTAAAGAAGAAGAAAAAAAATTAAATAAAATTGAAAAAAAATCTGGCGGCTGCCGAAAAAAAGTAGGAAAAAAGAAGAAAAATATTCGTTTGGCATAATTTATAATTTATTTTGACAACTTAAATTAAAGAAGCTCGCGTTTTGATACTAAATATTTCGAGATACGATACGAGTGTATGATTCAATCCTTTATTGCCGACACAAGGTGAAAATTTGTGGTTTTTACAACATAAAATGTCATTTTGAAAAACGGAAAAGAAAACATTGTACATTGTAGCCTTCCTATAAAACAACATTGTGATGCCATTTGATGATTTGTAATATTCTACCGATTAAATTAAAGCATCACAACTTTACTTTGAAATCTTTCACAAGTGGATCCATAGATTAATAGAATTGAAATGTTGAGACATTTAAATAAATGAATAAGTCACAGGAAAGAGAAGACGACGACGAAGACGACAACGACGATGAAGAGGAAATTTTAAAAATTGTTCAGTATCTATGCGAAAATCTGAAATATCCAAGTGTCGGTCGTCATCATGAAAGCTTAACAAAACATTCTTTTGAGATGATTCTATTCATTCATTACATAATTTGTGTCTTGACACTCGTCATCTTCGTTTAAAACATTTTTAAATGAATGAGAGATAAAAATCGTCTCCACTTATTTTCTTTCGGAAAACAACAGCAAGTTAAATTAAAGAAGATCGCGTTTTGAGACCAAATGTTTAAACATTTGATTCAATCCTTGATTGTCAACACAAGGTGAAAATTTGTTGTCTTTAAATACAACATAAAAAGTGAATGACAAACATTGTGATGCCATTTGATGATTTGTAAATTTCAACCGATTAAATAAAAGCATCACAACTTTACTTTGAAATCTATCACAAGTGGAAGATTTCTTTTTATTTTATTATTTGTTTTTTCAGCAGCCGCGCAACGCCAGATATCGAGATAGGAGAAAAAAATAATAACTGAAAAACTTGAGGAAAGCATTGAGCCGAGAGTCGAAAAGAAATGAGAAATGAAGAAAAATTATAAATAGAATTCTTTTTATTTCCCAACGATAGAAAAAGCGAATATCTTCATAATAATAATATTAATAAAATTAATAATAATAATAACAACATCAACATCAATATTTTTTTAATAATAAATATCTTCGAGATATTCATTCATACCAGAAGTGAGGGAAGAAGTCACGATGATGGAAAATAAATTTTTGCGTGACGATAGTGTTGATTGTGATGACAGCTTCCAGTGAGTGAGAACAATAAGTGAAAATTCGTGAAAATGACAAAGAAGAAGGAAAAAATATTTTTCGCACACATTGTCTAGACTCTAGACAAGACACCGACTCGACTCGACTGTTTTCCTGCAGTTAAACTTTCTTTTTTTTATTTGGTTTCTTCGCGGCCAACGCAGAAAATAATCACATGTTTTATAAATAAATTTTAATTCTATTCTAAATATGTTGGCTCAGCTTAAACCGTGAGAGATTTTGTAAGATTTAATTTAAACGCATGAGTTTTCTACTACGCAATTTGCAGCATTTTTTTTTTTGGTTTGCTTTTCTTTTTATTTATCACGAACGACAGAATGTGTCATATTATTTATTGGCTTTGGCGTGAAGCAGACAGCCGAAACAGATTTTTTATGGTCCTCGAGAGACGAAATGATGAACATTAATAAGTTTTTCACCATTTCTTGAAGGACATAAAAATATTGAAACTGAGAATGTGCCTTCGTTTGCGGAGGTTTTCAACGTTTTCGCATTCTCAGAATGATGAAAATTTTGCAAAACTACAAAAAAGTGATTTGATTCAGCATGAAATACTTCGTTTTTTGTCTTTTTTTGTTTGTTTCAAACATGTATCAAGAGAATTCGACAGTTCATTAACTCGTTTATCGCATTAAACGTTATTCGGCTTCTTTGAGGCTGTTTACACAAATATTAAACATTGAGTTTGTAGAAAAGATTTACTTATCTTTCATGAAACTAAATAACTAACATCTCGCCTCAATTTATGTTCCTAAATATCTCCTACACATAGATATTACATATATCACACGTATGTATAAATATCGTAAGTCGTTATCTAAGTTGTAGATATTTATGTTTTATTCAAGCGACACTTTTTGATAAGATCAATATATCAAACTGCATAAAAATGTAATTTATCATTTCCTTCTTCTTTTTCTCCTTCCTCTTCTTATCTTTCTATCTTTCTCACTCATTGGTGCTTAGAGCAACAGTAAATATATTTGTTGAAATATGTTTCTTCTTCCTCAAGAAAATAAGTGAAACGTTGCAGTTTTTTTTCTTTTTTTTCTGTGCTCGATCTCATGTATCGTTGAATATCTTTTTCATAAAATTTATAGCATTTTTCATACTCCTTGGATCATCAAACGTCGGCTGAAATGTTTCAGCTATCAAAAATGATCACCGTAATAATTCATTAACTTTTATCATGCGAATAAAAGTATTATTTTTGGTAAATCAAGCGCAACCGATATCTTGAAGCTTCGAGCGTTGTAGCTTTAAAAAAATTATTTTTGTAAGAAAAACCGCCCACTCATAATGATTATTGTTAACTACTTAAAGTTTTGATGAGAAATTTATTTCATCTCATTCATTGTGTATCGAATTCAATTAAAGGAAATATTTGGAAAAAGTTTTCATCGATTATTGTTAAAACCGTGGCATGACATGAGGAAGAGCGAGAAATTGCTATCGTTATAACTTATAAGCGATATTTTAAATTGTCATCAGCATTGTCATAGAAGACCATAACAATAAATTCACATTGAAATGGTTATTTAATGAATACAATTTGAAACAAATTATTCAAGAGTTTTTCATAATTGTACGACACATTTTTTTTTGTTTTGAATAAAAAAAAGAGATTTTTGATTGAAGAAACAAAAAACATTTTTTTTGTTTTAAGAGCGCGTCGGCACAAGAACAAAACAAAACAAAACGAGAAGGCAATTAAGAAGACTATTCGAAGCTATATGTTTTTCATTAAAGCGCGAAAATATCTTTAAAGTCATTCTTGCAATGAAATAATTTCAAAAGACTTTTTCAAGGCTTACAAAGTAAGCAATCATCACATTTTACTTGACAATACTCGTACTATCTAATATCATTCATTAGCAATCATATCGTTCCTTCATATCTTGACAAGTAGAACTTCTGCTTTAAACTAGCAAATTGACCATGTTACAAATTGCCTGATAAGAATATAAACATCTCGCAATCAATTGTCACGATAAACAGTGCCAAAGATAGAGTAGAGTGTCTCGCTGTAATGGTGGAGTTTTTATTTTTTACACATGAGAAAATTTCAGTTCTTTTATTATTCAAAGGAAACGGAGTGACGTGACGGAGCGAGATCTTAAACAAAACAAAAACTTTTCAGCGTCAATGTGGCGTCAAAAAAATATTATCGCACCACTTTTTTTTTCGGGTATTGGGAGTTGATAAAGAAATAAAATATTTAATAGAGCACATTCAGCAAATGCTAAAAGTTTTTGCCTTCAAACTCGTTAATTATCATCTATATGCTAACAGTTTTCTCGTTTCATATGCATTTCTATTGTTGAGTTGATGTTCTGTTCTGCTTATTTTTTATTATTCTTTTTTCTTGCTTCATTTTTGATGATGATGATCTTAATAGATTGCTTGTATATTTATATAGAAATTGAGAAGTTTTTTTTTTGCTTGCTTGTCAAGCGCGATACACATATGTGAAGAGAATTCTAAGAAAATATTTAATTAGAAATGAACTCACCCGCTGGACGATTTCGCCGACTTCCATCGTCTTCTACAATTAAAGGTGATTTTTGACGAGAACATTTCACTAATCCAGTGAATATGATGATCACAAGAAGAACCACGAGTCGTTTAATAAACTTAACCATTTTATCTCTGTTTTTTTAGCTGGTCTTAATTCAACATAAAAATCTTTTCTTATATTTTATTTTTTTGATCGAAATGTCTTTAGGTATATAAACTACTCCAATGACATGACCTGCCTTAAAGGCTGATCTCAAGTTTTTTTTATAATGTCTTTAATATGAACAAACCACTTTTTCGTGTGTCAAGTTTTCAATATCTGAAGCTGAGTATTCTTCTTTTACGCGGAAAAAAATCAAATCAATTATGAGTTTCTTTATCTTTTTTTTTACTATTTTGTCGCCAAAATCGGCTCTTGATTAGATATAAGGCGCGATTTCATAATTTTTTTTCTCTCACTTAATAGACTGTGAACACACTGATACACTAGAGGTAAGTTGAGACTCGTAAAAGTTGCTGAAGCTTTATAAATTCAGATCACTGATGTGCCCATGTCTGATAGTTATCTTAATATGTTTCAAGTTATCAACATTATTATTCATTGTGTACTCAAAATGGAACAACAGTAGTGTTCTGCAACCAGAGCTGCTAAATTGTTCATTCACATTCACTTCAGCCAACCTTTTTTAAATGTCGTGGAGTTTATTGGATTTTTTTTTCCTTGTTGGTGTTTTAGAGTTGAAAAATGAGCAGTAAATAAACACAATACTGCTTCGATGCTGCTTTAATAAAAATTGTGCAAAATGTCGAGTTAAAAAAATTACCAGAAAGTTTCGTTTGCGCGTTAATATTTTATTTGATTATTCACTTTGCTTGCAGTCAATAACACTTCATTCGTTTTTTATGATATTTATCAAACTTTTTTCTTTCACTAGTAACAAACAACTAGAAACATTTTTTATCTGATTCTGAATTGAATTCGAAATGGTGTAGGATCACTGCAAAAAAATAACAAATTTATTCTTCTTTAGCAATCCTCCGAATTAAACGTTTTAGAGAAGTTATAGTTTTGAATGATTTTATTTTGTTTTTGCAAGTTTACTACTCGTATTTTTATTTTATATTAAATACAGTCAACATTAATACACCTGGAAATTTGATGCAGTTCTTGGAACATTGAAAACTTATATTTCACTACTTAAGATTTTCTTTTAAGAAAATTTTCCTTTCTTTTTTATTATAAAATAACGTGCCACAGACAGAAATTTCGTGCTTATTTCACGGTTAATTTTCAAAGAATGAACTCACAGTCTGAGGAGTAAACTTTCATGAATAGGAATAGCACGATGGGTGAAAGTGTTGGTGCTATCGTTTCGGCTTTAAACTTTAAACATCTTCGGGTCTCTCGATCGACACACAATCATATAAATGTTATATGTGTGTAAGAGAAGCTTGCTTGAAAGAAACTTCTAAGTGAATAACTTATTGTTTATTGAAAACAAGAGAGAAAAATAGACGAAGTATGATTATTTGAGTTTACACTTATGTGTGTCAATCCGAATTAAGTTTGCTTATGTATTTTAGCACAGTTGGAAAAGAATTTTATCTAATGATATTATGTTTTCTGTGTTGTTCGGTGTAAATGCATTTAAATTCACGATATGCATTCACAAATCGCTTCATAGTTTTTAAGGAATGTCCAAGTCTGATATATGAACTCATGTACACAATAAATGTTTGAAAAGTGGCTCGCACTCGAATAATTTTCGTATTTTGTATCGCTGTTCTCTCGCGGGAATTCTCGCGATGCTGAATTAAAAATTCTTGTAAGTGTAATGCGGCTGCGAATGGCGAGATGAATCAATGGTCGACCACGATTCAAGAAGTAGTTCAGAAAAATCTCTTTTAATAGTTAAACTATAATGAAAACCTGAATCTCTCGGTTAACTGATGAACGGAATTCTTCTGTGCTTATTGTTGCTTTAGAATGTTCTCAATTTAGTTCTCCTTCCAAGAAATTAAATTATAATTTATTGACATGAATTTTCATTCAACTCCTAAATGTCTGCGCAACTGCTTTAAATCACATAAGCCGCTAAATAAAAACAGAATTAAATTCGGTTGAAATTTTTTTTTTAAATTTTTTTATTCAACACTTTTCCATCTTTCTTTTAAATTATTTTAATTTTTATCTTCACGAATGATTGAAAATATTCACAAGAAATTTCCAGTCCTTTTGCATGCAACATTCGACACATTTCTAGACAGCGATCACAAACTATCTCGTACACTTTTCTGGCCATCGCGTAACTATTTTTAAACTCACATTGCGGTTTTTACTTTTTCTTATTATTGTCTCATCATCTTTCAAGTCGATGTTGTTTTTCATTTATTTTCTTAAAATAAATACAACAAAAATCTGAAACCGAAAACTAAGAAAAGCGCGATTAAGTCGATAGTATTGGTTTATTTTTCAAGAAGGAAGATTTTTCATCATTTTTTTTCGTTTCTGCTTCGAGAGAAAATCAGATTTATATTATTATTTTCATTCGCGAATGGTGGTCAAGAATGAAGAATGATCTCACCTTGAGTGACTCGCGATGTTATAAAATTGTATCTTTTTTTTTAAATTTTATTTCATTTTATTATTTATTCAGTTTGCAACACTACCGATTTCAAGCAACAATGCTTTATTCTCTGTTTATTAAACCACTCTATATATCTTTTTGGATTTGAATTGAATTGAAATGTGTATCAAGACTTTTAACCAGAAGCTACTTGAAGAAAATTTTGATCATGACGCAATGTAGTCCCTCACGATTGTGATACTTTTTTCTAACTGAAGCAAATACACTACATCACATTTTCAACAACACAAAATTCAACAAATACTCTCATACGTCGAACATTGACAAAATCATGTGACGTACAATGCTTTTTTTTATTTTATTTTATTTCTTTTTTCTCGTTTCGAAAAGAAAAAAAATAATTTGCACTTTCACATACATATGTAGCGACTCCCAGAAAAGCATGGTACTCGAAGAAGCATTTCAAACAAAATAAACTGTTCATCATCTTCTTCATCATCACAAGAAGGAAGAGTTTACATTTCATTATCTCTAAGATTTCTAAATAAAGTTAAAATTTTGAAAATGTATACGCACGCGCTTTGTAAAAAGGTCGATCATTTTGAAAACAGAAAACACCAAGAAAGGATTACAACTCACTTAAAGTTGAAGAAAACGCGTTTTCTTTTTCTCCTCTACAAAACTGCAACAAATTTTCTTTATCGTTTATTTTCGTGATGTGATCGTCTGCTGCTGCTTTACTTACTTATGAAGTTATGAATGTACCTACATATTATCGTCGGTGGTTGCGGTGTGTGTATGTGTGTGCATGTGTATAGAGATTGTAAAAGTGATGATTATTTTTCTTTTGTCGACAGTATGAAATAAAAAACACAATTTATTCTTTCTGGCCGCATCTCAAAGTCATAATTCTTTTTGCATACCAATACAAGCGCCTCGAAAAAGTGACGGCGTGATCCGATATTCCATATTGCACAATTGCATTGTGTGCTGTTACTTGATCATGCAAGATATTTATTTTATTTGCTTCTCATTTCATCAACCGATGGATGGACTCGCGCAAATGTGTTAAATAAATGTGCACACGGAGGATGTAAATTTATTTTTTCGTCGACGACAACCGGGATAGCCGTTAAAATGGAGCAAAGCATAAAAAGTTTATTTGCGTTTTCTTTTGCGCTTCCATCAAAAATGAAAGAAATCTATTAATAATAATAAACATGTTTGGCTTTTCCTTTTAATTTTAATCGAACATCAGCTCTTGTGGAAGTGTAATGAAACTAGATTATTGACCCGTGTAAACGAGTTTGTTTAAACCAACTGTTTTTAAGAAAAATAAATATTTTCTAAATGTGTTAATTATTGTATCTAGAATACGACTTGACTTTATTTAAATGCTTTCTATTCGATAGATGACGACAGATATCTGAATACTTACATCGCAAATCTGATTTAAAGAAAGTTTCAATGAGAAAAATATAAAAAAGTTTCTTCCTGATTCGGTACGGCACGATGAAATGATAAATCCTTGGTCAGCCATTCAACGAATTAAATACTTGGAACGTTCCGCAATTAAAAACGAAGATGAAAAATATTATTTATTGATAGTCGAGGACATTTATCATCATGTACGCAATGTGACACTTTTAAAGTCGAAATTAACTGCGAACGAGAATTTCTGACTAAAGATTTTACTTTCGTCAACCGTCATTCATTTGAGAAATTTCCATTTTCATTTCTCTCATACCTTCTTTTATTATTTCATTTATTTTTTGCCTGATTTAAAAGCTGAAATTGAAATACTTTTAGGATTTGTTTTCGATTTAGAAGGAGGAGTCAATAAACCATGTTTATTTTGTAAAATGAGACTTAAAGTTTCTTAGATGTGAACGATGTGGTTCCAGATCTTCTAGGACTTTTCTTCCTTGCAATTTGTATTATGAAAGGAACATATGAGAAAGAAAAGAAAGCATGAGGCCGGAATGGTTTTACCAACACATTATATGACACTTTGTTAAAGAAAAATAATGTTATTGATGCTTTTTCGGGGCTTTTCAGGTAGATTTTCTAAGGGAGATTCTTTTGTACCTTTCCGGAATTCCCATAATCTGAATCTTTTAGGATTTTGGATTTTTTAAGGCTTTATGACTTCGAATTTGTAGACAAAATATGTAAATTAATGCTGAAATTACTTTCGGTCATTCAATGGGTGTTGTAGCATGTTTACAGATGTGTGAATTTCCAAATTTTCATGTCAATTCCTTAAACAAATTGCAACCTTATTGCTTTTGAGAATAAATCTTTATCGGATTAGCTTACTTGGTAAATATGTATATAATATTCTTTCTATTTCTTTAGATATTTTACCGGTCGTTTCACATTAGTGTCTAATTTCAACGTTATTTATGAAGCTTCAACAAATAAAAAATCATGTCAAGAAAATGAAAATAATTCAACGAGACATTGTCGTAACTCGTTAGAGATATTTAGTAGCAGCTTCTGACGATTAAAAACATTTTCATTAATCTTTTATGTAACAGACAATTAGAATGTTTACACACTTTATTTAATTTACTCTCATTATATAAATAAATATAATATTTATCCATATACGCTAAAGCATAGTAAAGTACGTTTTTTTTCTCAAACATTAATATTGCTATAAAGGCTTTTCTCATGTAGGGTTTGCCATTGTGAAAGAGCATGAAATAGAAATTATCAAAACCAAAATTGCCGACGAAAAATTCTTTTTTCAACATTTTTTCTTTTCAATTATTTTTATTGCCAGTTAACGAGTCAGCAATTCTGTCTTTCATAATTTCTATTTTAATCAATATAAAATCCGTTTTATATCACTGCATACATATATGTATAAAGATATGATTTTGTTATAAAAATGTCATTTTATAAATTTCACTAATAACGTGAAAAACATGACTTTCCAAAATTCTTATTAACACTGCAAAAACTTTAATCAACATGCGAATTTGATACTTCAACACACACGCAATCACATGACAGTAAATATCAAACCCTAAAACTTATTTCTTTTTTCTTAAAAGATCTTAAAAATTCTTGGGGATAATTTTTCATGTTTTCCGAAGCTAAAGCTGTTCACATTTAAGAATTAAATTATCTATTCAAAGACACAGCAAAGCCGAAGTCACTTTAAATAAAAGTCGGATTCTCTTGGCCAGTAAGCAAGCGGAACATTGATGTTGGCATCTAAACGACAATGTCAAAGAAAAATATGTTAGGATATAAATTAAGTTATAAATTAAGAACTATTACCGTTTTCATGGAAATCTGGATAAAAAAAGAGAAGGAAAAAAGAAAAAAATTATAAATTAAATTATTTTCTTGTGTGCATGATATTTCTCGAATAATTTCACCTCGCCAACAGATGTTGCAAGAAGAGTAACGATTTTTTCATGTGGAACAGCCACAACACTCTGATTGTTTATTTCAATAATGCGGTGACCGACACGAATTCCCCCGCGCTCAGCAATGCCGCCTCTCAAAAGACTACAGATCTAAACAGAATAAATATTTTATAATATAAATTTTGAATGGTAAAAATAAAAACCAAGCTTACGGCGCCATTTTGCACGCTAAATCCCAGCTGGTATTTGGTGTTTGGTCTTTTGATTTTTACTTCCACCACAGGAGCGCACGGTACGATTGTGAACTTGACTACAGTCTGATTCTTCGTGTTCTTTATGAATGACTGACATTGCGAAAGTGGAAGTCCAACGAGACTTAATCCATTAATCGCGATGATTTGATCACCAATATTGAGTTGGCCACATCGAGCAGCCGCTCCATTTGAAGCGAGATTTGCGATCACGACTGTTGGAAGCATTGATCCCCAACCAGATTCAACAATAACAACGCCGAGAATTTCTCCTTTTGCTTTAGGAACGACAACTTCTTTCTGCAATTCTTTCTTTGAAAAATGATCCAATTCGTCACACAAAAGCTCTTGACTATTAAGCACTTCCTGATAATTTAATTCCTTCATAAAACTGTGGTCTTCTACTCCGTTTGCTTTTAAAAACTCCATATAAGCCACCTGAAAGGCTTGGCCTATTGATTGCGCAATAATTTGCGCTTCACTGCTTTCAAATATATGACAAATCAGTTTCGGTTTTCGTTGCTTTGTATTGCCAACGACATCATCATTATTGCTTGGGATTGTTTGTGGAAGTTTTCTTCGAGCCATAAGCACCACAAGATTTCCTATATCAGCAATATAGGATATCGATTTCAATTCATGATCCATCATGATTTCTTTTAAATCAGAATTCAAGACCATAACTTTTTCAGCCGAAATAAATAATTCAACTTCCACACTTGGTTGACTCTCTCCTTCTGGTGCCTATAAAAATCATTTTCCAACAAACAAATTTTATTTTATTGTTATTTTACGCTTCTTACCAAAGCCTTTGTTATGAATGTTTAAAATAAATGTAAAAGAACATTAACTTGATTAGTGATTTTATGATGAAAAGTTTCCAGAATAATTGCAAGGTCAAAGAATGTTATTTCGTTTTTATTCGTTTAAAGTTTTCAAACTCAAAGTCGTCTGATGATATAAAAATAAAATTTTATTTTTCTTACTTTGATTCTCGAAACAGCTTCTTCTGCTTGCATCAGTCGAGTAGATTTTGTTGGCTTTCCTTCACAAAATAATTGTGTAGATCCCAAATATCGTGTTCTGAATACAACTCCTTCAACAAGCACATCAAGATCAAGTAGTGGTGCTAACAAAACATGACTTAAACGATGATTTTTCTTTAAATAATAAACAATTTTCATACCTTTCTTATTGTTCTCAAAACTATCCGCAGACGTGATGGAAAATTCTTTTGAATTACTTTTATCTTTAATAAATGATGCTATCGTAAACTTTTTACTGATTCCTTCATCTTTCGATTTTTCAACTGGATAAATCATTTGAATTCCATTTCCTTGCCGTATAAATGTTGGAGTTTTATTAACAATTGTTTTAGATTGTAAAATAATTTTTCCATTAGCACATTCAATTTTTGTGAGATTCTGAGAAGATTTAATCATCGTAAAATTCAATTGGAATTTTATAAATTTAGTTAACTTACTTCTTTGCATGATCCATTTGGTATTTCATTGATTTCTTCTTGTCCAAGGAGCTGATCAGTTTCTAACTCAGCTTTTTCATCGTTTTCACCTTTAGATTGACGATTTAAACAAGAAACTTGTTCTTCAAATTCATCATTTCTTTGGTGACTTTCCACCTCACTTGTACTGTAAGCATTTCCATTTTCAGCGTCAGACTCTGATTCGGAAAATTTTGTTCGTAATTTGTCTTTCAAATTTAACATATTTTCACAAATTTCTGGTGGTGATGAAGTTGTCAGCTGATGATTTGATTCTAAATTATTATCATCATCAACAATAATAACATTTGATGGCAACGTGAGTTCTTCGGAATAACACTGAGAGGAGCATTCGTTGTCAAATGAAGTTGGGAAGTTTTCAGCGTTATTAAATTCTTCTATAATATCTCTGTTTTCATATTGTTGACGCAAGAGATTTTCATATTGTTGTTTTTGTTGCATTTGCTTCAAAAGAGCTAATTGTTGTCCTATGAAAGTAGCAGACGAGTGTTGTGAGTTAAAATCTCCGAAATTATCTAAGGGTAAAACTTTTTCCACTTGTTGCAATTTATTTTGTTGTTGAAATTCTAAAAGTTTTTGTTGTTGGAAGTGTTGTTGTTCCTGAGGCGAAGAAAATTCTCCTAAAAATCTAAGTTCATCATCAAATGTAGACTTCTTTTGATTTGATTCTTGATATGAATGATTTAATCCTTCATTTTTTGTATGATCAACAGAAAGAAGAATTCTCTAAAAAAAAATTATAAATTTTAATTGAGCTTTATTTAATTAAGAATTTTTCAATTACTTTAGCTAAGCCTGGAGGTTTGCGTGTAGTATTTAGGATATTTTGAGACTCGTAGTTTTCCTTCGGCGATACCGAAAGTTTCACAGCAATCGATAATTTTTCAGAAAGGTCATCGACTTGAGTTTTATTTGGAGTCTTTTGGGATACTTCCTGCTTTTCCATTTTTCAAATGTGTAGGATTTATGTATTTATTTTTCTATCAAATAGTACTACGAAATAGATTTGTATTCGCATTCAATTTTATTACTGATTTGGTGAATGATCCAACATGATGAATTTTTGTTTGTACACGTTCAGATATTTGTTTTAAAAATTATTTTATTTTTAATTAGATATTTGTCGGTAGATGAAGTTTATATAATTTTTCAACTTAAGGATAATCCTCACTCGCAAATAATATGCTAACACTGGTTTATTTGTTTAATATCTATTTAAGTTTTCACAAATGCAAATCATTATCAAACAGTCAACACTCCCTTTTTTACGCAAATGAAGAAAAACTTTTCTCGTCAATATCTGAAAGAATGAGAACACTTATTTTAATTTCTTATTTTGACAAAATCACTGAAACTTATTTATGAAACACTTCAAGACTTGACATACCTATATGAAGAAGAGTTGAAGGAACTTTTTTTTTGTCATTTAACTAAGACTCATGATATCACTACCTACTACTATCATGTTATTGTTTTGAAACGCATGAAAAATGAAAAATTTCGGAATTTTTTTTTCTTAGGAGTGTGTTCAGGCTTTTTACGGAGTTTCAAATTTTATGAACCGTTAAAAACTAAAATATCTCTTCTATGATTTTTCATCTTTTTATTCTTTCTTTGTAGTGCTAGTAAAATTGGTTGAAAATTTACCATTAATTATTGAAGGAAATAGGTCATGTACAAGTATTTTCTTGGATTTAATAGAAAACAATTTATTGAAAAAGGATCAGTTACCGTATTTGAAATGTTTGAAAAGTTTGTATCCTTCGATAGTGAGCCGGCTCAAACTTAAAATTTTTTATGCAAAAGAAAATTAACCGGCTCGAATCCTTGTATCCTATAAGAAAAGTTTTTGAACCGTGCGGAGTTGTGAAGTCAAGATAAAAGTTAAAAAAATATTTAATTCAGTTGAAAGCAGTTAAACATTGCATTCACATGATGTAGAAAAGAATTAAGAGGTGGTTATTTATCATTATCAATTCGAAAAGCTTTAAAATGCATGTGGAAAGAAAATATGTAAAAGTTTTAAATATCGATTTTTCATTTTCCCTTTCTTCATTCAACTACGAAAAATATTTTTCATCGATTTTTTTCCAAACAAAGATTTCCTTTTTCCTTCACTTAAATTAAATCATATTCATCTGAAATAGTTTTTTATTAGACATCTATGACTAACAAAAGTTTCCCAATCCTTCCTCACAGCCTTTGAAAGCTACTTCGATATATAAATAAATGTTCTTAAATCACTGTGTCGCTAAATAATAAAATAAATTATTCATGTTCATGCTTTTAAAAGAAGAAGTTCGTAAATTATGGTGAGTTCGTCATTGGATCAAAGCATTAAGAAAACATTAACAAAGGAGCCACCAGCTCAAAGTGACGCAGTGAACATAAATATTAATAACAACAACAACAATTACACAAATAGCACTGAAGTGAATTTTGGTGGTGATCCATTAGCATCTAGTGAGAAAATTCAGTTGCTTTTCCCAAAATGTAAACCGAGAAGTGATTATCAATATCAGAAAAATACGAAATCAAATTCATTCGACAATTCATCATTAGCCAACTTAATATCGATTGAAACTACGACATCTCAATTCCAGTCAGCACATATGTTCAATGCACAAACAGCAAACAGTGGCCCAAGCAATTTCAACATGAATAACAGTAAACTCATGAAATTGCATATGCCAATATCACCTGATAAACAGCTTCCACCTTTAGGTCATTATCCTGAATCAAGTGGAAAGAATATGAGACCTAAACATGACAAAAACGAAAGTTATGCAGAAACAAACCCTTTTCGTATCGGAAATAGCAATCGATACATTTTTTCAAAGCATGACTCAATATTTGAGAATAACAATAGCACTGCAACGACAGCGGCATCAGCATTAGCAGGAAATAATAAAAATATGTTGCATCATTATCATTCGCCATCGCTACTTTATCAAAAGCCTTTAGATGAACAACAATCGTATTATTTCAAAGAAGATGAAGTTGAACATAATCCTTATGTGGTCAACACAAAGCTTAACTCAGTGAACACAATTTCACCAACAATTTTAAAAGCAACTCCACCAGCAACACCACCGGCTTTAGTGTCATCACCAGCCGATTCACCATCGCCACATGAATATAACAGAAATGTTTGGGATTTGTCACCTATTAAAACAACTACACCAACGAAAGTTAAAACACAATCACCATCATTAGTCTCGTATTTACGTTCTCAAAGGGGATCTTATAAGAAATTAGCAGCTTCAACCATTCCAATCGAAGAAGATTCTGAAGCTGGACATTTCTATTACAATAACACAAATCCGTATTATTCAGCACTTCAAACTGATAGCGATTCAAATGAACCAACAAGTTATAATGACGTAGTGAAAAATGATTCGCGAATCAACACATTACATTCTAATAATGAATTGAAAATGAAGAAATCGGAATCAATTTATTCGCAAATAAGTAAGAAAACTGAAAGGAAAATTGTCAAGTCTAAGTCTGCTTCAGGGATCATGGGTAAGTTTCCTTTGTTTGTTTTTTATTCATAATTTATTGAAGTTAATGTTGATTGATTAATTATTGAAGAATATGATGGTTCACCACGACGTTTTGGAATGTCAACAAATGATGAAGTTGAAAATCATTATCAGCCATTTGATCATAAAGACAACAATCGTTCATCGCCATCGCCACCACGCCCTGGATTTCCGCAAAGAATTATTTCTTATGGACATCATCAACCAGCAGTGACAAATCAGTTGGTTGATGTTCAAAGTGATGATCATAAAAATGTTTCTCCAGTTCCACATTATTTAACATCTTCTAAGTTGATTCCTTCAACATTCATTGTTAACGAAAACTTTGAAGCTCAAGTTGAACAGCAAAAAACGAATATTGAAGATGAAACAACTGATGAGACATCAAATCATCTAAAATCTCAAGTAACAACGTCAAATCTCTTTCCAACTCATGCAACAGAATCATCAAATGAACATGATCGTTACGATTTGGAAAATAAGCAAACAAATAATAGCGATGTCGTTTTTCAAGTTAACTCACCAACTGAAGATGTTCCAACATCAACTTTCGATTATTTATATGAATTTTCAGAAACAAGAAAAGTTTTGGAAGAATTCTTCAAATGTCCCGACACTGATCGCATCGTAGAATTGGAAAAACTCAGCGATTTTAATGAGAGTAATGAAAGCTTGGTAAGATTTCTTTTTTTAACTTCGTCTTACTTAATTTTTAATATTTAAAAATCTTCACAGGATATTCAATTTGATTATCGTCGACAAATTGAAAAAGAAATGGAAAGTTTGTCAAATTCTAATAAGAAAAATACTGGAACACCTATGAACATACCTGATGACATTGATGACGACAATAGAGACGATAAAGTTGATGACGAAGATGATGAAGAAGAAGAAGCTTATTTGAAGACGAAGCAACAAAATGGTTTTGGCAATAAAAAATATACGAAAGAAAAAGGCGAAAATCTTGATTATTTCTTCGATTCAGCAAGTCGTAGCAGTTTATGTGATGGGAATGTCGAACATGAGAATGGATTGGATACTTTGACAAACAAAAGCATTCGAAAATTGAACAAGCCATTGTCCAAGACTAACACACATAAAAAGCAATCGAAGAACTTTAATTATTCTCCCGATACGACAGATTATGACTCCAATTATGGAGACTTTGATTTTGATAGCGAAAGCCCTTTAAGATTCGTGTCGTCCGATCAATTGAATATGTTGGCGTTTAACAATTCAAATACAGCGACTGTTCCCTCAGCGACTGTTGATTTGAGTGGTGGGCCTATTACAAATTATGCACGCTATTGCTCAAGCATGCCAGTTCTCGAAGATGGCTTATCTAGTGGACATGCATCGGATAACGAAAATAACAATCCAGTCACTTCAACATTCGATTTGAACTTTTTAAATCAACAGCATAATAATGCGTCGTTGTCGATTAGTACGATTCAAAAACAATATCAAGATATGTTGATACAAAATCATAATGGTAATAATACATACTACAATAATAACAGCAACATTTCATCAGCAACTACTAAAAATAACAACAATAACAACAGCAACGGGTTATCAGAAAAAACTGATGATTTACGTTCTGTTCAATCTCAACAAAGTTACCATTCATATTGTCCAATGAACCGTGAAAGAGAGTCTCTAAATTCAACAACAAACTTTATTAAGCCACAAAAGCTTTTTAGAAATCGTGATTCTGAATTAGAATCATTATACACAATAAGTAAGCTATTGAGAGAAATTTATTTGTATAATAATTACTCAACCGTTGTTTTTAATCTTTTAGACACAATGCAACATACGCCACCACCACCTGCGCCAGTACCACACAGAAAACCGCAATTTAATGACACCCAAATGACTTCGCCTATTAAACAAAGCACTGACATCCATTCAGCATTGGAAGATATAAGAACAACTTTGCAGAAAAGTAATCCAACTGCTGAAATCACAAATACGCAAGATTTTAATACAAATAATAATGTCGGAATGAAAAATAATTTTCCCAACTACTATGAGAAGACTTCGGCTATGTCAATGTCTCCAGTTTGGGTTCCAAGGTAAGGATTCAAATAAAATTATCATGCAGGGTTTGTTATTTCATGTTATACAAAATTGCGGGGTAGAAATCGATAAGAATTTTTATGATTTGGGGTGTAATTGGCCTTGATGACCTTCAGCTCCGGAGTTCAAAGCTAATGTCCTTAATAATAATTGAATTCTTGTATTTTCACAGATCTCGTGAAAAGAATGACCACTCACCAGTTCCTAATGAGACGAACTATTTGCTTTCAAAAAATAAACATAGCGATGAAGAGGAAGAAGAAATTGATACTGATTTAGAAACAGACCGACTTTTAGGACATCAGATGCTTGATGATGGATTTTATAATGAGAAAGCATGGGCTGATTCAAAGCAGTGCAGATTTCTAAACACATCACTGACTTCAAAAATATCACCAAATATAAAAATCAGTCCATCGATTCCACAATCAAATTCGTCTCTTCTAAGACATAGTATTAATGCTTTGCTTCCCACTTCAAATTCATCGGATTGTTGTAATAATAACAGCAATAGCCCAACACTTTTGAACACAAACACTTCGTTTCATCAACAAACACGCTCATCTCTAAAGAATTCACCATCAATGGAGTCAGGGAATTTATTAAATCTCATTACAGCAAGCACCGAAGCTTCACCTGAACGTAAGAATGAGAAATCTTCGCTTAGAAATATTGAAGAAGTTAAGCAACAAGAACCACCAGCACCAAAACATCTCACAGAAACCCCTGAACATTTAGAAAATGAAATCGTTGATAGTCCAGGTGGATCAAGTTCTGATGGATTTAAAAAGGAAACTTTACAAAGCAGTGATAAAAAGAAGAAAAATAAAAATAAAGAAGGTGAGTTAATGAGGGAAATTTATGTTGATAAAAATGATTAAATTTTTCGATATTTTTAATGCTTTCTTAAAATATTTTATGGATAAATTATTGTAAGTTTTTTTTAACGTCATTATGAATAATTAATTAAACTAAGTATTGTTTAAATAAAAGGTTTGCTGCAGTGCTTATCGAAGGAGTTTTATTCAGAGCACGATATTTGGGATCGACGCAACTTGTTTGTGAAGGTCAACCGACAAAATCAACAAGGATGATGCAAGCTGAAGAAGCTGTTTCGAGAATTAAGGTAAGAAAATTCTTAACAAACTTTTCAATTTGAAATTTCTTTAAATTCTTTTTCATTTTTAATTCAATTTCAAAGGCTTTGGTAAGTTCATTAAAGAAGTTTAGTTTATGATGAATTTAATTAAAGATAAAATAAAATTGTTTAGGCTCCTGATGGAGAAAACCAACCGACCACAGAGGTTGACCTCTTTATATCGACTGAAAAAATTATGGTTCTCAACACAGATCTGAAGGAAATTATGATGGATCATGCACTTCGAACGATCTCATATATTGCTGATATTGGTGATCTTGTTGTATTAATGGCACGTCGTAGATTCGTTCCTCAAGATATTGAAACAAATAGTGACAGCGGAACTGGAACTGGAGGTAGTGGTAATGTAAGTGGCGGTAGTAGCGGTCCAACACCCCCAACAAGTGGAAAAATTAATCGAACGCCGAAAATGATTTGTCATGTGTTTGAAAGTGAAGAAGCGCAATTTATTGCTCAATCAATAGGTCAAGCATTCCAAGTGGCATACATGGAGTTTCTGAAAGCGAATGGAATTGAAGATCACAGCTTTATGAAGGAAATGGATTATCAGGAAGTGCTTAACAGTCAAGAAATCTTTGGCGACGAACTAGAAATATTCGCTAAAAAGGAATTGCAGAAAGAAGTTGTCGTTCCTAAAGCAAAGGGAGAAATTCTCGGCGTTGTTATTGTTGAATCTGGTTGGGGATCGATGCTTCCAACAGTCGTGATCGCAAATCTCGCTTCAAATGGAGCGGCTGCTCGATGTGGCCAACTCAATATTGGTGATCAAATCATCGCGATTAACGGATTAAGTCTCGTTGGACTTCCACTTTCTCAATGTCAGTCTTATATTAAAAATACAAAGAATCAGACTGTAGTCAAGTTCACTGTTGTGCCGTGCGCTCCTGTGGTGGAAGTGAAGATTAAAAGACCAAACACCAAATACCAGCTGGGATTTAGTGTACAAAATGGCGTGGTATGAAATGAATGTTCGATGATGATTTCTTGAGAAATTTTAACATTTTTTTCTTCTTTATTTATTTCAGATCTGTAGTCTTTTGAGAGGTGGAATTGCAGAACGTGGCGGTGTTCGTGTTGGACATCGGATCATTGAAATAAATAATCAAAGTGTTGTTGCTGTTCCACATGAAAAAATCGTTAATTTGCTGGCGACTTCTGTTGGCGAGGTTGATGAAAAACTTTTCTATTAAATTGATTTTCTTAAAATGTTTTTTTCTTCTTTCAGATATTAATGAAAACAATGCCGACATCGATGTTCCGACTGCTAACTGGACAAGAAAGTCCAATTTATATTTAAATTCCAATAATTATAATTATAAAAGGTGAAACATTCAGTTGCGTTTATAATCTGCTATATATTTACACTGCAACTATTCGAAGAGACTTAACAATTATTCGCATAAATTTAAACTTTTCAAATGATAAAAATGAAGAAAAAAAACTCACTGAATTTCAGTATTTAATTGCTGCTTCTGTTTCATGAACTTTAGCAAGCAAAAGATGAAGATAAATCATTGCATTTGTATAAATTCTTGCATGAATTTTGGAAAATATTCTGCAAAAGATAAAAGATAAAAATTTAGAAAGTAAGATTTCAATATTTATAAAAATATATTTATTAATTAATTCATGAACGGAAAAATGAAACTAAGATATGTAAGTGAAATAATTTGAATTGTTTCTGCAACCCACGCTTTGGCTACGATATTTTGAATTGCCACCCACCCACACTATTTAACATTTATTGATAGTTGAGATTCTTTTATTTTTATGATCAGATTCATGTTCGATAGATGAAAAGGAAAGAAAGAAAACTTTATTAAGCTTGCATATCTATAAGTTCATTGCATCTAAGTCATCATCACATATCTCTCCTTTCACTTTATGCTTTTTGCACGATTAAATATATTTTTCAACTGGATATCTATTTAAGATGATAAATGAAAGTCTAGTTATGATATATTTTTTATGTTGATTAGTAAATCTAAAAAGATTTTTTCGTGGATGTGTAATTTGCTTAAAAGTTATACTCATAAGAAGTAGCAACTAACTAATTGCAGCAGCAGCAGTAAGAGATTTATGTGAAATGCTTGTTTCTGAACAACACGAAAGAAATGTTTGAAAGATAGAACTGATTTGAAGGGAAGAAAGATAAAACAGAAAGTTAAGTTAGCGTGTTCGTGTGTCCGTGAGTGTTATAAAATGTAATCATAACTTGAAGGAAGATAAAAGAAAAATAAATTGTGTAATCTTACTCATTAAAGATACAAGAAGAATATTTAAATAAGAAAGCTATATCAAGTAAAGTAATTTTAAGAAAATTACAACAATTAATTATAAGAAGCATTTTATTTTCCTTCTCTTAATTTTTTTATTGTCATCTTTTGAAATTAATAGCAAAAAGCTTCTTTCTGTTTATGATTAAAATTAATCTTGCATCGCACTTGCACTCTCATTGAAATGATCAACAGAAAGCGTGTGCAGTCTTACATTAATAAAGGAAAAAACTTTCATGAAGATTTATTCACATAAATGCAAATACCTTCAACATAAAACTGCTTGTCGCTTATTCGGAAATTGGAATCTTTAAGAATTGATGAAGATATTAAAAAGCTGAAAACAGTGAATCATGAAATTGCTCACAAAATCGTGACATGAAAATATTGCTTTGCTATGAGTTTAAACCGATTAACTCTTGGATTTGAGATTTAAGCAAAAAATCCTTTGAAGTGTTTCCCAAGCGACAACACAAGCGATGAACTTTAATAAATAATAAAGATTGTTATTGAAGTAATTAACGTTCAGATCTCTTGTCTATTAATCCAATTTAAAAGACGTTTTGGTGTTAAATCTAGAATGAAATGAAGAAATTTTTTATTCAACAATTATCTATTTTTTCTTTCAATTCTTAAGTTTTGCTTTTAAAATTGAAAATTTAAATCAAGTAAGGAAATAAATGAATAAGGAAGAAGAAAAAGAAGAGATAAGAAAATGCTTGATTGCTACACAAAATATGATACATAATTGAGAATGTTAAATAAGCTGGAAAAAAAATATTCAAGTAATTTCAAAAAGGATGCTAATAAAAATATTTATCAAAAAAAAATGTTTTTGTGTTTCTTTCATTTGTTGAATGTTGATTAAATATAATTCAGAAAAGTTTTTCTTCTTCTCGAAAGAAGCTTTAATTTATTTAATTAAAGAAAAGGACATTTTCAAAGGCCTTTCTGAAATTTCCGGTTTCTTTCTAGTTCGACGACGAATGATTTTCATCAAAAATTAAGTTTTGACGAGTTTATGAAACACCAGAGAGGGTAAGGCTGCAAATATTCTGGGTTGAGTGAAAATTTATTGTATAAAATGCATGCGTAGAAAAAAATATCCTAAAAACATTTTTTTCCTTCTTTCTATGAATTCTCTCTTTCTCTCTCTCATGTTACCAACACATTCATAATTGAAAACATTACGGAAACATCCCTTAATGAAAAGGGAGAAGAAATGAAAAGAGCGAAAATCACAAATGCCTTGACAAATGCCATAACATGCTACCAACACTAATGTTGGATGGAAAATTGTAGATTATAGTGAAATATATTCTGAATTTTCCACGATTTCTCATAGTTTCGGTGTTATCTTTATAAGCTAAACATGCTAAATTTTCACTACACCCACATCCATCGCTTAAAGCATAAATATCGAAGTGAAAACATTCTTTTTCCTTTCTCTTCTCGTTATCAAAGCATCTCCTAATATGAGATTCGAGAGGCTCACAAATTTTCCCCAAAAAAATGTGCCTGTAGTAGTGTAGTTTTTCTCAGAGTTTTCAGCCTCTAACTCACACAAATTTTCCATCAATTTTCACGCTCTCAGTCATTCGCACCCATCAAACATCAAATGTGTCGTCATGTTAAAGCATCACACGAGTGAAAATATTTTAAATTAGAGACATTGAAAAGTGCAGAAAAATATTTTTAAGTTGAAAATGCGTGAAAAGTTTTCTATTAATCAGCACAGTGAATGAATTTCAAGCCATTAATGTTGCCTAAACATGGACCAAACATATTTTCTACTTTTAATGGAGATGCGAAATAAGAAGAATCGTTTTTGGATGTGGTGAAAAGGAGAAAGGAAAACATCCATGTTGAATTATGGAGGATGGAAATGAAAGAAAAGTGATGGGAAAAAAATTCGATAAAAGTTGCGTTGTGATGTGAGTTTCGTTGACAAATCAGACACTGAAGTGATTTTTGAATTCATATATATAAGTTAGAAGATTTGTTACACCCTTCAAAGCTTAGAGGGAAATTTTTCCTTTAAACTTTAAGGCGTATGTAAAAGACTAGAAAAAAGAAAAAAAATAAAATAAAACACAAAAAAAAAGTGTCGTGAAATTTCTTTGGGAAAATCTTAGCTATGCCTAAATCACTCATGCAAAACGAAGAGAGTGAAAACGAGTTTAGCAGTGCGAATGAAAACAGTAATCTAAGTGGAATTAATCCACTTGTGCCGTCGAATCAATCGAATCTCTTTCGGCAAACATCGCAAGTGTCAGGATTATCATCGGCTTTCAATCAAAACTCATCTTCATCAACATCGTCGATAGTTAATTTAAATGGAAGTACATTAAACAACAACAATTCAAGTCAAAACTCAAATGCAAGTAGTGCAAGTGCAAATAAAAAGTTTCGTCATCAACATTTCAGTAAAAATATTTACATTGGAACTAAGAATGCTGAACGATGGGATTCTTTGAGAAATCTTTTTCAATTTAAAAACGATGTTGAATTTGTGTCATTTCTTTTGACATCTGCTGAAAATGAAGCTCGATCCCACAAGAATGGGTAAGAAATAATTTTGCCGATAGAAATATTATGCCAAGTTAATTAAATAAACCAAATTAATAATTATCATTCGATCAATAAATTAAAACTAATTACCTACTTATCTAGAATTTCATTTAATTTATTCTTTGATAGATTCAAAATGCCGTGTTTTCAAAAGGAAAGTAATTACACAGAAAACAGCGAAGATTATGAGAAAGAGCAATCAACGTCGTCGTTTTCTCAAAGTTGTCTTCAACAACAGATTCACGTAAAAGTTCCCGATGAAATTCTTCAAAATGTCAACCCACAAGTCGTCACACCAAAGAAAGTGAAGAGAGTACAATTCAAGGATAATGTGAATATAATAAACGAAGAAATATCAAAGACTCAAGAAGCGTCTTTAAAAGTATCAACGTCTAGTGATAATAACGCTCAAGATCATTCGATAAGCAGCACAATTGATGGGTCAGTGTCGTCTGATGAATCGAATAACACGACAGAGATTCTTGATTGCAGAATTGAAGAAAAAATAAAAAATGAGTTGGAAGAGAAACAAAAGCTTATCAACTATGGACGTATAAGTGGATCAAGTAGTCGAGGTCGATATGATGAAGCACCAACACCTCCCCCAATCAGTTCAAGTTTGAGAGAAACGCCGATAAGTGAAGGTGAAGATGATGAAATGGATGAGAAATCTGAATCGATCCGACCCATTCTAAGTAAGCGAAGATTCTATGACATTCGAAAAGCACCGACAATGTTGGATGTTCAGTTAAATACTTTAGCAGAACCGAATCATGAGAAAAGCGTATTCGATTTCAAAGAAGATGATGACGATGATGATTGTGAAGGTCGACTTGAGATCAACAGCGATTTCATGATTCGAGATAGAAAATCTGCTGTTAATAAGAAATCATATAAATCAAAATTATGTTACGCATGCAACACAAAACATGGAAAGGAAACTTGTCCCATTCGAAATCCACTTTCATCAATTTGTAATCAAATTGATTTTGCTGATTGGATTCAAGATCATCCGATAATTGAACCTGTAAGAATTAATTACGATGATCAACCTCTTGAAGACGAGAAATTATTTTACGATGATTCAATAAAATCTGAAAATGATTTAAATGAGTTGGATGATGATATGGAAGATGATGAAGAACCGGACAACAAGCCCATCGATCTGAACTCAGAGCAATCAAATGAGATTACTTTTGCCGAAGTTTCCTTGCCAAATGAATTCGAATTTCTTCCATCATTAACATATCCCAATATCAGCAAAAGCGTCTTCACAAAAATTCTCATTCCAAAGTATACGCAAATCGGACCTTTAGTAGGCGTTGTCACAGCTGAAAATGAAATTCCTGATGACTGCAACATGACGAATATATTTGAGATTCACGATAGTATTCTGTCCAAATCTATTTATTTCAATACGGAAAACAGACAAAAGTCCAATTGGATTCGCTATTTACAACCAGCACAAGCACGCGATCTTCGGAATTTAACGCTCATCAAAGTTGAAGATAAAATTTATTTTGTCAGTTGCATGGACATTAATGCTGGTTGTGAGCTTCTTTATTGGAGTGATGACGTTAATTCAGCTTGGAGCAAGAAAAAAGTCGAAAAGACAAGTAAGAATGAATAATTTCAATTGTCACTGATAATTAATTAAAAATATTTTAGATTGTGGCGGTTGCAATTTGCGGTTTGAACATCCTCTACATTATCGTACACATTGTTCCGTCTTTCATGATCCTAGTTTTAGTCTTACTATCAGAAAATATCATTGTAAGATTTGTGGTGTGGCAGTGTTGGGAAAGGAAAACATTATGAAGCACGCAGAGAAGCTTCACGATGGCAAAGGCGCTTATCAATGTCAGTATTGCAAGAAATTCTTTTTACGATTAAATTATTTAGAGATGCATCGAACATATGGATGTGCAGCCAATCCTCAACGGGCCCGACCCCTTTGTGACTTTTGTGGAAGGAAATTTTGTCAACCACAAAAGCTTAAAGTTCATATTAAACGAATGCACAGTGGTAAGAAATTTATTTCTAAACTTCTATTCGCATACGCTAATTTATCATAAAATTGTATTCAACTTAGACATGGCTGAAGTTTTACGAGACTTTCAATGTAAACTTTGCTCAAAGCTCTTGGGATCGCGTGCTGCATTACAACGACATTCGAAGGAAGTTCACAGTCGAAATTCTGCTGTCGTCAGTTGCCCAAGATGTCAAAAGCTCTTCCAAAATAGAAGCAATCTTAAGATTCATATGTGAGTTCTTGACGATATTTATTGAACATCATGAATTTAATTCTTTATTTCCTACATTCGTCAGGTTAACTCATAGTGGAGTGCGACCATTTAAGTGAGTTTTTATTTCTCTTAAAGCATTCAATTTTCTTATTAAAAAATATTTTCCATTAGATGCGCTGAAAATGAATGTTCTGCGGCTTTTACAACAAAACAATGTTTACAATTTCATTATAAGAAAGTTCATGGTTTCACTCAAGAACAAATGCCAAAGATTGAGCGAAGTGTCGCGTATACTTTTGACGCTTATTCTGGAGGATTAAAGAATGAAGCTTTAGGTTTGACATTTTCAAGTTTTTTTTATTTGCAAATTCATTTTATTAAAATCCAATAAAATAAAACAAAAAATATTCTTTTTGTTTATCTTTCAATACGATTTTTAGAAGGAATGACGAGAAGACAGCGCAAGAATTTAGGCGAATCACTTGACAAAGTCACAAGAAGAATGCCGCAACGAGAAAAAGAAATAATTCTAAAGGATAAAAACTTTTTGTCTTCTATCACTGATCTGTGTAAAAGTGAGAATAATTTGAATCTTCTTTCATCGAAAATTTCATCAATATTAAATAGCAACTTAAGAGATATCAATAAGAAGCTGCTAAGTGAGAAGCCAGAAGAACTCAGTATGGAAGATGACGAAGAAAATTTCGAGAATGTCAACGATTACACTGACAGCATGAATGCATCGGGGATGGAACAGAAGTCTATGTTGAGTAAGAACATGAGAGATTTACTTCAGCAAAAACGAAATGAAGAAGTAAACGATTCATTCTCTGGGAATGATACAAATGATCTTGAACATGACGATGATGATTGCGATGGTGAAGACAGTGATGGAAATTCTTTCAAGACACCCAGTCGCAGTGGCATGTTGGAAAATTCTCAACTTCCAATCACTTCAAATCCACGTTTTAAAGATTTTCTTCTCCAAAATAATCCAAATTTGGTAATCAGTAAAGGAAGCAAAAAGTGGATCAGCGATTCAACAAATCAGAGCAACGATATCGATGACATTGATGCCAATCTAATGACACAAGCAAATCGAGATTTTCTTGCAAAGTTGATTTCGTCGAAACTTCACAAAGGATCGAGAAATGTTGTCAACGATGAGATGAATGAAACTTCACCAATTCTTGATGTTGTTGAATCGAACATGCATCACCAACAACAGCAACAACAACAACAGCAGCAACAACAACACCAGCAACAGCAGGAAAACAATCAGTTTGGCCAACCATTCACTCATCATAATGCAGTCACACAAAACAGTAACAACATGATGGAGATTCAATCTCAGTTCCAGAACAACCACAATAACTCAAATCAAAATGCGTTTAACGCACATTTTAATCATTCCTTAGGAGGCTTCTATAATGGCAACATAAATTCTAATCGAAGCATAAATGGATCAGTTCCAACATCAGCGAGTCTTCTTGTTGAAGCTGCCCTTAATTCTGTCAGTAACATGATTGAGAGTAGTGAAATTAGTGATGGTGGCACAAGTCATCAGATTAATTTGAATCAAGATGAAACACCACAACAAGATATGTCTGATGATATGACAAGTCAAGAATTCCAAAACTCACAAACTATGATGGAATCTGTTGATGACAACCTTAAATTGATGAAATCACAAAACTTTCCCATTCATTTACCATCAATGGCTTCATTTAATAATAATGTAAATACGAATTTGATGTCAGAGAACAATGAAATTGAAGTTGATGCTTCTTCAACGCCTAAGCCACACGATAAGCTTTGTTCATTCGCATCATCTGGTGACAAACGTTTAAACATGACTTCATTTCAGAATCAAGCAAATGATTCATGTTCGCCAAGTCGGACATTAACGCCAGACAAGAAGAACCCAAATTATAATCCAAACTTTACTTCACAAAGAAATCTTCAAGCGTCACAAATCCAAACATCGCCAAATCAAATGTCAGCTCGCACAATGTATGGCTCCGAACATAATATTGAGTCACCAGCATCAACACCATCACTTCCACGATATGATTTTGGCGGTGAAAGTTATCAGCGATCTGAGAAGAGCATGAGTGGTGGTGGTGTGTTGAGTAACGTTGAATATCAGAAAAATATTCAAAGCATTCAACAACAGCAAACATCACAAAGTACGCACATCTCGAGTGATGATGAAAATTCAATTGTCATTGCTGAAAATCTTAGTGTCAGCCATCAAAGTCAGAATCATATCATAAACGAAAAAATCAAACTTAATCCCCAAGTCGATCTTATTTATGCTAACAATGGAAAGTATGATAATAATTCGCTGGCAATCAGCAATCAAACAAATCAAATGCACCGTGAATCGCTTAGCGATTTGCGTTTGAAGTACAACGAGCAAGGTTTACAAAACCAAGATTACACACGCAACTCGGTGTCTCATGAGAATATTAATGGTGGAAATGGATCTGATTATCAGGGTCTTGATATGTCATCACGTGCTGGTCTTGGATATCATGCACATAATTTTCAACTCACATCATCTGTTGGATCAAATTTAAGCTTCAATCGTTATCAACATCATATTTATGACATTTTAACAGATCGTGAGCAAATCGCACAATCGCAACAACACCAAGATCATCAACATCATCCTTTCCAGATTCAACAACCCCCACAACAACAAATTCAACATTTGATGCAAGACCACATATCGCATGATCAAGAATCTGATCAGATGCAATCTGGTGTTGATTTGAGTAGAACATCTAACACATACATTGTACCTTCGTCTCCACCACATCTTCCTTATTCGCATACACATTCAGAAATGCTTCGAATGGCTTCTTTAGATTTAAGTTCGAGTAGTTCAGGAGCTTCACCCAGCATTGTTGGCACAAATAATTCTCATCATGTGCGACATCATTCATCTTTTCTTTCTCATGCGACAAGCAGAGATCTTCCTGATCATCATCGCTTCCTTTCAGCAACAGATCAACGAATGCTTGTTGATCCAACAGCACATTTGATACTCGAACAAAATAATCGTTTGCTTTCATCAGAAAACAATCGAATTTTGGATCAGTCAAGACTGTTGTCTGATGGTCAATCAAATCGTCATGTTGTCTCGCCACGTGGTTTTGGAGCTTATCATCATCCTCATCATACACATCATCAAGTGAAATATCATCAAACACCTCAATCAAATCAACAACAGAATTATCATCCATTTCCAGCATCATATTATTAATAAAAAAAATATTTCTACTGTATATGGGGTTTCGTATTGATATTAAATTGAAGAAAACTTTATATAAATACATATATCTATGTATGTCCAAAGAAAGAAATCATCTTATCTTATCATTGCATTGCTAAGAAGAAAAAAGAAAAAGAACTTTTGATTTAATTTAAATTTCAATCGAATTTACTCTTTTGTAACTATTTATGTTAAGTTAACTCATTCCTAGCTCAAATTTAATTTAATGCTGATATTTCAATCAGTTTAATCAATCGAAAAAAAGATTTAAAATCGCTTTTCCTTAGTTCAAAAAGGAAAATGTTTCAATAATTTCACTTTATGATGATTTGAGGAAAAGAGTTGTTGTTGATAAGATTTTCATTAATTTTCATTTTCTTAACTCTGAAACTTCTGAAAGGGGAGAACAGAAAATTTATTCCACTTGACATAAAGTAAAATAAATGTTATACTAATTACGTACAGCGTCTAGAATGAAGATATTAATGTAGCAGTATTATTTTCTTACTTGTTGTAAGCATACATATGTTTAATGAACTTAGAGTTCCTTTCAGGTTCATTCTCAACATCATCAGCAGCATGTGAAAGCATGTTGAATTGATTACAAATCATATTAAATTGAAAAACAAAACTAATTGATGTGCCAAATTATGCAACATTTTTTTTCACATCACAATGTACGACTTTTTTCTGTTTCTGTTAGACTTAAAATATTAAATTACTTAAATATGTATATTTCCAATAAACTTTACCCAAAGAACCTTTCAAAATTTCCTACCAAAGCTAAGCGAAGCTTTTTTACTTTACTCTTTTTTTTCATCAGAAAGGAATAAAGCAAAACCAAAAATTAAATTTTCTCAAACATTACAAAAAAATTTGTGAAAATAAAGGAATACATTTAAAGAAAAACAAAAATTGATTATTGATGCTTTTCCCTGACATTCATTTAGGTCAACAGGTCAGCTGTAAAAATAGAATCTTTATTGTTATTGTCCCACATCCACTTCCACTTCCTCTATAAAGTTATGAAATGTTCGTTGTGGAAACAATTTTGCGGTTAACTGAAGTAAAATTTTCCCCAAAACAACACACAAAAATTATGTTTTGGTCAAATATCTGTTTATTATTTAATGCATATTTCCATCTTCCATATATTTATTTATTATTTTGATACAAATTTTATGTTTTTTTCATTTATGTCATAGATATTTAAATTTTCAAAGTATTTTCATAGCTTAAATTATTCAATAATTAAGACTAACTTTATTATTTTCTGTCAATTTATTCTAATTGAATTCTATTTTTATTTATTACGATATATTTTTTTTGTGAAGCGAACGTAACTAAATTTTAATTTGTCCCGCAATGGAATCTTTTATTCAATATTTTTGCTTTAATTATAATTAAGTTGGATCCAGAATAATTTTAGCTTATTTAAAAAATTTTCGATAACATCAAAACAATTATGAACAACAAAAATATTTTGTCATGTTTGTTTGACAATATTTTTAAAAGGCATCAACTAAAATTAAACAAAACTGTGTCATAAAAGGAAAAAAGGAAAAACCATAAAACAAAACTTTTCCAAAGAAAAATTAATATCTATTCAAAAAAATAACCATTTGCATTTATCATCAATAATATTTAATTAACAAAATAACTCATAACGTTTGCATTTATTTTAATTAATTAATAAGGATGTTTTTTGATACTTTTGATAGGATGCAGTATGAGTACAATCGAAAGTGACGTCACAATCTATTTATTTATGTATTTTTTTAAAATCAATTTCACAGTAAGCCTGCTTGAAAACTCATGCACCCAAAAAATGGAAAGCGGCGTAATTGATTATGTATTATTAAAGTAAATTATTAGAAGAGAGTTTTAAAGTTTTCGTAGAGTTTAGAGAAAAGCTTTGGAAAATTTGTAGACACACCAAATTGGAGACCTTTCAAGTCTACAAAAGGTCTACGAAAGCTTTTAAGCCTTTTCAATTTTCCGTATCTACAGTTTCCATGCCTCTCGTTTGGTGTATTCTTAACATGCTATATACAGAATGTACAAGGATCCATCCTAAACGGTAATATTTTAAGCTACCGAATCAACTTCTTCAAGATGATTTTCCATTTCACTGTTGTTGTTGTTGGGGGAAATTGACGTAGCAATGGCGGCAGTTGCAGTTGCAGGAGAAGAAGAATCAACATGATGGGTTGTTTCACCATCATGAACTAAACTTTTGTTGTTTGAACCTTTTGTTGGTGAAGCTTTTGATGGACTAGTCATCGATGCTTGATTAGCAACATTAATCATTGACTCATGCTGATTGTTGTAAGGCGCAATTTTCAGCTTTCTTGCTTCACGTCGCTCCTTTTTCTGTTTCATCACAAGCTTCAGTTGATCGAGTTTTGTCTTTGTCTTCATATTTTCGATCTCTAACTTTCGATTCGTTACACATTTATTGCAATCTGAACAGCCGCCACTACCACCACGTACAATTCCACTCGATGTTGATGGTATTGGATAGTGAGCTATGAAAATGAAGTGTTCATAAAATAAAAAATTGAAACCTTTTTTAAATAATTATCAAACCTTCACTGCTGCATTTCGTACTTGTAGACGGTTCATCAGATGAACATGACTGTGTGTGACGTAATAACGTAGGTGGAGCACAACGAACACAAGAACTTCGCGAATGCGATTGCTTTTTTATCTAAATAAAACCGAGAAGAATATAAATACTGAAAAATAAAAGAAAAAACGTAAATTGAATTTTGTACCTTAATAAATTTTCCACTTGGGCCCACGGGTGGCTGTGTTGGTTCAAAAAATATTTTCGCTCCATTTCTTGAACATTGTGGTGTAGCGCTTAGCAAATCATTTAAGATATGAATAATTGTTGAAATGTCACGCTTCGGACGACCATTTTTATCTTGAAGTGTTGGATTTAATGTGCCTGAGAAAGTGCCCGAATAAATTCCTTTTCCATGGTGTTTCATTGATTCTATAACAGCGCCTGACGATTTTGGCAATGAATTGGAAGAAGAACAAGACGATGATGAAGAAGAAGTTGATGACGCCGTTCGAATCGTATTTCCCTTAAATTGAGAAGACATTGAAGACGATGGTGATGATGCTGAAGAAGACGATGATGCGGCTGCTTCCATTAAATGTGACTTGCTTGTAAAGACTTTCTTCGATAATCTTTTTAAAGTTTGAGTCAAATTTCTTGACGCTTCAGCAAGTGCTGGGTTATCAGTGTTAAGCAGCGGTTGCTGATGTTGTTTGTTGTTCGACGGTAAAGAAATTGAATCTTGTTCTTCTGTTGCTGTTGATGTGGTTGTTTCTGGTATCAGCTCAGTTTGTTCTACATCAAAATTGTTGTCAATCGGTCGTTGATGAAAAGGGACGGGAAGTGATGTTGTGTGTGGTGACGAGTTCTTCGAGTACGAACCAAAGGAAACATATGCACTGTCTGATCGTTGTCCACAATTATTGTTGCAACTGATACTAAGTCGTTTACATAAACACGATGTTAAATTAGCAGAAATTGGATCGACTGGTGTTTGCCACAATTTATTACTTTGATGCATATTTTGTACTGCTGATGAAAGTGGACTCGAGACCATGCTTGAGAGCGACTTTATTGGAGAAGATTTGTTGTTGTCTTTTGAATCATTCGAAGCAAGATTTGATGTCATTAATTTCTGTCTAACAGCTGAAGATTCTTCCATATCTTCCATCGGACGTTTCATGCTGTTATTGGGTAAAAATATATCATTCTCTTGAGGATTTATGATTGATAAAGGACTCAAATTTTGCTGCTGTTGATGTTGTTGTTGTTTGAATTTTGATGCGTTTACAACTTTTTGTTTTAGTGAGTTCTGTTGTGAGGGACTCAAAGTTGAAAGTTGAAGTTGAATAAGCATCATATGGTCACCGAGACGAACACTTAAATTCAATGGCGACTTCCCACTGAGGAAATCGTTCACTTGGTTGTCATTTAAAGATTCAAGTGCTTGTAGCACGGTGTTTTCTGTGCGTTGGGCCTAGAAGAGTTACACAAATGATGTGAAATCTTTCTGAATTCGATTCTCTGATTTGACTTACCAATCCACTCTCTACGTTGGGGGTGATGATAATTTTTGAGTCGTTTACAATTCCATTTTCCTTGAGTGTACCATCTTGAAGTTCTCTGAATAAAAAAAATTCTTTTTATTAGAAATTATCGCCAAATTAAAAAATTTATCAATAGATCAATACATTATTTGACGGATTATTTAGTTTAAATCAGTTTTCATCATTTACTTGTAATATAGATAAATTTTATGAAAAGGAATTGAAATTTTATGAATATGTAGTAAGAAGATTTAATATTTTTCTTTTCGCATCGCCGATGAGCGAATGGAAAGGAAATATAAAACTTTATATTAAGGAGAGAGTTACGATGCTTTACCAAACTTGCGTATGTGTGCCGAAAAGTGATAAAAACTTTATTCGAATTCAAAAAATCCCCTATTAAAGGCCATTACTAGATTAAAACTTTTCACGAAATATAGAAACATTCATCTAAGCAAAGTTTTTAAACTTGAAATTGAAATTCATTAAAAATGTTACTATGGCGGAATTTCTTTTTTATTTTAATTTCTTCTCACCTTTCACTGTTCATTAGACATATCCTATCTTTACTTATTTTCAGCTTTTTCGAAACGATTTTCTTTAATGAATCAACTGAAATGTCACTATCAACACCGACTGTAAATGTTCCACCTGTCAGCAACTTGAAATTTAAAGTTATATTTCTACTTGGATCATCCATTTTTGTTTTCAATGAGCAATGGTCGAAGTGAAAAGGAAAATATAAATTTCCGCACTTCTGTTGCTTGGAATAATTATTTTTCGTGATATATTCAGAGGTTTTATATTTAAACCTGCGAAAAAATGTCTAATGAACCACTCAAAGCAGAAAACTCCAGAATATACTCCTCAAATCCGATACTGTATTGTAAAAATTTTAGGTGGAAAACAGGGGTATTAAGATTTTGCCTTTTAGGGGGTTAAAGTCAACAAAAGTTATTCAAATTATAAATCGTTAAGAGGAAATTGTGGAATTTGTAAAGGAAATTAATGTTAAAATTGAAATTTAATTGCTTTTAATGAATGTTTTTAAAGTTTTGATAGAAATATCATCAGAATAATTGTTCAAAAGAAAGAATTTAAAAATAATTTAAATTGAACCTGTTCTGACTTATTTTGAACTTCGAAGGAAGTGGTGACCAGATAGTCAGTAAGATCTGAGATATTCCCAAAAAATCAATATAAAAGTTTTCTTTTGTTGTTCACTGGATAGTCACCCAATCTCAAAAATCTATTTAAAAGCAAGAATATTTATTTTTAATAGTAGAATTATATTTATAGTGAAAATATATTTAAAGTTTAAGAAACCTTTGTTGTTCCGTTAAGCAAATATTTAGAAGATGGTTTACAAAGTAGAATTAAATAAAAACAACAGAAATAGACCGTATCGGAAAATTTCTTTAGAAAATCCTTTCATAAGATATCCAGATAACATTTGGGATGAAGAAAATATAGTTTTCGATATAACAAAGGTATGTTTAACTTAGAAAATTGCTAAAAGGTTCTGAAATAAAATTGAAGACCCTTATAAGTGAAGTAATGAAAAAGATGATGCAAACAGGTAAAAAGACAGAAGAATTTGTGAGAAACCGTTTGGAAAGTGTGTCAGTTATTAAAAAATTCAACTTTTTCTGAGTTCAGTAAGCAATTCAAGGAAAATGTTTAAGTTATTTACATTTCCAATCACTATGCAAAGAAAATGCGTCATAAATTTTGATCTTCATCTCATAGCATACGTAGTTTTGCTCTCCAAAATATGTTTTTGCGTAGTTGCACAAAAGACTCATTAATGTTTATTCTTTGTTTGCGTATTACAATTCAATCATGTGGGAAAAAAAACTCTTTATTTTCAATCATCTGCAAATATTACCGTTTTTACTTATAAGCTTTTGTTTTGCTTCTTTTCTCCACATCAGACGATCGTCTTAACTGTTTTACTCGTTCCACTCAGAATTTTTGGTATTTTAACAATTCTTCTGGTGACTTGGTCGATAGCATGTATAGGAATTTTTGGCATCACACACGAAGAGTTGAAAAGGAAGCCGCTGAAAGGTTGGCGAAGGTCAGTTGGGAATTTATTGTCACGTCGATATTTATAATATCATCGCAAATTCCATGTTATGCAATGACTATTAGTCAAGCTATTAGTCACATCAATTAGAACTTCTATCATCAAAATAAATGTTTCTCTATAGGAAAGTTCGAACGTTGTGTGGACATTTATTTCGTTTAATGTACGTTGTGGGATCTGCAAATTGGATTAAAGTGAAAGGAAAACTAGCATCACCCAAAGAAGCTCCAATATTGATTGGTGGCCCACATACAAGCTTCTTTGATGCATTGATTGTGATTATCAGTGGTCCAGCTTCTGTTGTGGGCAAAGTTGAAGCAGGCAAAATTCCATTTTTCGGAAGTATGTAAACAACTTAACGTTCTTATAAACAAAAATAATCTAAATTTGTTTTTCATGCTATTCAGAAATCATTGATTTGGCACAACCAATTTATGTGTGGTGAGTTTGTTATTGTATTTACTCAAATCAATTCAATAAAAAAATCTTCCTATTACGTAGTCGTGAAAATCATGATTCGAGATCACAAACCATTCAAGATATTTATGAACGAACGAACTCTGATGATGATTGGCCTCATACATTAATTTTCCCCGAAGGTAAGTTTATACTCAGATAATTTAAATAATTATGTTTAATGAATATATAATCATAATTTATTTCACAGGTACATGCACAAACAAGAAGAGTATGGTTCAGTTTAAACCTGGAGCATTTAATCCTGGGTTGCCCGTACAGCCTGTTGTCATCCGATATCCGAATAAGGTTGACACATTAACATGGGCTTGGCAAGGACCAAACGTTTTTATTCTTTTCTGGAGAAGTTTATCTCAACTTCATACTTACATTGAAGTCGAATATTTACCAGTGTACAATCCAAGTGAAGAAGAAATCAAAAATCCAAAATTATTTGCATCAAATGTACAAAAAATAATGGCAAAGTTAGTGAAATTAATTTATTCTGAAGTTTACGTAACTCAAATTATAATTTATTTCTCTAGAGCAATGAATCTTCCAATATCCGATTATAATTTTGACGACTGTAAGCTAATGGATTACGCTCAAAAATGCAAATTAAAGTTTGCACCACAAATCGCAGATGTTGCCAAATTTAGACACAAGATTGGGTAAGAAAAATTTTCATTATCTTTCATTCCCTACTCAGCTTTAAAAATAAATCGACGCTCATTCTCTTAATCTTTCAAACAGATTGTCTGGATCCAACATTGAAGAATGTATTGCAAATGAAAACTTTGAAGGAACAGCGGATTTCAACATTTCATTCGATGAGTTTATAAATCGATTGAAAATTCCTGCTGATGATATTTCCTACACACTTTTCTCGATATTTTCATCGGAAGAGGAAGCAACTGTTATTGACTTCAAAGAATATTTACTTCATTCATTGTTTTTGATTAAGATTCGTAATCCCAAAATTGAGTTAGTGATGCTTTTGTTTAAAGTTTATGGAGACTGTGGACGACTTCCTCGAGAATCTTTTTGCCAAATTATAAAACTTTTTCTAAAGTTATCATCGACTGATATTAACAAACTCTTTTTCAAACTTGATAAAGATGAGAAGGGTTACATCCTGTTTGAGGACTTCCGAAAAGCTACAGAAAAAGAAGAAAAGTTTCGCTATCTTTACGAGCCAAATCAGAATTTCCGTCAAAAGACAAATTGAAATTTTCATCTTGATGTTTCTTCTTATCTTATTTATTTTATAAAAGCTAAATGGTTGATTTTTGTTGGACCTAAGAAACATGAAAAACAGGGGCTAGAAATACTTTATTGGTGATGAAAGAATATTTGTTGCATAAAAGTTATATGAACATGTAAAGCACTCAAATATCCATGATCTTAAAAAATATACTCTCATGTCACACACCACACATACACACACAAATTTAATGACGAGGTAAACTTTATTTTTACTTACCAGAAAATGTTATGTTAGATAAAATGTAATTAATGAATAAATGTTTATTTTATTTATTAACGAAGCTTTTAATACAATGTCGTTGTTGTCTTTTTTAATCTTCATGTTCTTCACTTTTTATTACTTTATTAAGAACTCTTAACTTTAAGAGGAATATAAAAGAAGTGTGGCGCGAAAAATAAAATATTGCTTCCAGTATAGCTTACGTTCCATGATGGAATTGAGATAAGAATAAGAGAATCATGAAATGGAAGGAAAAGGTAAAGACAGCTGATTAGATATCTCGTGCCTTAATCAAATTATGTTTAATTGATTTCAAATGAAAAACATTTTTTGTATGAATTATTTTTTATATTTGATTTGTCATGTGAAATTTTTATTCCAATAAATAAATTAAAAAATTAAGCTTCGATAAGGTTTTAAAACTTACAAAATAAATATTAATTTTAAATATCTAATAAGAGTTAATCGTGACACTTGACCCGAGACAGGAAATTGCTTACTTCCATCCCAGCATATGATTCAATGCCACGTGCTTTTCATGGGAAAATTAAACCCATGTGCGAGAGAAGAAAAACTTCCAAAAGCTTCCAATTCAAGTGTGGAATGTAATAAATGAAAGTATTTCTCAGGGTTCTTCCAAACGAGCTTTCAGTCGTCATCGGGAAGTCATCGTGATTAAAGACAAAAAGTCACTCTCTTTGATTTTTAAAATAGTTTACACAGCATAAATTATTAGAATGTAGTGAGAGCTCATAGAAAACGTAGAAAAAATAAACTGATTAGTTTTTTTCCTCCACTCATAAGGATATTTGTATTAGATTTAGTGTATGTTTGTGCTTTATTTAATCGAAAAGAAAGAAAAGTGATGAAAATGTGAAACGCAAATGGAAGAGAAAAAATAATGAAAGAAAAGCCCAGAGCAAATTTTTTTCAGCGTTCTCGCTTTCTGCCCTCTTCCTCTTTGAAAATATGAAACCTAAGTGATATTGATATCGATTTTCCAATCTTATGTGGAATTTGAAACAAAAACAAATAAATTCTATAAACAACATAAGAACATGAAAGTTTCCTTCGGAAAGAAAATTTGAATTTAAAGGCAGACAGGTGTTCATAAAGTGACGATCAGCATGTCATTCTTCATCTTTTATAAAGATTATAAAGACAAGGATCAAAAGTTTTTCTTCATGTGTTTTTAAACTTTTCCCTCGTCAATTTCTCACTTATCATCTTTGACATAAGCAATATGTAGTTTAAAGTGTTAAACAAGCAAAAGCAAATCGGAAACGTGAAGTAATGAGAAACACAACACGAGAAACATTATGTTAATCATGAAAAGGGACGAAGCGTAACAAAGTCAACTATTATAAATTTAATCGTACTTTTTTTTTATTCATTAAAAAGAAAAGAAAAAAATCGATACGCCATCGGGAATATAAAAAAAATTGAAATAATTACGTTGCGAGCACAAAAGCTTCAGAATAATTAATCTCACCCACATAAAAAATATGCAGTGTTATTGTAGGCGACATTATAAAGAAATATAATAAAGGGCAAAGTTCAATATGAAGCTTTTAGTACTTTTATTCATCATATTCACCGAATTCGAAGCAAAGGCGAGTAAAAGAAGATCCAATCTCGTATTAGAAACGTCCGAGTTGTCTTCATCGAAATTTAATGATTTTTATTCGACTGACCATAGTCATGAAAGCAATCGACCTATTAATAGTAATGTACAATCAAAAGCTTTGGCAGATGTCAAGACTAATCCAATGACAAATGCATTCTCGAGTAGGAGTAGTGAAAATATTGATTATCTCGATAGGCTTAACTTGAATGACAATGAAAGGGAAAAGGTGTCAATCAATAAGCGATATGAAATGCTAGAAAGTTTGCAAAAGCATAAAAGTGATGAGTCAGCAACGATGAGAGTGTCAAATGATCCTAAGAAAGATCAGACAAGGATGAATTCTAAGAAATCTCATAGCGAATTGACAGCTGTGAATGAAAACAATGAAAAACAAAAAAATCGATGTGACGTGAGTGCAACAAACTCAAGATTAAGGAGTTACATTAATTTGGGATATAAAATCGTAAAAGTTTATGCTCAAAAGGATAAAAATACAGCACAGGGAGGAGAAGTTGCAAGACAAATGCCAGAGATTGACGTCACTCACGATGTATTCGAAACAATGACGAGTCAAAGTGGCCTAATGGACGGAATAATTTATAAAGGTAAGCTTATGTTGCCGATTTCGTTGACTTATACGCTTCATTGTATTTATGTGTTGTCACTCGTTGTAGAAAAATAACAACATTTAATCATTTATCATTTCATATCATAAAAAATGTATGTTAAAATTATGTAAAGACAATAATGATAAAAAATAATCGCCCATCAATTTTTGTTTTGTTTGCAACAAAAAGGAAAATTATTTAACATATAAATTGGCGTCTTCATTACATAACATCTCTTTAAAATATTTTTTGTTTCTGATGTTTGTTTTCATCTTAACAACAATCACAGTGAATTGTCGGATTCTTGGCTCAAGCGACATCATCGATTTTATTCTGAAAACAACTTCGGACCAAAATATGCAGATTGGAGAATTTCTCATACCTCCTAATACTAATAAAGATAATCTTAAGAATAAGCCGAGCGGCAGCAATGATTTTAGCGAAAGTTTTAAGAAGTTTAACGATTGTGAGAAAAACTTAGCGTATTACGAATTTAATACAAATAAAACGTCAGAAAGCGTCGTCTCATGGAATTGGACGATGAAGAACATCCCTGCAGATAGCAAAGTTGTAGAATTTAGGTGAGAATTTCTTTCGATTAACATAACAAGAACATTTTCTTTTCGCTTTTAAAACTTTCAATCTAATGAAAACAATTACTTTGAAACAATAATTTACATAGGTTGATTTATCGTCGAGCAAACAGACGAGAATTGTTTGAAACTTCAGTCACGTATAAGTTGCTTCAAGGTAAGTCTCAGTTGACTGTAATTGACTTTATACAATAAGCTTACAAGTTTACGAACTTCTATGCTCTACTAAAACGACATTTGTCGTTGGTGTCACAAAGTGAATAATCTGAATTTAATTATACCTTCTTGAATCTCTCTTGAATGCTTTTCCAGACTGCTCGTTGACCTTGAAGAGAAACATAAGTTGGTTAGATTCTTCTCTTATCAACTCAAACCATCAGAATTGCACGTTTCACTTCTCAACAACGATGATGCGAAATCGATATCGAACTTATCCTCCCGGCCTTGTTATCAAACTTCTTCGGTTTAATAGCGGTGGATGTAATAATGGAGGATTCCTACAGTTTCATGAGAGTAGTCAGAATAATATAAAGATGTGCGGAAAATTGGAAGAGTTCTCAGAAAATCATCGAACAATATATTTTCATTCTTATACAAACGTTACCTTGAAAACTCACAAAAATCCTACCTTCTATATCGCCTTCAAATTTGTCGACTACTGTTACAATATCACCTTGATGAATCGTAATAATTTAACTTTAATCCAAGCATCGGACTTGACCTCAAAATGTCATTTCAAAATACATTTACCATACGGAAATCGAATTGCGATGCGACTACAAATTGATGATGGTGGAAATTTAAGTGTTAATGATAATGATAATCAAGAGAACATTAATATTAGAGAGATTATTTTGACAAATTCTAACATAAGCCTTACTTCTACTCCGACAACTACGAAGACGATTACGAGCGCGAGTGAAGGAAGTGGAAGGAAAAACGAAACTCGCCTCGACCTCAATTATCTTACATTTGATGATTTTTCACTCTTTCCCGATGCCTCTTTCCAAAGTGAATTATTCACCTGTGATGATGGTTTCTTAATTGAAGTGATTAATAGATTAAGTGAAAAGTGGAATGATTGTATAAAGTATTCAGATGCGATTAAAAATGTTGCTTACACATTAACGACTTCAGATAATGTTTTATTTATTCGCATCACGATAAAAAAAGCACAAAAAGACGTTGCAAAGAAAATATTTTTTAGAGATGAAGATACAAACGAATATAAAGATGGAGAAAATATGGGCCCATTAATAAAATTGAATTATTCAGCTGTGCCCATTGAAATGATAGTGTCACGTTGTGCCTTTGGATGGGTATTAATTGGACCATTTTGTGTGTCAGTATTTAATCAAGTTATGTCATGGAAAAATGCAGAAAATCATTGCAATAGTAATGGCGGACATTTGGTGTCGATTCGAAGTGAATCTGATCAGAAATTCATTGATAATTTACTTTTGAATTGGTAAAGAAGGAAAATAAGAGTCATTGACAGTTATAAAAGGTTTTCAACTTTTTCTTTTCTCAATTTCTCAATCTCTCAGTCCCAACTATCAAGCACAATCATCTTATTGGATTGGAGCGAGTGACAACGACGAAGAAGGAGATTTCCGGTGGATTGATGGATTACCGTTTATTTTTTCAAGTATTTCTTTCCTTTTTACACCCACACGCCCACCTACGCATGTACAAAACATTTTGTTTATATTCCAGAATGGTTTCCGGGATGGAAGCAAAATGAAAACTACAACCGACAACCAAACGATGATGGGTTGAGTGAACAGGATTGTGTTGAAATTAGAAGATACTTTCATAGACCAGCATCGAGTGGCTTGGCATTAGCTTCCTTTTTGACTGATTCCTTCATGTGGAATGATCGAGATTGTGAAACAAAGAATCCTTTTATTTGCGAGTACTCTCTGATTGAAGGTAAATAAACTTCTTTGTTATCTTAAGTAAGTTTTTATTGTCATAATTCTGTTGTTAACATTCACAGAGCTTACAAACAATAACGAAGCAAAATACTGTAACGACACAATCCATTTGTCACAGGATAAAAAGAAGACAATGATTAGTAGTCCAAGCTTCCCTCGCTTTTATCCAGACGACATGAATTGTGTGACATTTGTTACGGCTCCAAGCGGATTCAGTATTCTCATAGAATTCGAAGAATTTGTCATGGAACAAGAACCGCAATGCGCTTATGATTACTTGCAATTATTTGAGCCATATGGGGATGATGTAAACGTGATGTCGTTTATAAAACATAAAAAGAGATCAGCTTTAAGCAAGAATAATTTAATTGTGGATGTTAGGAATAGTCTTCAAAATGAACATATTTATGATGAATTTCTCAAAGATTTTACACAACAAGATACATCGACATATATTTTGCATCCATCGAACATCACTTATAATAAGCTCATTTCACCACCAACCAACTTAGCTGAAAGAATTCCCCGGAAGATTTGTGGCGATTGGAATTCAAAACTAAAGTTACTGCGGTACAAGTCCAAGGGCAACCTGCTTGGTATCAGCTTTTCATCCGATTACTCACATCATTTCATCGGCTTTAAAGCAAAAATATCGTTGGAAAAAGGTTCGAGTTGCCATGAAATTTTGTCCCTTCCAAATATTTAATCTGATTCGCTTGCTTACTTTCTGTCATTTTTTTTTGTTATCAACAGCAACAACCGAATGCTCCGACGAGCGACTTAAATTATTTAACGATTCATGTTACTTGGCCGTTTCTTTCCCGGAAGTAGAGTGGGTGGTAGCACAAAAAATATGCCATAGTATGGGTGCACAATTATCGTTCGTTTTATCATATGAAGAACATAAGTAATTGTTCAATTATTCACTAATTTATATAAACTTAGACATTTTTAAATAGAAATATTTTCATTTGACTCATTAGATATGTACTTCAGTATCATGAAAGTCATTAATTTTATGTTTCCACATTCTCTTAGATTCATTGCTGAAATAATTAGAAGTAATGAAGACTATAATCCAAGTTCGTTTTATTGGCTTTGTGCTGAGAATTCAAAGAGTGATGACAAGTGGACTGATGGATCGAAAATGATTTTCAAAGGTTGGATTACGAAACCTGATAAGTCAATGAAGTCTTTATGTTTAGCAATGCAATGGAAAGTGACACAAATGACAACACTTCCTTCCAACTTTTATTGGATATATCAGAATTGCTCAAATCTTGGTGGATATGTTTGTAAGAAGAGTGGAAAGAATGATGAATTAATGCAGAATCAAACAATTCGTGGAATGGAAGGGAGATTGACGTCACCAAGTTATCCAAATCATTACACGCCATCATTAAATTATTGGGTTCATATTATTGCACCAGAAAAGACACGAATCATTCTGCAATTTCAAAAGATTGACGTGGAATCACAGCAGGAATGTTTATATGACTACGTTAGTGTGCAAGATGTTGAATTGAGAAATGAAAGTGATGGCGTAAAGCGAAACGTAAGGAAATCTGAGAATGTCGACTATCAAATGCTTCATAGATTTTCATCGACAAATAATAATGAAATAGCTTCGCCATCGTTCCAACAATATGTCAGATGGTGTGGCTCGTATTCAGCAAATATGTCAAGATTCGATTTTATTTCGAAATCAAATGAATTATTTCTAAATTTCGTCTCTGACTATTCAATGTCTGGTGAAGGATTTTCTGCTATTTGGCGTTCAATTGATGTGTCAGCATGTCCCGGTCAAACAATGACAGCTCATGAAGGAATTCTAACAAGTCCAAATTTTCCCAATTTTCTTTTACATAATCTCAGTTGCACTTTCACCATTCAAGCACCGATTGGTCGGAAAATTTGGATTGAATTTACGTCGCACAGTATCTTAAGTGATGCCGTTGTCTATGTGGATTTAGGTGATGGCATTCGAATTCAACCTTTTTCAAACAACCAATTGATAAGTGACGGAGTATTCTTAAGTCGCGGAGAGACTTTACAAATCATTCTGAGAACTGAACAAAATCCACGTGGAAAAGGATTTTCATTGAAGTTTCGATCAGGTGAAATAAATAAATTTAGAACTTGAAAAAAACAATTCTTAACTTTGTTTATCGTTCAACAAATTCACAGTGCAACAGCCCGTTGAACATCGCATTATGAACTTTTCAAACGTTACCTTTGGACAACTTCACCATCTCAACTTTCCCTTATCGTTGCCGAAGTTTTTCGATTTTACTCAATATCTGATAGCGCCTGTGGGAAACGTCATATCCATTGAACTTTATGGAATGGAGTTTGGTGAACATGATTGTGCTGATGGCAGCTCTGTGCAGGTTCGTTTAATCAGCGATTATCACGTATTAAGATTAATATTTTATACACAAATAGATTCATGATAAATATGCTGAGACAAATGGAACAATCTGGCGATTATGTAGTGCGATGTCAAATGGAAAATCATTGAATCGAAGAGAGACGGGTTCAGTGATTATCATAACTTCGTATCTGAATACTCTGCACATCCGACAGAAATCTCTTGACAATGACATTGGACTTCTTAATGCCAGCATTCGTGTTCAATCGGGTAAATAAAATAAAAGAATTTCTGTCGGTTTTAATTGACATTTTCATTTTTATTCATCTCCGTTCAGATCTCAATTATAAACTCAAATTGATATCGACAACGGATGATTGGGTCGAAGCATGTCATCCAAATCCATGTCAATTCGGTGGAAAATGCATAACATCTAGTAAAAAGCAAGTTTGTCAATGTAATGGACATTTTACTGGTCGTTTCTGTGCTTTGAACATGTGCGAACTGGATCCATGCATATTTGGACAATGCACTTTAACGAACAGCAGCTTCAAGGTTTTGAAATACAATTTTGACATAAGAATGAATGATTTATTTCATGTTTTTGAACAGTGCAATTGTCAACCGGGATATCAAGGAAAAACCTGCGAACAACGAACCAAGCCATGTAATGAACATCCATGTAAGGACCGTGGTGAATGTGTCGAGAAGAACGACGGATTTACATGCCGGTATTGTGTTAAAAAAAAGAAAATTCTCTTCATACATCATTCATTTTTCCAACATTCACAGTTGCTTTGCATGGTTTGAAGGCCCCAGATGTGAGAAGCGAATGCAGGTCCCTTACCGTCCATTAAGCGAACGAATGTTACAAGAACCATTCTGGCTTGGCCTTATAACAGTCTTTGTAGTTTTAGCAGTAATTGGATTAGTCTGGTGTGCAAAGAGACATTTTCCTGAGAAAATTGAGAAGCTTCTGCAAGAAGAAGCTGACAGAAATCGTCGTAAGACAATTTCATTAAACATTAATGACATTAATTAATTTAACATTTCAAATAGCTGCTCATTTACGACATCATCATCATATATCCCTTAGAGAGCAATTGCAAGTTGCCGGTGCTGCTAATAATCCAATGATGCAAGCAGGAGCTTCACAAATTAACGTCACAACGATGGGAACACAAAAATCGATTTTCGGACGTTTGGGTATAAGAAAACCATCGCTTTTAAGCCTCAGCAGCCCTCAACCTTCACAAGGTTCTACCGCTCGAACCTTTTCACTTGACGATCTTTTACGACCACTCCCTCGACGTAAGCTTGAAGCTTTTCTCATCTTTCTTCGACTTCAACAAACTTCTCTATGAGTTTCATATTGTAAAGCACTTTTTTCTCTATTTTCTTACTCAAATCCTATCTATTTATACATCTTAGGTATCCTAAATATCAAATTGATTTGTACATAAAACCATTCACTCTTTTGTACTCGAAATTCACAAACATGAAACAATCGATAGTGAATGGAAAATCTTACATAACATCTGCTGTTACTCCGTTTTTGTTTCTCATTTTGATGTTCTTTCTCTGTCTCCCTCTTAAATGCATTTTATTCAACACAAAATAATGAACAATCATTGATTTCTTCATTGAATATATCTGCACTTTATGTTCTGCATGATGATTAAAATTCAAAATCAAGTTAATTAAATTAATTAAGCCTTGGATTGAACCGATGTTGACATCCTTATCTATGTGTTTTAATTTAACAAAACGCCAAGGTACTGCGGATCATTTTCAACCTTATTTCATATCCTTTTAATGTAAATATTAAATATTAAATATTTAGAAGTAAGTTTGAATCATGTACATACTTATACAGGAAAAGAACCTTGAAAAACCTTTAAAAAATAAAAACTTACAACGAAGCTTCGATGAGAATGTAAGTAAATGTTTGTGTTGTGGCTGCTGATGCACTTAAACTTTTATATTCACTCTTTTCTTATTAACATTGTCTACTTTATCTATAGCAATTTTATGGCATAACTTGTGTTTAGTTTTCAATTTTCTATCTATTTTTACAGTAGAAGTATCTATTTGATGGAAAATATATTATAATTGAGCTATATGTTTCTCTTTTTGCCCGCTTATATTACCGCAATATCTACCGTACCTATCTACCGTCTTAACCCAATCAATCAAACTAAAATAACAATAAAAAATGTTCAGCAATTACTTCCAATTTACCGAATGAAAATTATTCATCTAAAGAAAATAATTTGAACATAGGTTCGCCATCGCCAAGAAAAAAGCGCAACAATTCAACACCCACGCCAAAGAATGCTGCTGAGAAAACCCAAATTTTACAACATCTTATTTCAGCGAACAGCAGCAGTAACAAGGTTGGCAGATGAGATGAGAATGAATAAAAATCATCAGAAATTTTCACCTTTCATGTTTACTTTATTAAAAGGTCACGTTGGGAGAGCTTATTCAATTTTCGGATCGTAGTTGTGATAATCACATAATCACAGCTGAAGATGGAAGCGGATTAAAGGAAACAGCTTTTCAAAATGAAAGCATTACTTCGGTTGATATTCCAGTCCCACCATTGCGAGCATTAACTCGACAATTATCGTCAGATCCCAAGCTTGAAAAGAAAGTAACTTTTGCTAGATTGCTTAGTAAGATGTCAGCCGAAATCAACAGTAGCAATAACATTGATGTAAGAATAATGCCATTAATGAAGTTGATGAATCTCAAGAGAATATTAAAAATCCTTACAGGGTAACAGCCGCTCCAGTGCAATAAGCCTTCCAACAGAAGTTCAATTAAGAGCTAACTCAGTTCCACCATCACCTTGTACAAATGACATTCGATCACCTCATAGCACATCATCTAATCAAGGAAGCGACTCTTTATCTAGTAGTGAGCTAGCCTTGCACGATTTTTCATTCAGAAACAATCAAAGAAAGCATCGAACGAAAGTGTCAAGCGCTGATTCAATCTTAGCAATGTTTAAGAATTTCACATCGTCAAATAGTGGAATAAATAACTTATCAACATCGTTAATGATTTCACCTTCGACAACACCAACAGCAACATCACCACTAGATGACAATGCTTGTGATGATGAATCATCGACATCATCGATCTTAACTCCTGTTAGTGCTTCAAGTGGTGCACCAGACTCTCCAATCTATTTCAGAACAAATACAGTAGAAGTGACAGTCATGGATGCTATGAGCGCTCATAAAACAACTCAAGCACAAACTCTTTTGCACCCTCCATCGATATTGCTTGAAATTCCAGGAAATATTAATAAATGTTTATCGCCTATTCGTGAACTGCCCACGCCTGCTTTAACACCCGTCATGTCAAGACCACATCGGACATTAAGTGGAGCACCTGACATGCAAGATGAAACTTTATCAGTTACATTAAATGATGACGATGATACAAAACATAATCAAACAAACTTATATCATGTAACTAGACAAAAATACGAAAAAAAATTCATTTATGTACATTTTAGTCGAGTCACGTAGCTGATCAAGTAGTTGAAACTCATTTTAAATCTCATTTAAGCTTTTTAGGATGAAAAAAAAATTTCTTTCTTTTATCTTTTACGTAGTGAATGCAATTGTAGTGAAATTAAATTATGAAATATATTTCAGGACCATCACGTCAACAACCAGCAATCACCAACAATAGCAATCGAATCGAATCAGCGCGATTCTGATAACGATTCATATTCGCTCAACAAAAAAACGTCAAGCGAAGAATCATCGACGAATAGTTCTGTGAAACGTTCTAACTTTGCATCGGTGCCATTGATTTCAATAGACTCGAGTGCACTTAATAACGCGATGAGTCATGAGAAGATGCTTGCAAGTAGACCAAAAGATTTAATTATTCCTGAACTTGTCGTTCAAACTCCAAGTCCGACAAAGGAACGTTATCCAGTTATTGTTTTTCCTGGTTCACCGCCACCTACAAAACGTGCTAGCATTGGTGACACCAGTGGAATGTTTCCTAATAAGCAACAACAGAAACGTTTGTTGATGCACATGGAGAAACCCGGATCCCTTGATATCCCCACTCCCCCTGTAATAACTGTCAACATGTGTAGTGAAGCTGAATCTGATACTGAATTTTTATCACCAGTAACTTTGAAACCATCGCTTCTCATGCCCACCAAGTTCATACCGAGCTCAACAGGTATGGTTTATTTGAGTCCATTTACTTGTGCACGTGACCGAGCACCATCCGAAGGCAATCTCAGTTCATCTGGTTATTCAAGTATGGCAAGTCCATGTGGATCAAGCAGCAAACTTTGTGCAAGTGAAGGTGACGAAATGAAACCTCGAAGAGACTTTCAAGTGACTTTGAATAATGTTCGTCTTCAACAATCAATTATGATGAAGAATGATCCTGAACATAATGCTGATTGTTTTAGAAAACGATCTGATTCGGAAACTTTTTCTGACGAGATATTACTCGAATCTAATGACGAAGGAATTGGAACAGATCAATTGGATGAAAAACTTGAAGAGAGTGACATTAAAAGTGCTAAAGATTTAGAAGTTTTTATTGGAAAAGAGCTTTTGGATCATGGTAAAAGTTTATTGAATTCAGAAGAAATTGTGGGAATGTCACAACTTCAACTCCCTTCAATTATCGTACATTCTGATAACAATTGCGATAAGCTTTCACCAGTGTCATCACGTTCTGAGAGTCCCTTAAGCGACCGTAATAATGGAATGGGAAGATTTTCACCACAATTTTATGGAAAGAAAGATTCTCAGTTACCATTCACTGATTCCGATGGACTTTATGACTTCCCTTCGTCAGATGGAAAAGGTGGATCCACAGGATCACTCACGCAACATAGAAAAAATACAGGAAAAAGACGAGAAAGAAGATGCTCAAAGTCAAGTAAATTTCATTAATTAATGTTATTAATTATTTTATTAATTATTTTTAATTATTTTTAGACATTCTACCACCATCGTCATCAACAAATTTGTTGCATTTAGAGATTCCTGGCAAGGTTTCAGCACCGAGTTCGTCATCGTCTTCACCCAAATATCATCCAACAAGAAAGAATCTTAAACGACGTCCACTTCAACGTTACACGCCTAGCAGTTCATCATCCACAGAATCACTGACAACAAGTTATTCGAAGGAGACATCAGTAGCAACAGTTAAAAGTAAATTGGAGCAAAAGAATCGAAAAGTAAGGAAATAAAAATTCTTACTTTTTCAGTGCGCAGTGACTGCGAAACAAACGACAACGCGAATGAAATTGACACGATGGAGATCCATGAAAACGTGGTGAGTTTCATATGAATTTTCTATTTTCTTTTACATTTTAAACATGATGAAATGATAAAATGAAATTGTCCCAAGGTAAAGAACAATAAAGTAACTCAAGCAAAGAAAATCAACCGGATGAAAGCAGTGGGTCATCAGATAAAGTTTATTTATCGCTTAGAACACGCATTGAAGAAAAGAAAGCAACTTCAATCTGAAAGTGACGATGAAACAGGCAACGAAGCAGGTTCACCTAAAGCGACATCGCCATTGCTTTCAACAGAAAGTGAGAAAATGAAACGAAAGCCATCAAGATTTGCATTTCTGAGACAAAAGAAACTTTTATTCGAGTCAGGACGTGACATGTTCAAGGAACATGATTATTCTAGTGATTAATTCCTAACGCCTTACTGTATTCAACAAATTACGAATGAAACTCGAAAGCTGTTCCCCATGATTGAGTTTTTCATTTTTATTTTCCCTTTAAATGTCATTCAATACATCTGTGCAAGTCATTACATCATGAACAATTTTAAAAAAACATCAAAGTTGAGTGTAGATTTTTGTAGATAGAAAGTTTATTAAGTAAGTTGTGCACTAAATTACTTCATTCTGAATCAAGAGAGGTCAAAATTTTTCTATGAATTAATCTAACTCATTCGATAACCGACTCTTGACTGGAATAGCAATGCGAAGAAATGAAAACCTCAATCCTCAATAAAATATTCGTTTTCCAAAAAGCAATAATGCACTTACCGACATTCTAATTATTCATTGTGAAAAGTTGCATTTAATGCCATTTTATGACAATCTTTTTATTGTACTTGTTTTCCAATTAAGAGTTTTAAAATGTGTACTTAGAATTAACATTGCTTTTATGACGTTCATATGAATATTTTATCAGCTTATGTGTAAAGAATTAATTAATAATAAAAGCTAAACTTAAGGTGTTTCCTGATTGGAAAGTTTTGCAGTTTTCTTCATTGAACTGATTCATTTTATATGAATGTAAAAAACACTTATTTCGTTTATTAGTTAATGCCGTATTGGCCATACGGAATTGTTATTGCAATCAATTAAGTCGTCTCTTTTGCAAAGAGTATTGAACGTTGTCTCTTGTGGAAAGCCTAAAATCTCTCTTTCTTCGTAGATTCTGTAAGTAAATGTTGATTCGAAGGTTCCAATAAACCAGCTCGCATGGGAACATATTATTTGATCTATCACAGCTAATCCACCATCACCTAAGTGAACATGATATTCCCAAGGTGGTTTGAATCTGTATAAGCTAACACTTCGCAGCAGAGATTTTAAGTCATGAAATTCTGATCCTGAACAATCACTTGAAAGATAAACTTTGTGAATTTGCAGCTCAGCAAGTTTCCTTTTAATTTGATTCGCAATGCTACGAAGTGTTGGAATTTGTGGTTCTCTTCCATATAAAAAGTCAGCTCGCCGCATATGAACGCAAACATATTCGCCACCAACGGCACCACGGTAACTCTGAAATAGTTTCATATAAACAGTATTGATTTATTCTACTTTATAAAAATGCAATTCTTACTTTTTCATCAGTCCAAGAATCTGGTCTTTGAACTTTTCCATTCTCATTTGTAGATCCAAGGAAATCCATTCGATATGCTGTTGCGACTGCCTCTAAATATTTATTAAATCTCATTGAACGACGAGCTTCCCAATATTCTTTATCACCAAATGAATCATGAAGGGCTGTTTCAGCATGAGCAAAGAGAACAATTCGTTGTTTCTTATGTTTCAGGAGCTTTTTGTCTTCGTAAGTTTCTAAGACGTTTTGAAGCAATGAAGCACTTCCTTGAAAGTTTAAACAGGTAATGCGATTCTCAGTTATATTATAGTACTCAAAGTAATGATTGTTATCGTAATCATTACGACTACAAACTGTTTCCTCGAACTTATCAATAAAAACTCCGCTTTCAAACATTGCATCAAAATGTTGCAGCTTATAAACTTCATCAATCTCAACAAAAGGTCGTCCAGTCTTTTTATGAATGATTTCGAAGAACTCCCACATGTCAATAACATTTGTGTACTGCTTCAGACTTTCTAGATCAAAGAAATGATTCCAAAACATGTTTGATTGACGGAAGTTTGATTTCCAATGATAAAGGTGGTGAAAAACAGGAAGAACAAGACGAGTATTTGAATACTTCTCATGCTTTCGTAGATGCTTTAAGAAAACTGCCATTCGTATATAGACATCACGTCTTAAATTAAATCCTTCTATAGGATTTACTGAGTACAAAATATAAATCGCAGATTTGTTGTCACCATTTTCATGTTTTTCACAATAATTTTTGTTTAAAAATAATTCTTTCACTTCACATGATTGACATAAAATTAAGTTTAATGAACACAAACAAGTAATTAATCTTAAAACAAAGTTCATCATCAATTAGGAATTAAGTAGTTTGTCAAAGATTAGAGCCATTTGTTTTGATAAAGTTTCTCATAGTGAGAGGTAGCAAAAAAATATTCTGACTGTACAAGAATTTGCAGAAAGGGCGGGAAGAAAAGTATGCGACTTTATACGACACTCATTTTACTGAACGCAGCCATTTGAAAATTATTCTCGCGACAGTCATCAATTCACTACCAAAGTTTTCACAAAATTGTTTCAAAATGGGTAAACGCTTCTTAATTTCATTGTGAATCATCAATTTAACAATCTCAATATTCTTTCCAGCTATTCAAACATCACTTTCGTTGGTCATTTCAATGCTCTCGGCTATTTTAATTTTTTCTTCGATGCAATTTTGTAAACAACTTTTCTTGTCATCTCAAATGTTGACGATTTTTGCCGGTATCGTAGGGTCCTGGTTCTTTATCATGCTTTTAACAACTATATCGAATTTAGAAGCAGTCGTTCTTGGAAAAGGATTCCAGGTTTGTGAATTAAAATTAAGTTCTGAAAGAAATTCTTTAATTGAATGATTAAATTTTAGGCACGTTGGCCAGAAGTTATTATAAGTTTACTGTCTGCTTGTTTCGCTTGTTCCACAATCCACCGTGTAAGCGTAACAACATGTCTACTCACATCATTGATAGGACTCTACTACATAAATAGGATCTCACAAAATTTCCATTCCACACCAGTAACAGTTGACACTGGAATATCAAAAAAGAAGAAGAAATAATCTCTTAATTGTCATCGAATAAAGTGTTCTATTCACTTCTAATTGCTGAAAAAATAAGTAGTGATTAATATATGTAAAACAACATTCTTTATTAATTATACTTCAATTAAATTAATCTGATAAATCTTCGGAAGATTCATTATCATAATAATCAATATTCTTCTTCTTTTCTTTTCTTGTGTTTCGCTTTTTTCCACCGGCTTTTTGTTGCGGAACTTCAACTTCCTCTTGATCTTCTACTATTTCCTCTTCAACTTTTGTTTCTACTTCCTCTTCCTGTTCCTTTTCTGGTTCTTGCTGTTTAGAATCGTTTTCTTCCTTTTGCTTTTTCACCAACTCTACAAGATATTTGTATCGTAATTGACATTCTTCTCTTGTTTTTCCTGGCACAGCAGCAGCAATTTTCGACCATCTGTCTTCATTTCCTCGTTTAGGATATTTTTGTATGGCATTCTCAAGAGCTTTTTGCTGCTGTTGTGTCCAACCTTTCTCAGCTGAAGAACTGACATCGGTTGATCGAGTTTTAATTTTCTTCGTAATTTCTTTGTTAATATTTTCCACCAACTTTTCAGTGTCACCAGGGGATTGATAAACATTGTCTTTCAGTTTATATGCCATGAAAGTAACTTCACTGACATTTCTACCCATTGTCTCAGCAATGATTTCCCATCGATCAACAGTCCCACCTGGATATTTCTTTGTAAGTCTCGTTAGTTCCACCAAATCATCGTCAGTCCATAATCCGCCAGAAATCGGAACTTTCACTTTAATTTCTTCGTTGCCTTTATGTTTAATGATTGTTGCAGAATAAGCAGCCAACTCTTCATCAGTTCGTTCCATAAGTTTCGAACGCTGTTCCTTTCGACGTCTCAAGCCTTCTTTTCGTTCTTCTTTCTGCTGTTGTCTTTCTTCTTCCAATTTTTTCATTAATTCTTCTTCTTCCTTTTCCTTTCGTTTCCTTTCTAACTCTTTTTTGACTTCTTCGCTGATCAAATTAACAGATCCTTTAATAGCTGAAGGAGTCCCAATTACCATATGATATAATCCAATGGGAATTTGAAATGGCAGAGTATTTTTGATACTTGGCTTTGGTATTTCACTAAGAATTGAATCAAAGTCGACATTTGCTTTTTTCACTTTTTTCGCTTTTGATTCAAAGAATTGTGCCTGAATGAAAAACAGATGAAATAAAAGCATAAAGGTAATAAAAGATTCACTTACCATTGTGTACTTTTTCTCGAAATAAACAGCCCACGACACTAAATACTGTCCGATTGTAATGATGATGAAAAGAAGAAGTGTACCTTCCATAAGGCCCATTTTCCTTGCCTTACGATAATAATACACTGCAGATTTCCAATTTGGTAACCCATTTTTCAATACATTGTCATATTTTTCTCTCTTTGCGGTGTCTTTAAGAACTTCATAAACTGCTACCATGTTTCTGAATTGTATGTTGGCATCTTCTGCATCGCTTTTATCAGGATGAAGAATGATTGAAAGGTTTCTAAATGCTCTCTTTATCTCACTTAATGAGGCATCCTAATAAAAGAAACATGAGATTGTAAAAAAATTTCCACGTAACAATAATTTAAAACATGCCTGGTTAATTCCCATTAAAGTGTAGAAATTTTGATTGATTAATTCGACTAAATCGAATATTTCTAAGTCGTCTTGGTCCCATGCTTTAACTGAACTTGAACTTAGAACGATTAAAAATAATAGAGAAGTTACTTTCATTTCTATTTTATAGATATTTCTCAGACTTTGTTGTTAAATAACAAAATCTGAACGATAATTACACTCTCTACCCGAAACTCATCTCCCAAGTCTAGTTTCAGGCGGAAAGTGTAATCGTGCGCACGAAACCCAGGTTTTGGCCTGTTTTGTATGAAAATCGAGTCGCGTAGAAATCTCGTCGTGATGAGGAACAATAAAATCAAATTTAAATTTCTAAAACCTTACAAATGTTCCGTTAAATATGCAAAACATAAATTTCATAAATTTGATAAACTCGATTTATTTTTCACAAAAATATTAATAAATTCTGAAAATTATCTCAAATGCTTCCAAGAAAAGATAAATTCATTCAAATTTTCTTTTAAAGTTTGTTAAAATATTTTATCAAAACTTTACACAATCCAAAAGATTTTATGCGCATGATCGCGTTTAGGATGTTTTTTAAAAGATATCTACATAATAAGAAAGAATTTTCCAAATATATGGCATAATTGTTTTTCGCTTATGCATCAAATAATAAACACATTTAATCAAAAAATCAGTAGATCATGTGAAGTGAAACGAAGTATATTAAAGTGAGATGGAAAAAGAAGAAAATATTGAGCTGAATAGTGAAATCGTAAAGTGTTGAAATATTCCAAGAAAAAAATCATAAAATCCCAGTTTTAAGAAATTCAGTGTTTTTTTAAATAATCAATTGAAAAACGATTAGTTTGTCAAAATAAAGGAGAATCGTTCGAAATTTAAAGCTCATATGAACTCATAATATCATCACATAAGCTACTCGTTGCGCACATTTAGCGCAAAGAAATAATGCAAAATAATCATTTCAGAAACATCGATATTTAGCAGACAATTTTCGTTATGGAAAACCTGATTTGGATTTTCTCTAGTTTATTGACTGCCCTGACCATTAATATAGTGAGATCCCTTAAAGCATTCTATTGCGTCATCTAATTTTTTTAATCATTATTTAGAAGGGCAATTTAAATTTTAAATGATGTTAAGTTTGTGTGAAATATTTTATTTATCACTTTTCCTCAGACTTTTTCTTTCTTTCTTATTACAACGTGATACATTTTCTTGTTGGTAATATTTAGGATATTTATAAATATTGTCGAAACATGTTTTAAAAGTCATCCTTGGTAGTTTATCATTTTATAATTGAAACCTCCCTTTCAACCACCCAATTTTCGACCTTTTCTTCTGTACCATCCCCATTACAATATCAAGTTTTACTTAGTACGTAGTTTCATGATTTATTTCCAATTTTCTTTAATACATTCAAAATTTAAAGACGAAAATTTTATCCAAATTTTACCTGTCACATTTCATCAATAAAACTGAGTCACACTTTCTTTGTTCTTTTCTTTTCTAAGGGGTTTTCCTTTGAATTTAAAGAAAATAAATTTTCAATAGTAAAACTGAATTTTCATGGTTGCTTTTCTTAAATAATTCAATCAGGTATCAGCTCGTTTTTGTGAGGGTGGAAATCATAAATGTTTGCCACCCAAAGAATGCTGTGCTCAAGGTTGTTGCTATCTCTATTCACCACCAAGTGCTCCACGATCCGCTCAACCAACAGATCACGTTTTGAATCTTTTTTTCATTAGTCATTGGTATTTTTGGTGAGGGAAATTTTGTTGCTTCGTAATGCAAAATTTCATTTACCTTTTCTTGCAATGATTTTTAGGCTTTTTCTGTTAGCAATTCTGATTTCCTTGCTTCTCTTTTGTTCATTGTGGAAGAAGCGTCGAACATTCTGCTCAGGTTGGAGCACATCTTCAAGTCATCGAACGACATCGGAAGGTGATTCAGCAGGCTCTTGTTACGCTCCTCCACATTATTCTCGATGTACTTCATTTTATCATGCACCTCCACCCTATACAGAAGTTACATCGAAGCCAGAACTTTATCCATTAGTCTTCACATATACAAGTGATGCATCAAAAAATAGCAGTAACGGTGCCAATTATCTGATGGTGCAATATTTTCGAAATTATATTGTACGACCAATTGGCTCGCTTTCAGCAGCAAGTACGGTTGATTCATTGAGTTCAAGTTTTATTTGTACAGCAAATGAATCAAATACGATGATACCGCCGCCGTATTCAGATGCAGCAAGTCCTGATGCACTTTCAGTTTCACTTCAAAATTACGCAATTCCGCGATCATCATCACAACAAGGCTACATCAATAACACGTCGAATTTTCCTAATAACGATTCACAGTATCGAGATAATAATCGGCCAATGTCAGTACCAAACACAAGTTTCAATCAAATAAGTAGTAATCATCAACTTCATACGTATGAAAGTGCGAATGTTATGAATTTGAATTCTCCACGTGAGAGAGAATCTTGTGTTTTAATTCGACACAATGAACTTGCTTCAACACTTTCGAATTCAACAGTGACAACGACTCACACAAGTTCATCACGAAGTAAGAATCAAAATGCTATATCGGATGATGATGATGACGACGATGACTTTTATCAAGCGAGTTCTGGTTTCAATTTATCACAAGGAAATTTCAATACTGGTATGAATTTCAACAGTAGCGTTGTTGGTGGTCAAACTCAAACTTTACTATCAAATAATGCAATTTCATTGTCAGCTGCTATGATGGATAAAATTTCATATAGTCGTAAAACAAATGACAACACTAAATTAAATATGATTCAGAAACAATTGGAAAAATGTTGTGAAATGATACAACAACAGCAACAACAGATTGCACAAACAAGGTCGCACTTTAATGTCACTTCAAGTTTCGATAATGATTCACCATTGAGTGGAGAAGCATCTAAGAAGATTTGTGAAATGCCAACATTGGAAGGATATAACAACTCAAATACTGGATCAACTGTTTCAAGTTTAGCGAATTTCAATAGTCTTGGATCACCCCCACAAGCAACAAGTCCGACACAAGAAGTTAAAGAATTACTTGAACAAATCAATCAACTGAAAGACGCAAAATTTTCTGATGAAAATTTAAATAATGGACAAGCTTGTGAATATGATAACTTAGCACAAGATACAGCTTCATACCAACCTGTTATAAAAAGACCAACGTCATTTAATAGCAAAAGAAAATTCTTTAATATGAAGAATCGATCGGTTTACATGCCAATGACGAGTAGTTTTGTAGCACCAAATATTGTAAGCCCACGTTCTGTAGGTAATTTCATGATGAAAGCTGGTATGATAAAAGGTAGGAATGGCTGGGTATCGAGATCAGCACCAACCACACCAGCAACATTTTTGCCTGCCACTTTCACGACTGATAAAAGTCCACTTTTATCAGAACAAGATGAAGATGCGAATCCCGAATCGAATCCTTGTTAAATTGAGGGAAATCAGCATTTATTTCATCATTTAATGATTTATTTTGAAGGATATCAACTTTTAATCGAAATTTAATAATAATGAAGAAATTTTTTTATTCGTGGGAACAGTCCTCGCGAAAAGACAGAAACAGAAATTGTAGAAAATTCGAAGGAAAATTTGTAAGAACTTAAAAACCAGAGATTCTCAAACAGATTTTTGAGATTTGACAGAGAAAAAGGTTTGAGCTTCTGTAGTATAAATCAGATGGAACGAGAATTTTTTAAAGCTTAACGCAAAAGTTGGAAAATGAAAAGAAAAATCGTTTGTAAGTTTTAAAAATTCGAAGTGCCTAAGAAAAATCCACATTACCAAAATAACGAAGAAAAACACTAATAAATATTTAAGAAGATATTCAACGAAAAAATATTCATTAATTATAATTAAAAGCTTTTTCCTTCTGGTAGAGATTAGAAAATTATTTTTCTTTGCGACGAGTGTTCATTAAAACTTTCCATGAATATAAGTAAAACATTTGCACATGGATAAATTGAAATAAATTAGTATTATGTTGAGGAATGAATTAATTATGGAGAAAGATATTTTTTAACGCTTCACTTTAATGAACTGAGAAAAACACACAAAATATAAAATAAAAATTTAATTATAATCTTAAAATTTACTTAGAAAGTTTGTAACTTTCTTAGCTTTGCTAAGTATGGTGTTAGATATCATTCAAACGAAATTCGTGTAGATAAATTCATTTGCCAATTTATTTAGTTGAGAATTCTCTGGAAAATTTCAAACATGAAAATATTTTAAAATCATCACATTTATTTCTACATAAATCTTAAACAAACAGAAAATGCATTGAAATGTCGTTGAAACGTAGAATGTTTAGAATATAAAAAAAGACAAGTAATTAAATGATAAATGATGATTTGTGGTATAAATTATGGAAAGTTTTCAAGATATTCATTTTAACGTGTTTGCCTTTGAGAATAAAGAAAGAGAATTAGAAATTAAACTTAACAAGAATTTGTTTCACTTACCATTAGAAAATTTTCATAAAACTTTCCTCTCATCCCATGAACTTTTTTGACAGCAGCAAGAGTTTTAAATTTTCCATTAACTGATCGATAAGTGAGAATTTGTTGAGCAGTTTTAAGTCCCACAGCTGGAATTTTTTGCAGTTCTTTTAATGATCCATTGTTTAAGATCTGCAAAATGTTTTTCTCAAGACTTCTCTTAGTGATTCGATGTGATGTTTCTTCAGGTATTGTTTCATTAGAAATGCTTCGTAATCGTTCTTCTTGCTTGCGAATTTGAATTCTTGTACTTCTTCTAATCGGTGGTCGACTGATTACAGTCTCATTCGATGGAACTTCTAGAGTAATCTCGTTTTCAGAATCACTAATTGCTATTGCCATAAGCTCATCGTTGCTTCTTTTATTCATCATAAAGTTATTGTTCTCATTTGTCCCTTGACGACGAAGAACTGTTGATGTTGTTGGTGATGAAGCATCATCATTGGAAATAGTAAAGTTTGTAATTTCCTATTGAGAAGAAATTTTAATTAAAAAAATTAAAAAAGAACATAAAATCTTACTGAGTAACTGCTATCATCAAGTGGATCCTTATTACAGTTTATAGTTTTAGCTACACTCGAAGCAACACTTGAACGAACAGATGATCTCAGAAGTTCAGGATAAAACAAGGAATTTTGAATTGTTTGATTCTTGATAGTTTCCATGAAAGAAGAAAATTTATTATCGATTGCCATTTCAATTCGACGCATCAAAGGACTAAATTGAAAGTTGTGCTGATTTTGACACTCAATACGATGATTTTCTCTATTCATTGAAGAACAGGAACTTTCATTGTGATCCACAACATTAAAAGTGTCATTGAGATTTGATTTGTTGAATCGAAGTGACTTTCTACTGTTAGGTTTGAATGAATATTGTCCAATTTGTGGTTTTGTAAGAGTCTTTCGTATTGTTCCTGTATAGTTATAATCACTTTTGGCTCGTGGAGTTTTAACAACAGAATTCACACGTTTATTAGTTGACAAAGGTAACATATAAGATTTCAAAGGAGTACGGGCTTGTAAACGCTGTTTTTCCTTCATATATGCATTATATTCGGGAATATTTTTGGAGTCCAATGTTTTGATTCGTTGGACAAATTGTATCGTTGACAAAGTTTCAGTTCTGTCTTTGATCGACGAAGAAATGCAGCCAAGAATGCTAATATATGATTTCGTATTGAGGGAATCCTTTAAAACCATTGTGAGAACACTATCACGATAAGGTATAAGTTTCTTGTCTTCAATCAAAGCTTTTACGACTTTCCCAACTGCTAAAAGACCACTGTTGATGTTGACACCTTCTTTCTGAGCCATTCCAATATGATGCGTGTTTCGAATTCCTTCACATCCAGCAAGATCACAGAAACGCATAACAGAAGTTTCTGCTGAATTTTCATTACTCCGGGTAAGGAAAACAGATAACATTGCGTGAGATCTTGAACTGGAGCTGTTGAGTTTCGTGTCTCTGACATGACGAATTTTGTTCCCTTTCTGAATTATTTCATAAGCTTCGTTAAAATCTTTGATAGGAATCTGAGTTGAACCTTGAAAAATTGTACCCTTTGCATAAATAGGATCAAAACAATTTTCGACGAGGAGATCGTAAACTTTTTCATTGTAAATTTCTATGTAAGAAATTTTCACAATGTTTTTCACATCACTTGGATCATTTTCCAGTTGACTCATCATTGAATTAACGGTTTGTGCTATTAAACCATCAGATGATTCATATAAGCCCATTGTGTATGTTTTTCCAGTTCCACTTTGTCCATAAGCAAGCAGAGAGCAATTGAAGCCAGCGAGTAATTTTGTGACTAAAGGTTCAACCTTAAAACATAAAAATTTATAATTTGTAAGCTATAAATAACAAATGAATTACTTACCATCACTTTGAAATCATCTTGTGTAGCAACTGGATAAAAAATATGATCAAATATGTATGGATTTGAATTGATCACAACCATTTTTGAAGTGTTCTGAGAATTGTTTTCATCAAAAATATTTTCATTTTCAGTTGTATTGGGTCGTATCCTTAAATAAACGTTAATCGATTTCTCCATAATATTTTCAATCATTTACGGATAAACAAAATATAAAATTGATCAAGATAGCGTAATATTTTATGTCAATTTTCTTTTTTCAAAACAAGAGCAGCAATTTTGTTGTTAACTTTTAAAATCGGCCGTTAAAGTGATGTCAACACTCGGTGTATTCAGTAAGATAATTTAAATTTAAAATATAGAATCGCGGGAAAATTTGAAAAAAGTAACGGTCAGTTAAAATTTTTTTTTATTTTCTGTTCATGACAATATTTCTTTATTTTGTATTCTTCATGTTATTCTTACATTATTTTGTGCCAATGTTTAAGCAGCCTTAATTATTATGGAAGATTAATTTTTTCTCTTTTCATTGAAATTACGTTCTCTTTATTCTTTTTTTTTATTAAATCAAGCATAATACAATTTTCAACTAATAAGAACTTCCTGACATTATTTGATACTTTCATATAAATTATAAAAATGATAAGTATTTCTCTTTATTTTATAGTTTTTTCTTGTAAATATTTATTAAACAAGGACATTTTCGAGGTATAAATGAACCTTAATGTACGATCTCCTAAATGAGAGTTGAGAAATTTAAAGTTTTATACAAAAGAGATACATAAAAATGGCAAATGTTTCATATTTCAATACTTCTTGAGATCAAAAGCCTCAATGCTTAATACTGATAGGCATTGGTCTAGACAATTCAGGAAGATGAAGTTAAGTAAAAAATATATAATATATGTTTGAGATATTATGCGTTAAAATGCATAAGAGATACAACATACATTAACATTTCACGATAGACTCTTCACTTCAGACTAAAAAGTATTTAAATATTTAAGATTTTCTCAGTTCCTAATTTTGTATTTTGGACTTGACAATTTTCTTTTACGAACTAAGATTGCAGGAACTTTTTGATTCTTTACCCTAGATTTCTTTTTTAAATAATCTAATTATTTACATAGCTATCTATGTGGATATAAAAATATGTACAAAATCATGAGATTTACTTATATATTTGATTTGCATTTTTCATTTGTCTTTCTCACTTAAATTATTTTTTCTTACGTTTAGTATCACAGAGTTTGTCAGTTTATCCTTTTAATACTGAAAACTGTCAAAGCTGCCACATTTTATGCAAGTCTTGTGGATTCATTCACAAGTTTGTGAAAATGTTGACCTGGGAAAAGACCTGGGAACAATTTTAAGTAACGGAATTTAAGAGAGAATGAGAAAATGTTGTCAGATGCTTGTATCTACTGTAGATTTTGAATAATTTTATTTTGCCTTTGTCGTTTTTGTCCTGGGGTTCGTGTTCGTCGCGAAGTTTTTGATCCTCTGCGAGGGTTTCTTGTGGTGATGATGTAAGTTTTCTCAGTTACTGCAGGCTCTCCATTATAACGAACTGTCGTTTTTCTCCTTCTGCCTGGTCTGTTCCTCCTATGATTTTTATGTGGTTGAATTGTTGATGTTCTTCTAAATTTACCCGATTTCAGATTCCTGTCTAGTTTGAACGTCCGAATACGTTTATATAATTTGTTAACATATTCTTGAAATCTGGCTTTAAGAAAAATCCCGTGGATTTTTAAGCGTGGATTGTTTTCATCATTCTCCAATGTTACAATTTCCGACATACTCCTTGCATCATACCAATGTGGCTTGTGACTTCCATTCTTATTACTTGTAGCATTCACGAACAATTCAATGTCACACAAAAGCTCGCGAGCACGATCAAGAATTTCCTTGAGCTCTTGAGAAATCGTGTCATTGTCATGCATTGCATCAGATTCAATTTGATATTTGTGTAGGAGCCAAATACTTGCATAATATATTTGTACATCCTTATGCCATTTGCGAGCTATACCCTGCAATATAAAAAGAAAGGAATCTTTATAAATATTTGTATAAATGTTAAAAATTAGATATAAATCACTGCATTTAAAGTTAAGATAGAAATTAACTATCAAAAGCATTTAATTTGCGGTCGCATTTTAATGTACCACTTTAAATAGCCTTTTTAATCAAATGCCTGATCGCAAATCCGTTAGATCCCAACAAAAAAAAAGAATATTTAGAGATCTTTTTGTTATCCCATCAATTTTGCCACAAAAACCTTTCGATCTTTTTTTTGCCTAATTCTCTTCATTTTTTAGGGGGATACGATTGCATGCTGCCGACATTAATATAAGAAAGAAGTTTGGCGAAAAATTCCCATAAAGTTTCGGTTTTGTTGAGTTTTTGCAAGTGATTAACATAAGAAAAAAAGAAAAAAAAATCGCGGACGCCAGGCTAAGGAAAAAAAATCTCTTGAATGAACTTTGTTGTAAATTGTGGCGGTCTGAGATAATTATGCCTTCACAGTGCAAGATCCGAACTGATTCTCTAAGGTATGATCCCATCAAACAACAAAAAACAAGCATTTTGAAAAAGCCCTCGGGTTAAGTTTCGGTCTTGGCTTGATAATATTAAGTATTTCTTGCGTTACTTATGCGCCGATGAATCTTTTTCTTTTCACATTATTCTCCTTCTTTTTAAGCGAAGCTTTTCAATGAGGATTTACTTCATAACTAGGGATTCATTTCCAGTTGCAAGTGCAATTCACGATTTTGCTGCCCATTTTTTTTATTTCTTTCATTCCTACGCTTCAACATACTTTTTTTTGTGATGTTCACTTCGTGTCAGTCATAATGTCAAAGCCTTGGGCAAATTTGATTCTTATTGGGGGAAGTTGAAGTTATCGAACTGGGATCATGAAGTGAAATAATAAAAGAGAAAAGTTCAATGAGCCCCTTCTTTTGTTTCTTATCAATTTACTGAGTTTCTTTTAATTATTTTTCTTTTTTGTAGATTATGAGTTTAAGAAAAAAAAGAAGCTTGTAAAACGATCTGACTTTAAGTCATAACTTAGCCTTCGATTTCCATATTTTTCGATCTCACAAACGCGATAAAACATTGAAAAGTATTATAATTCCATTAATACACCGCGCTTTTATATCGTCGATATTTTTTTATGTTGTAATTTATTTAATTTTACTTCATAGTCTATTACATACATGATTTGCTGAGAAAGAACTTTAATCCTTTAATCAAAACAACTCAACGCGTTTTACTTGCTCAACGACAGCTTGTGAGTGCTACAAAATTTCTTAGGTAGGCGATAGTAATTTGCTTCGACACTATATTTTGTGTTGTCTTAGACTTTTTTTTTTATTTTGCGTAATTTTCGCTAATTAATGTTTTCCTTATCGATATTGCCGAGATCAACAAATCAAAATGGTACCGCAAGGGTATCATGCACACGCCGCTGCATATTTAAATTATTAGAAATTACTTTCGTCAATAATTTGTTCTTTATTTATTTATAGAAAAAGAAATTGTTGAAGCATTTTCAATATTTATTTATTTTTTCTGATGTCTTGGAAAGCATTGCTTGATGGCGTCCTGAAGCGCACACTCTTCAAACATGAGACTTTGACAAATTAAGATTGAAGCAATTCCAAGCGAAAAAATAAATCAAAATAATTAGCATTGATCGAAAAAATCGCTCGAAAGCACTGTCATGATGAAAGGGGAACAATAAACGTTAAAGATTGAAACCCAAGTTGAGGTAACTTATGCTTAAATACGTAAATGCGACGGCATAAAATTCTGCATAATATCTGTGATAAATTTAAGGCAAATTACAACTCAATTGGAACATAAATCAATCAGTCTTTTTTAATAACTATTATTTCTTGATAAAATTCATTCTTATGAGCTTTATGGTGAACTGTTTAACTTATACTTATTTATAAAATATATTTGAAAGTACTCACAGTTGGTTTCGTCGGCAAAAATTTATAAGATTCGTTGTGGAAGCGCTCCCAGCCTTTCACTGCTGATGAATTGATTACTTTCATCGACATTGAAGCTAGCGATGTTTTCAGTTGGTGGACAGATAATTTAAACTGTTGATAAAAAGGGAATGTAAATAAGAAAAATGTCATTGAATCTTATATTTGAATAGTAACACTTACACTCTGATAAGATGAATTATAATTCTGTTCAAAACCAGAACCACCCTCCCAAGCTATCGAACTACAAGAATTATTCCACTCTTTAGCTGCTTCCGCAAATAATTTATAATTACGATGTTTTAAGTTTTTAGTTGTAAGTTTTCTTCCATCTTTCCTTCTCGTGTTTCTTGACTTCGTTGTTAATTCCTTACCGTCGCTGAGCAATGGAGCTGATGTGACAGTTTCCATAAGAATGGAAGCAATTACGAGGCAAATAATGATTTTCGCAACTGTAAAGAAAGAAGAAAAATAAAGAAATATTTTAGTATTCTTTCTTTTCGTCCATTTCTGTTGTGTATTTAATATGTTATTGATAAGAAATTCTCAGAAAGTTTTCATGATTTTCTTTCGCGTCTGGCGTCCATAAAATCCACAATCTTCTTCGCTTAATCGAAATATTTAGGATCTAATATGTAAATATTTTTTATGCTGCTTAAACGTTAGCATGGCTCGTTGAAAATATTTTATGACTTTTTCAACTCTTTTTGTTTTCATTTAATTTAACATTCTTTAGGATAAACATATGTAGTTGACTTTAATATTTATTTTGGGATAATAAGCAAAATATAATATTTAGGAATCGATTATTTCCACTTATACAATCACAAACAGTGCGAGTAAGACAAAAATCGAAGATATTTGTTATTACTAATTAGAAATTTCTTATAGGTGGAATGAAACGTGAAGTGTCTGCAACAAAAACATTTTTTTTTAATTACACTAAACTTGTTGACGTTACTGGAGAACACAATATTCTTAAGATTATTATTTATTTATGAAAATAAAAACGCCGTCGGGCGTGATGATCTTTGAAACGTCAACAAAGAATGAAAATTTAAATTCAAAATTTTCAATATTAATGAGTGGAAAAATTATAAGTTGGGGAATTTTTTTTTAATAATGTTTATGACACAATTGGATTAATACACACACCACATATCGATTCCCTAGAATTTCGTCTTTTCTTTTTTGATGATAAGAAATGAATCCAATAAGTTCTTAGCCTCTGACGAGAAGGGTTTTGTTTTATCATAAACATAGAACTTAAACTTTCTCGTTCGTTAATAGTCCACTCTTAAAAATTGCGTAATTTTATTTAATTTCCTTTAATTTTCTAATTGTTTCGCAATATTAAATTCTTCCTTAAAACTGGCACAATTTATTTTTTTCACTGATTTCATTTGAGTTATCCTTGATCAACTTTTGTAGATATTTATTTATTTATCTTTTTATCTTTTTCACTAAGAGAATATTAATCCGTATTAACACTTCTGAAACACGTCTGTTCACGTCGACATAAAGATACAATATGAAGATTTTTTTACTACTCTGTTGCTAAAGACGGAAACAGAAACAAAATCTGAAAGTGTCCAGTGTGCTTGGAACAGAAATGTTTGAATGATCAGATGTATGGCTGTGGGATAAACATGTTGAAACGAAAGCTCAATATTGCTCTCAACAGTCAGTCGCACACACACATTTATGAGCGGCTCTTTTCATTCATTTCAATAGTTTTGCGCATTATGATCACTCTCAGAAACTAACAAGAGAAAAAGAAAACGAAGAGAAATATGAGATGCTCTAACTCGAGCAGCGACTTTTATAAATTGGTTTCGAATTCTTTTATTTTTTCATTTCCCACGATAGTTTTTTATGACGCCGACTCAATATTTGTTTTTCCATGATGGGGTTTTCTTATCAAACAACATCTCAGAGACATTTTCAAATGTAAAAGTGCCGGTGAATTTTCCCACTTTAAATAAGAACATTGCACATCATTAAATTTGTAGCAACGTCATGTGTGAAAATAGTGATTCAAATGTTTTTCGCGTGAACGCGGGATTCCCCTGTGTTGAATCATCGCATGTTCATTCATGAACAACTATTTCAATGCGCCACAATTGAAATAAACACAACTGAAAGAGAGGCGCTCAAAATCGTTTTGTTCATTCATTCATTCATTTTCAGAATACGTCATGGGTAACAAGAAAACTATTTTCTTCTCCTCTCGCACTATAGCCAAAAAAATATGAATCATAGCGAGACACTAAACTAACTTTAATTTTCGTATATGAAATCATCAATGGCATTGGCATCCCGCCTGCCTCACTTAAACGAATCATTTTATTTTTTATATTTTTCATTTCCATGATGTCACGCAGACAACCTTCATTTCCTATATATTCACATGTGCGAACATAGATGATAATTTCACCTGTTGCATCTCTCTGGAGATTATTTAATTAGTTCAACTCATCTTTCATGTGTGGGATGATAATAATTGAAAACCAAGTGGAGAGTATGTATGCTGTATTGAAATATTTGAAGAGGTAGGTGAAAGGTATGTTAACGTTACGACTTTGAAAACAATCTTACTCGTGACTTTCTGACGTGAAAATGTTAAGGATGTTTGTAAATAATTTGAAAAGTATTTTTTCTACGAAAAAGTTCTAGAAGATTATTGCATGATTTCGATAGAATTTATATCAGCTGTGAAATATTTCAAGTCTACAGGTGATGATAACAAAGTCTACACGTAATTTGTCACATTTCTTTAAACCTTTTCATTTTCTGTGACTCATCAACAATCGTTTAATAAAAAGAAAGATTGCATTTGATTTGAACACAAAAATTATTGAAAATATTTTGGTCATCAAATCATGTGAATTTCATTATTTATTTAGATTATAAATTGTAATACAACACTCAATGTGAAAAAAGTTGATGCGATATCTTTTGTTTGTTTTGTGAGATACAATTAAGAGATCGCTAATAGTCATCAAAAAATTGTTTTTGCATTGGGCGCATGGACACACATTTTGTTTAAGATTATCAAATGAAAATATTTTGGTCGCGATATAAACATTAAATATTTGTAACATTAGAACTTCATCGATAAGTAATTTTTATTCGTCAGGGCTTTACGTCTTCTACGTCAAAAGCTTTCATAGAAAAGACAATTAAATTCAAGCGAAATTTGATAAACGATAGTAACTGTTTCAACAAATAAAATTTACGTCACTTGATGGTGATTCACAAATAATATCTGTCTTCTCAGATCGAATAAAAATAATTTCTTTATGTATGTTTTCTTTCCTCAAGTGACTTGAATGAATCAACAACCTAAGTTTTCGCCAGTTTTTTTAAAGTTTCTTAGGAAATTTGTGCTCATCGATATTTGAGGATCCACTTACTGTTTGTTGTACTCTTGTTTTCCATGTTTTTTTCTTCCCTTTCGCAATCTTTTTCAACAGATTACGTTCTTTTTTCTTCCACTTGTACCTCTAGCACTAAAATGATTTTTCATTTGCTGCTCGTCTATTCTTTTCTTTTAAAAATCGCAACTAATTTTCGATATCTAGTATTAGCACGTTAAAACAAGTTCAAAGATATTTCACCATATTCACTTAATTCATAAATTTCACCAGGTATTTATTACATTTATTTATTCGCCTGAATTATTTACTATATCCGATTGAATTAAGTTCACTTAAATATTTAGTCTTTGGCATTCGTTTGATAATTAACACACAATTTTTTACGAATCATCTTTATATACATTTGTGGAGAATCCGTTTACCGGTAAATTTACGAAAAAGAAAAAACAAGTCTCTGCTCAACACATTCGTATGCGTCGCCGGCAAAAGCACGCGGAAGCCTTCGTTGTGCATTGTTTAATCTTCTTGCGCACGCTGTTCGTTCCCTCACACATGTTTCTTTTGCACAAACACAGTTGACTTCTCACGCCAATATTAGAGAGTTGACTGTTCTCTCTCTGATTTTTTTCCTGCAATCCGAGAAGATATCTGAGCGCTCATTCGTGTTTTGCAATGTAGGAACTCGGGATATTCAACATAAATATAGCCAGGTAGAGCTTTTCTATCCGGTTTGTTGTTGTGTGAGTGCTCCTGTGAATAATGCTTTCCGATTGGTCCATGTCATGGGCAAAGCATATTTCTGCTGCAATGAGATTTGCGTTTCAAAATCGAAATCCTCTGAAAGGTGTTTCTGTCATTCATGAATGAAAATTTTTTAAACCTGAATCATTGACTTATTTTAAATATTTAAGAATGTTTGATAATTTTTTATTTAGAGTTAATTTGGCAAATTTCATGACAATAAATATCAATCACAAATTGAAATTGCTATATCTAATTATAAATATCTCGCTTTATCTTTATGGATTTATCGAATGAGTTATCGAAGGAATGATGATGAAGTATCAACATTTCGGTGATTTTTTTATTTTAGGCATAAAATAATAAAATTTGCTTCTAAAAATAGACTAATTTCTTCCAGATTGACAATGAAACCAGAAGAAAAGCACTAATTAATTTAAAAATATGATTTTAATCATGTTTCGTAAGTGTTTTGATATGAAATCTGTCCGAAATCGGAATATTTCTAAATCTTTTTATGAATATTGTTTAGGAATATTGATAACTTATGCGGCAAGTTATATCTAATAGTAATCATTATCCAATTATCATGAAAAGTATAAAAATAACTTTCAATCATAAAAATAACAAACGAAAAAGAGCTTAATTACGATTACAGCTTTGAATTAAGGGAAATAAATTATACAAGATATTCATTAAATCAAACGATAATTTTTGTTTGTTGATAAGTTCATTGCTTTGAATTTATAGAAAACTCTAGATTAACTATAAATAAATACATTAATTATATTTTTGTGATAAGACTTAAACATTATGTAATTCACAAACACTTTTCATAAAGAAAAGAATTTCTCTAACAGATTCTATTCGTGACCCAAATACTGTTAAGTTAACCTTGATGATATAAAACGACATATATGAATGTGTAAGATTGAATTGATGACGTTTACCTCTTAAACGTCCTGAATCATCGATTTCAAACTATTCCGTTATAAGTTTAAGCGCACAAATGATTCCATAAATGGTAAAACGCCTTTTCTTTTTTTCAGATTATTTATTTTGTTGAGTAAGTATAGGGAACAACTGTTTAGGCAAATGTTCTTTTGACGTCATCATTGCATTATAAACCAGTGACGTCTCCCTGTCACTCATGCATTATCAGCAATCATATGACATGTAAATAGTTCATTTATTTATCATCATGTCAATTGTCATTCATTTATTACACGGATGCCTTTTTTATTGGCATATGCAATTCTATACTTACGTGTTTTATGAACACTTCACTGCCATCATAATTGCGACAAACATTTTGTTATCAATAGAATCATAATCGTGACAAGCGCCATATGTGACGTAATAAGACGCATTCATTTAACAAGAATTTTCAACAATGCGTTTTTGAATTTATTTCAAGTTTATGACGAACTGATAAAATAAAAAAAAAAAGTGAAAACTTCCTCTTCATGAATGAAATATCTTGTGCTAAAAATAACTGCTTAGCGATAGTGATAACGATGCCGTACGTGACTTACACTTCATCAAAGTAGTAACTAAAACTGTTGCCTTTGGCTTTTTCAGACTTTTTCTTATAATTTTATTCCTTCAACCGACTAGTTTCGAGTCTGAATTCAACAGTCAATCGACGCACTGACACCATGAAACTCAGTCAAATTTATAACGGAGTATTAAAAATGACCAATAAATTACCGAGAAAGCCGCGACCTGTTCGGAGAAATGAGAGAATCCAGAGATAAGAAGATAAAAAGTATTTTACACAACCAAACCATTTACCAAGTAACTTCCAAAGCGATGACATTTTAAACTAATTTTTTATTGACCTTTTTAAATTATTTATTTATTTTATTTTAATCATTTCTGTAAGTTAACGTTGAGATTTTAAGTCATTTGTGCATTGATTGTCATAATAATTATTGTTGTAGAATACCCTGAGGATGAGTCAAATCCAGACTCGAAACTAGTCGGTTGAAGGAATAAAATTATAAGAAAAAGTCTGAAAAAAGCCAAAGTCAACAGTTTTAATTCATCATCTATAACAGACGAAAATTCAACATTTATCTACTTATCAAAGTAGTAACTTTTCTGTCACTTGTCATCAATTTTCTATTTAAAGGCTGTCGATTAATTTGTTGACTGATTGCTTTCTGGTGATTATTCGTTAAATGAAATGCAATTTCATTTAACTGATGATAGCGAAAGCAAAAGCGGCAATTTGATGTCACTATTCAAATGAAATTGTTGAAAACCAAAAAATATTTGACTAATGAGACAGACATTGATCCATTGACGTAAATCTGTGCGATGTAAATTACATCATTCGTTTGCTTTGACAATTTCGTTTGTCTGTCAATTCTGTTTACAAATAGTTTATTGTTTAATCGGTGAAGAATAAAATATTTTTACAGAAGTTATTTCACTTCTTCTTCAAAGAAAGTTATTATTCATGATTGGCCGTTACGCGTTGTTTGATTATCATCAAATATTGATTTGACTTCTCTGAGTGTTGAAGTGTAAGACAATCTAACTTACCTACCACAACTTCTTCTTCAACGATCGCTCCTCTCAATTTTATTTTTTCATTCAAATATCTGCGTCTGTTTTTTTTCTTTTTTTTTTGCAGTCTTTAAAACACGTCATCGTTTTCATATTTCTGATCATTTATGAATAGCATATTTGAAAAGGTGTTTAAAGCTTCAACAATTTCCGATTTGAGACCAAGTAATGTTACCAATGTATAACTAAGTATGATTGGAATGTTGAAAAGAGAGAAGGAAAAAAATTGTTCCCATGCCAAATAGCCTCCAGGAGTGTTAATGTACATTTATTGTTAATAATCTTGTATGATGTGTTTCAGCAAAAGAGTCACAATCCAAGAATATATTAATAAACTCCTTAAAGTTCTTTTGTGACCATATTTAATTAATTCATAATCGTGTGAAAAAGAACTTTTATACTAGAATTGAGATTTTGACCATTTAATTAAGTGGATTGAGTGTTTGTCAACAGCACCTTGAATGGTATTTTATTTAATATTGTGGATGACTCAACAAAAGCTTTTTAAGGAAATAAAAAATGGTTTTTGTAGATCTATTTTATTAAGAAATTATTGCAGAAAATGTTGAAATATCAACTTTCATTTCGATGTGTAGTAAATATGTAAGCTTGCAGATAAACAATTCGACAACATTGAATGAAACAATTTGATCTTTTATGTCTCAAGGAGCTATATTGTGAATTTCATTTAATATTCGTAAGCATCTCAAATAGTTTTGCATGACATCATTCGAAGTGTAGGTTTGGAAAGTTAATAAGAGATCATCAAATTAAACAAGAAAATAAAACAGTATGCCAAAAGGTTCGCAGATCGCGATGTCATGTGAAAAAAGCGTGAATTAACCACAAAGACGTAGCACGATACTTGGTAACCAGGAAGAAAATACAGTCGACTCGCTTTAAGTGGAAGCTCTATAACACAAGAAAAACTTTATACACGACCATCCCTTTCAACTGCAATCATAATGGAAAGCAATTCTATAAGAAGATAAGCTCTATACTTGACCCTCACCTTCAGCTTCCACTTATAGCGATTCGGCTGTATATCAAAAATTTTATTCGCAAATACTCGAAGAATTTTGACCACAGAAGCAAATATTTTTGCGTTTGGATTCACGAAAATAAAATTCCTCTGACGTATTTAGAGAGATAATGTAAACTTTATTGTTTTGAATGTTTATTCGATAAATAAAAAATTGCTGATGTTGCATGGCTAAACGCAATTTTTTTCTCGTTATCAAAAACAATCAAATTTATTAAGCAAAAATATTCGTAAGGCTCGTCTATTCAATGAGCCTCTTAACAACTTAAATAAATATGTAAGGTATTTAATGAAGTCTCCAAATGCATATAAAAGAGAGAAATTAAGATCGTAAAAAGAAACGTTTTTGATCATTAAGAAGTAAATAATTTGATGAACTTTAAAAAGTTGCATGACTTTAAGGTTTTGCTTCATGAATCTTAAAGTCTCACGGAATGAAACGTGTAGAAAATATCACAGGTATTAAAATCATTTGATGAAAAGAACATCGCGAACAGTCCGACATGGCAGAAACTGAAGAACAATTATTTCAATTATTCATACACGCAACAATCTTTTGCAAACTTGTTCTAATAGAGTTGAGATGAACCATATCCGCATGCATGTGCGTTTAGCAATCAATATTCTTTGCACGAGATTGAAAAAAGAAGAAATATGAAGAAAGCATCGAGTCTATTTAAATAAACAATAATAATCGTATCGAATATCACGTTAAGATTGCTGCAATCCATCTCATGCAAACTTTTCATCTTCGATATCTCCTCTTAAGCATCTATTGAATAGAACGGTAACAAATGATGTGTAAAATTTTACAGCATATTTAATTTTAAGGTAATTTTGATTAGATCATCAGTTTAAAGGTCATAGTTTTAGGAAAAATCATTTAAGTTGGGGTTCCTGGTGGAACAATAGATCAAATAAATTTCCGAGCATTAATCAGAACAATATACTGTGATCACTTTAGTTTTTAGAATACCCCGTCAGTACGTTGGGTTTTTTTCACGTAATGATTTCATTCTATCGCAGTTACATCCTTTAACTTATGAATTGTTCGAATATATCGTGACTTTTGATTGTTATAGACAATACAGTAAAATAAATCCGTGAAAAAGTGAATTGTAATGGTAAATTACCTACAATAATCAGTTCTGTGTACATGTAATTCTTAAACTTCTACTTAATTTACAGAGAGATGTAATGCCAACCAATAATCTTTAATTAACATATCAACTCATTTCTCTTTATAACTTTGTATCTTGTCATCTTGTTTACTTAACTCTTCTTTGACACTGCATTCACATTCATAAGATTTGTTGAGGAAGTATTCATTAGTCGCAAGTTTTCATTCCATGATCAATTTAAAATTACAGATTTATTATTCGAAATGGTATTGACGCGGCTATTCACGCGTAATTCATACGTTGATGCTCAAATTGTTTGATCAACAAGAAAATTACTATATTCAGCTTTCTTTTGACTTCATTAAAATTACATAAACAATATCTGCAGCAAGGTTCCCTTGTAGCTGTAGAAAGCTTTTGTTGAGCTACAACCGGAAATATTTGCGATAACAGTATTTATTGGTACTTTATTTCAAGCTTAATTTCACATTCTGAAATATATAAATGAACGTCAATGATCAGGTTATCTATACTTATTGATTACCGTAGAATGTTTTTTTATTATTTAGGTATTTATTTTTATTTTACGTATTGAATAATACCGGATTTAATTGTTCTTTGTTCTTATTTACGTGAAATTACTTACGCTCTGTTAAACTTGAATAATTAATATCTTTACAAATTGAAGCAATAGTAAAACATCAACTTTGATAGTTTTTGTTTTTAATTTCGGAAAACCCTAAACCAATTGAAATTTAAATTAGAAATATTTGTTCGTGTTTGGAGATTTCCCTTAAATATTTATGAATCATTTTAAAAAACTAATGTTCATTATGCTATTCATTAATATTTTTGATTTAAAATTATTTTTGGATTTCGGTTCTTAGCACCAGCCTTTTTCCTCAAATATTTATACCTAATTAAAATTGTCAACAAAGAATCTAAAAATTCCATTTCATTTATTTTTAGATAGGTACTGCTACTATTTATTCTGTTTTTATCTAAGCGATCATTTATTTTACATCTATTTAGCATTAAATTAGTCGGTGGTTATAAAGCTTATTTTTCCTAGTATCCACTTACTTATTGATTTATGATAATAATCAGAAAGATTGTTTTCTTAAATGACAGTGAATAATGAATATTAATAATTTTATTTTTGTTCATTTTCTGAACTGTTTTCAAATAGTGTTATTGAATTTTGAACCTAAGCACCAGCTAAACAAAGCTTTGATATTAATTTTTGTGTTGAATATTGGAATCGAATATAATTTTTGAAAGTTACTGAGAGAAAAATAATTTTTAAGGAATGTAAATTATCAGAAGAGTCATAAAAACTGATAGACAGTGAATAACCAATGCATCGTTTCATTGACGTCTTTCTGTAAAGAAATAAATTCCGAAATGAATTTTGTGTTATCAGATTTGTTATAAAATATATGAAGTCATATCTAGAATGAATTGTGACATAATACGTACTCGTGATTCGAAACGATTCTTGTTTGACGTCATTCTCATGATTTTTTTTATCAATGTATTGTCAACTGAAATTTCAGAATTCTCAACGACAAAGAATATCGAAATATTTATTTCTGGGATCATTTGAACAATTACGAGTCACATTCATAAGTTTAAAATTATTATTTACGATAATTACACGATTTGAGTGATCAATTTACAGTAAAAGATTTATTTTGCTCAGGTTTTGTCAAACAAAACGTTTACAATGTTTTGGCGAGAGTTTTCAAATGACATCTTGGTAGCCAAACATAAAATAAAGAAATCAACACTAGGATTAAAAGATGAGAAGCAGTAAAAGTTTTTTAAAAGTATTCAATTACAGTCAAGCTGGGAATGTGTTTTGATATGTAAATGTAGCGAGAAATCATTTAAGAACGAAGCTTTGTTCTCTACAGTAAAAATGAAAGAGTTATATGTGGTTTCGTATCGATTTGAGTTGACATCTTAAGAAACTGCCGAAAACTTACCGAAAAAGAAATCTGAAAGAAGAACTTGACTAGATTATTTGAATTGTGAATTGATGAAGAAAGAATTTCTTGACACTTCACCGCATGATTTGTATATGCAAAGCTTCTATTCAGAAACTCATTTCAACAGCTTAAATTTGGCATATAATTAGCATGAATCACTGCAAAAAACTTCAACTGAAGATTTATTTAAGTTAAAAAAATATTTTTTTACCGAACATTTCTGCATTCATAAGAATATTTAACGTTTAAACATACATAATGCTAAGCATGATATTTGTGACAAAAACTTTATGCAACGACGCCATAAAATCTTGTCCCATTTGATAATTTGCATATTTCCATTGTTTCCTTCTTTATGCTTTTGGTTTTTCTTTCCCTTAAATGCGTGTGAATGTTTTGCATCGTGATTTTATTGACTGATAGTATTTTAGAAACAGAGCCTTAGTTTATCAACTTACAAATTCATATTTCGTGGGAACATAACTGTTTGAGATCTATGAAAATTAAACAGTAAGTAAATATCTTTGATATGTCTCCTCAATTTTCTCATAACTTCAAAATTGCTTCATGATTTTATTTCATTTTTCTTTCCACTAACAAATAATGTAACGTAAAATGAGAAAATGACACAATCTGCAGAAAAGAAAAGATTTCAGACTTAATTAGACCCTCTGATTTTGATGAAGCAAACAATAAATTTTAGCGCGAGAGAGAAAAAACTGCAAGAGTCAAATTGCGACTGAGATTTCTTGCATTTGAGTCGATTGCTCCATTTATGCAACTTGCAATATATCATCATCTTCATCTGGAATTTGCTTTTGAACCATTTTCGAGTTTTTTTTTTGTTGAAGAAACTATTTTTCGCGTCTGATTCCGATTATAGCGGTGACAGTGTGTGGTCTTATTGCTTTGACCTGCCAACCAGCGACAATCATCCGAAATGAATTTATTGTCGTTAACGTCTAATTCCGCCTCACCAATAGGATAATAAAAACATGGATAAAATTTTCAGTTTATTTCTTTCAACCAATCGATTGATTGAGTTCTAAAGACGTCACGTTTGTGAACACATAAAATTTGACATTTGGCGAAAAATTATCATAAAAAGCAGAGCAGAACTTATGAGTGGAGCTGTTTGAAGTTTTATCGAAATTACCATTACTTAAAATTCAATATGACAGTAAAATATTTCCTTATTTAGTTTTGATATTTATTGCCAATATTATTTCGGGAGTTTACTTATTGATATAAAGTTTTACACTTTGCAAGACACTTTGTTTGACACTGTTAGTAATTTTTAAAAAGGCTAATCTACAACATTGTAGCAGATAATCGGCTAAGACGATTCATGTTTGAAATGATCAGTCGATGGCTCAAAATTATTAATTTTACAGCCCGTAAATTTAATTTTTTTTTATTAAAGATTTTTGATTTTTATGATTCCAAATTTTTTTTAAATGCGAGCTACTCTGGCCTTTGATCCATTACCAGACCATAGTAATAAAGTTTGGAAAATATTTCCGCGGACGGATTTAGTTGAAAAAAAAAATAATAATAATCGATGAGTTTGTAACAAACCATTCTCATCTTCACCTTTTTCTTTATGATAATCATTTTTAAACAAGTAAAAATTCGGTGCTTTGTGAGATTTTAAAAAGACTTGACACATCAAGGAAGCGTAAGAATAGGTGCAAAGTAGGAATAACACCATCCTTATCATGCAGGCATAGGTGTTTCGGTCTTTCAAAACAAATTATTTTTACTTCACTTAAGAATTCTTTATCTGTTCCCTCTTTAAAATCCCTGCTGTGATAGGTTTAAGGTAAAAAAAATTCTTAATGTCTTCTTGCCCTTTTCTTGCTGTCTTGCCACATGAGAGATTTGAAAGTTAACAACTTCATCTCGGGGAACATTCATCACGTTTGCTAATCAGTAAGAATTGCTGTTCAATCAAAATTATTGTGATCATTACACAGAGAGAAAAAAAGGAAAACGTTGGATGATAATTCAGGTAGAATAAAGGAAGCTTTAAAATATGAAAAATTAAATATTCATAGTAAGTAGGTGAACAAAAGATAAGTCACACAAAACAGTCACAATTTGGTTGTAAAGATTTCAGTCAAAGCAGTTTATGTTGTTACAACTTAATCCTTCTATTGTAATATGAACAAAGAATATTTCTCTACGTCTCAATTGTGAATAGGCAATTGAACTGTTAAATTTAAAATTTCACGGTATTCGAGAAGGTCACAAAGTAAAGTGCAAACAATATTGAAAATAAAATCCTCTAAAAGAGTTTCTCAATACACAAACCTTAACTATTTACACAATATTTTTACATTTTAAGGTATTTTAAGTATCCATAGTGAAACCAAAACATATTTTGATATTTTTTCTGTTAAATGCAATTTCAGTTTGAAGTAAAAACAAATTCGTAACTAATACCTGTGAATGAAAATAAATTTCATAATTAATAGAAGTCAACCTGTGCCTCCTTTTATAAAATTAATAAACACAAGAAATTTTGTATGTTTTTCTTCTGTCTTAAACGGCTTCATGATCGAACTCAAAGAAAACGAAAAACATAAAGCATGATCGTACATCATGGATATAATGAAGAGAGAATGTCGGGTGAGTCGACCTCACACACTCAGCAGCCTCTTATGACTATTGGCTCAAACTAGCGGGGAGTATGGAATTTTCTTTCCTTCACTTCGTTCTGACTTCTGCTTAAGATACACAGAGTTGAGAACAACAATTGTTTCTCATAGGTCTTAAACAATCAAATCAAATAAAATAATCTTCATAATACAATTCTTTCGTTCTTGAACTTTTTTTAATAATAAAAAAGAAATGATAATCGTTATGAAGTTTTCTATTCAAACCACATCGTAACTCTGTGGCACTTCAACATGTTAAAAAATTTGTTCTCTAAGATAACCATAACCAATTTATGGAGACACATATCGACTAAAATAGCTAACGATATAATTGACATGTCATTCTTCAAATTCTTGATTTTTCTTTTGACTTTTGGGATTTGGAGTTAAATAAAAAATGAGAAAAAAAAATTCTTTGACTGTAAAGAAGAATTTTAAATTTCGATTTTTTTGTAATGAAAATTTTTCACCTGAGATTGTAAACAATTGGAAGTTTTTGTTTTGTTCTTTTGCCAAAACATTATAAAATTTAAAAAGCATAAAACTTGGCTGATAATGTTTTGAAGCAATGTCTTGAGAGTTAGTACCGTGATTATAATCAATATTTTGCTTGCAAATATGTGGCTTTAATAAATCCTATTGTGTTTGTCGTTGAACAGCTTTAAATGTTCATTTTTCAAAAAGTAAACAAAAACTCTCCGGTTAAAGAAAGCAAAATTGTGCATTTTAAATCTTTTTGAGTATACGTGGATATCTTTAGGAGTTCGAAAAGGTGTTTTCTTTACACTAAATATTTGCCGAAACATCAGGGTGTTTTCATGCTGTGATTTATTACACGTTCAATATTATCTGATGCTTCTTTTCTTCGTCTCCTTATAGTACAACTTGTACCAGTTGATTACAAAATGTTAATATAATATAAATGCTTGACTTATCGCTGAAACATATTGTGTTTCATCAGTCGTATATTTCACATAGCAGGAAGATGCTGCGTTGCTTAATATTTTTCCCTTTTGCGCATATTTTGTTACTTACAGTAACGTGATTAAATGGTGACGAGAATTTCTTATTTTCTGAAAATATATCAGAACTGGATAAAAATGCGAATTTGCAAAGCTATCATCAAATTTTAATTTCATTTTGCTTCCTCAATGAGGTTATTAATACTTTTTGACCACATAAGGTTGAAAACAAAACCTGAAACTGTAAATAAACTTTAAACTAAATAGATCTATTTATGTACATATGTGTCTCATTTATAAACTCACTTGTGCTTTTCTAAAGTATGTATATCTAAAAATATATTTACATAAGAATCCAAAATGTTTACGCATTTCAAAATTAAATTGTAAACAAAATAAATCTCAAATACAATAACATTGCAGTCATAAGACTAGTCACAAGATATAAGACACAAGACTTTTATCTTGGAAGAACTTGCTAATATTAAACTAAATTTAAGAAGGCCACGTTTGCAAAATAAAATGCTGAAAAACAATATTTTTTAAATATAAACAAATCAGTCTAGAAGTAAGTAATAAGACGATTTACAAAAAGATGCTTAGATATCTGTAAAAAGATCACATTCAGTTGTGAATAAATATTTCGAGAACAATCGATGTAGGAAAAATTAGGAAATTGAGCCCTAATAATTGCAGATAATCACGTTGCACATCCTAAATTTAGGTTGGTTGCAATTCCAGATTGAAAAGTATCAAATGTTTGTTGTCGGACACAAACCCCAAATGATTTTGTTAATTCCAATTCCATAACAAGATAATTGTTTCGAATATGTAACTCGTGAAGGTTTCATTGAGAAATTTCGTTCAGTTTTTAATTTTTTTTTGCTGTTAAATGTTCACGATTGACCGAACTTTTCATCTTTCAACATGGTCTGCTAGAGCCACATTGAAGAAGTGGATAAAAGCAATCTAATTAATGGATTAAATTTCATTCGTGTAATTCATATTTTTAGGCGTCGTTGCTGGATCTCAACCTCAATGTTCAAGTTAATATGAAAATGACCATTGAGACTGTGAGTGAAAGAAGGTTGACAAATAAATTTGTTTGGTTTCAGTTTGAACTTTTTCTTTTGCCCGGTTTACTTATCATTATTGTCGAAAAACTTTAAGTAAATTTGATAAAGAGAAATTTTGAGTGTTTTAAAGAAAATGAGGAAGAAAAGTCGGAAAACGATCATGCGTTGGTGTTAAAGTTTGTTTATGGTGAACAGAATGTTTCTAATATGGTCAAATGTTTTCTTACGTGTTTTTAAGAAGTAATCTTTGTGTCTGAGATAGATATCTGCTTGTTAACTTTAATTATCGTAACTATTGCTTCTCTTCTGACCTTCAACGAATATTTATGTCGCTTCTGAATATTATTTTTCCATTTTCACGGTTGCAAACATCAATTTTCTACAAAATGCATTAAAAGCTGTGTAAGGTAAGAAAGATTTGAAAAATTGAAGGTCACAAAATGTATACCTAAATAACTTCCAAACTTTTCTAAGACTCATGTTTCTGCAAATCCATAAAACCAAAAAGTTGCACACCAACCAAAAAATGTGCCACTCGACACAGCGGGTGATAAGTTAAAACTGTTGAAAAGTGTTTTTTGTCGGCAGTGCTTAGATATTCGGATTTAATTCTTAAAGCAGCTTTAACATTAAATAATGTTGACAATCAAATACTTAATGTCTCTGGAAAATGGAGTCATAAATATCTGTAAAAAGTAAGCGAATCAACAAATAAAGAAAAATTATCAAGTTTGAATTATCTTTACAAACAGAATAAACAAAAAAAAGAAAAACTAAAACAAATGCGACTTTGTTAGGTGAAATACTGAAATCCATCATTGAATTAGTTAGATATATCACGATGATCCGCAGATCAAACAATCATGAATGATGAACTACATCCTCCCATCACTATCCACCGTGGTTTCCTTTTTCTTCTCTTTCTCTTTTCTTTTACGTATAGCCAAGAAAATAAATAATTTATCAAAAAAGCGCCTAATAAAACGAACAGGAGAATTGAAGTGCTGCTAGAATATTTAACTCTTCAACATGTGATATAGATGGAAAGAAGCACGTCAAGATCACCAGTTTTTGATAAATAATTTTATTTTGTTCTCGAGTAATCTTTCTGAACAGCAGATAAATCTTTATACGAATGAATTTATATACTCGGAGTATACAAATCACCTCACAATCTGTTCAGTTATCAAATTGAAAGAGTTGAGTTAAGAAAAAATAAAGATTTTCAAACCAAGCACGTTAGTGGAATCTTAAAAGTCTTTATTAATGAATCATCAGCATTGTGTCTAGCTGAATACATATGTGAGCTATGAATAATCTTAAAAGAACTATTTTTAAATCGTTTAGAAAAAAATTTAGAAAAAGATTTCGTTGAAGAAGCAGACCATTCATTCTTAATTGGCTGAAATTTTCCCCCCAATGAATTTTTTCTTCATTGTGTGTTGTGTTGAGTTCCTGGCGGCAAACGCCTTAAGAACGGACCTGAAATTTTTCCAAGAAAACTTCTCAGTTCTTTTCCTAGCCCCATTCATAAATATCTTGAAGGTCTCTCATCAAATTTCAAGTAAAATCTCAGGCTGAGAAGATATTTATTTATATATTTTTCGCATAGACTGAAACGGAAATACCGCTTTGTTAAATGGCTGCAGCGTGATGCTGTTAGATTCCTTTCTCTAAGATCCTGAAATTATATGTTTATTGTTTCTTCTCTCATTCTTTTCACCTATCTGTCGTTTTCGAGGGTCTTCTAGCAATTTGAAAACAAAAGCATAGTAAATCGTTTTGCTGATTGAGGCAAAACTTTTCACAACTGTTGAAGAGAAGAAAAAAGCTGGTCACACTGGTTTGTCTATTTCAAAAGGCTTGATTGGTTTATGTAGGAGGTAGCGCAAAATTAGACACTTAAAGAGATCGAAGTTTAAGTTGTTGTTGAAGTCCTTTTTTTTGTTCTCATTTATTTTTTTTCTCTGCAAAGCTGATCACCTTTTATCGTCAATATATCTATGTATTCACTAAGAGAAGAATTCCATTGTATTTGAAAAGAACTGAAAAGCTTTTTGATTGTTTTCATGAAAGCAACTGCATTTGGGTTTTCTGCTGTTGCCTTCTCGTATCGGATCGGATGAAGAAGACTTGAGAAAGAATAACCAATCTATCACAGTTTAAAGTAAAAAAGGAGACTATTGAATAAAAATAGAATTCTTTATTCTCTCGTGCAACAAAAAGACCAACTACTTGCGACTGGCGCCAGGTTTTGACTGTCTCTTTCTAGCACAGACAGTTGAGATATTTTTCAAAGCTTCGCTTTTCAAGCAGCACACAATTTCTTTGATTTATTTATTTATTTGATATTTCACTTCTGACAAGGTTTATTGTTAAATATTTTCAAAAAGGAATGTGAGAATTGTCCAAAGGATTTTGTCGTTTTGATCACACCGAAGATGACGATTAAAATCTTTTTCTTTTTATCTTTAATGAAAATATTTCCACTCAATTTCTTTTCCTATTAATCTTTTCACTTTTACATTGAAATATGATGAAAAATTTTGTAAGATTAGGAATGTTATCGTTACTAAGTGGAGTATTGATGCGGATTTTGTGGCGTAACTTGAAATTGCACTTGAGTTGAATGTCGTAACAAAATTAAATATTTCATGCTAAATTTAAAAATTATCTTTAACCAATTGAACTACAGATTTTCAATGCTTATGGCAGAGTAAACATGTTCCATTCATGAAATGACATAAAAAGTCATGTTAGAACTAAAATGTTCATCTGTTCCTCATTTTATTGTTGGATAATGAAAACGAATTCTTTCTCCATAAACCATGTGGATTGTTGAGAACAAAAAGCTGCATAGACCTTTTGGAGTCCGAACAATGGTCAGAGAATAATTCTTTCATTAAACATAAAAGTGTCATTGTTAAATATAACAAAGGTCCAGACATTCCGACGACAGCAAACAGTTTTGCACTTTTCTATTATTTTGCGGGTGAAGACTAAAGGAACCTTTTTTACTTTAAGCAAAAAAAAAAGAAGTAAAATAATGAAAGGTGTGCATATTTCTTGACAAGAGCGCAAAGAGTCTGCAGAGTTAAAAATTTAGGGTCTCACCAATTTGACACTTCTTGAGCCATTGAGAAAGAAGCAATAACGATCTGCAACTATTTCATTCAATTCAATTTTGTTAAGAATAAAAATTAATAGACTCTCAAAAGGAAACAAGAAAAAAAGATATTTGTGTGTATAGCTTAAAGATTAAACATAATTTGTTATCTTCAACGCCGGTGTCCTTATTCAGAATTCAGTATTTTTGTTCTCCATTTTCATTGAGTGCATAACTGCATATTTTAAAAAAATACCTGCCATTTTATTATAACATTTTGAGGTGGAACTTGATCGTTTTGAAGGTATATGGTTAACAACACCACTGCTGGCCAGAAAACAATTTACACTGTCGATATTTAACGAACGAGTCCATGTTTCTCTCTTTTATTTTTTTGTTGCTTAAAACGTTGAAATTTGAATGATCTTGCACTTGTGGTGTTATTTCTTCTCTTTCATATGACAAAACACCGAAAAAAAAAAGCCACAGAAATATAAAATGCCGTCGGTTGTGCAATGACCAAAGCAAGATAAAAAAAAATGAATTATCGTATCATATATCTTGTAATGATTTAGCTTAATAATATTTCGCTTCCCTTTTCTTAATTTAGGTGTATTATGACTAATATTGAATTTCTTTACATGATTGTTTCATTCGGAAATTGATATCAAATTCCATTCAACTTGATGAAACTCGACCAAATGTTGTTCAATGTCAGACGTATTGTGATAAAGAATTTTATGATTTTCTAATCTTTTAATAGAATCTTAAACTAAATTAGAAGTTGGACACATATATCGATAAATATTAATCCAATTAATCTCTTCTATTTATTTAATTAACATTTAAAATAGATTCCCCAAACAGCATGACATCTCTTTAATTTCTCTAATCTCATCATGTCATATCGCTTTGTTTCTTTGTTAAGTCAATATGTTTACACGTGAGATTTTATGTTAAAATTTATTCTAGTGACTCATTAAAAGAATCTCCGCTAAAGATAAGTCAAAACAAAAAAATAGCGAGCACATTTTAGAATAAACGAGATGTTGTGATTTAATTTGCAAAAAATGTTTCTGAGGCTGAGAATCACAATTTTCCCACAAAAATGATCATCAAAAATTATGTCTGCAGATACCTTAAAATGTAAAACATTTTATATTCCTCGTGTTTTCTTCATTTGTCTCTTCATAATAATTTATGACACTTTTATTAGTTTCTTTCTTTTTTTTTCGCATGAGCAGATTCATATCGAAGCAGACAAATCAAGATAACTTTATTCGTATTAATATTTCATTTGCATTATGAGAGCTAGGTGGTCAAGATTATCAACGACAACAACCGCAGAATGTGCCGCAACCGTCGTCCCATGAATTAAGATGAATTAAGAGAACCTCTAGATATTAGTTTCAGTTTTCCTATTTCTTAAATAGATTTAAAACTTTTGTGACACCGGCAGCATTTATCAACAACGAAAATCATTTTTTCTTTTTTGTTTTAATTTGTCGGTTTTGTTTTGGAATTTTTCTTGTAAGCTAATAAGTCTCTCTAAATATTTTATGATATCTGCATAAATATATTTAAATTACTTTCAAAATACCACATCAGTCTCAAAGAGATTCGCGATCATTAAATAAAACATAAATTTGATCTCTTATTGTCATACATTCATTCTACGACTCAGACTGATATATCATGACCATAAAACGCGGTGCTTTTATCCTAATTTTAAATGTTTCGCAGTCTCATATTGTCCCGAAAGTAAAAATTCTTTTATGTTTTGTTCTCTCTTCAAAGGCCAACATTTAATTTTGTCTACATTATGTGTTTAGTTGTTGTGAAGGGGAGAAACCTTTTATCTGATGCCGTAATCAGAACGTTAGATTATATGTATGTATACACATGTAGCTACATCCAATGATGAGAAGAACGTTTTCATAATGAAGCTGCTGCCGATCGGTCGCTCGTTCGCTCGGTCTTTCGGTCCTTTATTAACTCATGCCTTTTTAATGATATCCGATGATGCCTTTTGCTAAAATATATATTACCAAAACGAATTAAGTAAAGCAATAACCAAGAGGAAAACAGTTTGTTTAAATAAAATCGTGATAAAGATTGAATAAAATAAATAAATAAAAAATATGCCCTAGGTTTACACACTTTTTTGTGTTGCGCCACGGTTTCATCGCATTTCTCTTCAACTTTATTTCCATCATTTGATCAACAATATTCACGACTGAACTGATAAGTGTTTGACAATTGCTTTTGTATTGATTGATGATAAATAGCTATGTTACTATCTAGTTAAGCTCTTCTTTATAACTTGTAAAAGTGCCACACAACTTTTCGCAAATATCCGCAAAACATAAAAAAAAACATAATAAATGCACTGAAAGAACCAACGCGTATTTTTTTTCTTATTTCTTTTCATCGTTCTTTACCACTGTTGTTAACAAGAGCGCGATTTCTCACAGCTATAAAAGTCAATAATTTATTTATTTATTTATTATAATTTTGGCTTTGCTTTTTTACAAGTGGACAGACAACCAAGCTGAAATTGTATTTAAATAAAACTTTTTTCTAACTACATACTTCACATTTAATGTATGCAGCGTCATATTTTTATAATTTATCGGCAAAATTATGGAAAGTTCGTGGAACTTTCTGAAACATCCTTGGAAAAGTCTTTCTTATCATTGTTAACTTCATGACTGTTAAGTCAAAAATAGAAACAGAAGTCGATAAAAATTACTTCAGACACAAAACTTTCGAAAAATCTCACAAGTGCGGAGATAATATAAATTCGACAATACGATTATTATTATCAGCACGCGTCTGAAAAAGTTAAGGCTGGATATATTACATTTCAAGTACCCTTTTGGTATTAATAATGTGATAACATGAAGTATATTTTGCGATTTCATTGAGTGAAATAATTCAGTCAATCATCAGAAGTGGAAGGATTTAAATGAATTCGAAAATAAGTACGCGCAATTCATTGAATATCTCAAATACTTGAACTTAACCAATTAACAAAATGAATTTACGAGCATTTTATAAATCGCTGACTCGTAAAAAGCCAATGGTGGTTGGCGAATCCAAGCTAAAGAAGTTTCTATCGACGGTGGATTTAACTGCTATGGGAGTTGGATCAACATTGGGCGTGGGAGTTTATGTTTTAGCTGGTGAAGTTTCTAAAAATGTTGCTGGCCCTGGAGTGATACTTTCATTTGCTATTGCGGCATTCGCTAGTGTTCTTGCTGGATTATGTTATGCTGAATTTGGCGCCAGAGTACCGAAAGCTGGAAGTGCGTACATTTACAGTTTCGTGACAATTGGAGAATTTGTGGCTTTTCTAATCGGTTGGAATTTAATTCTTGAGTATGCGATTGGAAGCGCAAGTGTGTCAAAAGGAATTACAAATTATATTGACGAAATAACAGGGAATCGAATAAGTAACTTTTGGATTGAGATTGTTCCAATAAGTGTGCCTTTCTTTGGAAGATACGCAGACTTTTTCGCTCTTGGAATTATTATTGTTGTCTCACGTGGGTATCGCAGATTAATTAATGATTTCATTGATAAATATTTTTTTCTTTCTTCAGTCGGTTTAGCTTTCGGCGCAAAAGAATCAGCGTTAATGAATAATGTTTGTAAGTTTCAATCTTATCAACACATAAAACTTTAAATGTTGATAATAAACTTGAGAAATCTATCATTACAGTCACTATTACAAACATCTCAATTGTGCTATTTGTGATTATTTGCGGATTCTTTAAAATGGATTTCTCAAACTGGGCTATTCCTGCTGAACAAGTTCCTGAAGGTGCAGGTACAGGCGGATTTTTTCCATATGGTTTTGTGGGCGTTGTAAAAGGTGCAGCGATTTGCTTCTATGCATTTATTGGATTCGACGTCATTGCAACTGCAGGCGAAGAAGCAAGAAATCCAAGAAAATCAATTCCAATCTCTATTTGTTTGTCTTTATTCATCATTTTTCTTGCTTATTTTGGTATTTCTTCTGTGTTAACTCTTATGGTTCCATATTATGATCAGGTGAGAATGAAATCGAATTGATTGACTCAATAAATATTTTATTTGCATAGAATGAAAATGCGCCACTACCTGCTGTCTTCAGATCTTTTGAATGGCCTTTCGCTGAGTATTTGGTAACATTTGGAGCTATTTTCGGAATGTTTGCTTCATTGATGGGCGCAATGTTTCCCTTGCCTCGTGTGATTTATGCAATTGCTGTTGATGGCTTACTTTTTGATGTCTTTGCAAGAGTTCATTACAAGTTCAACACGCCATTTTGGGGAACATTAATTGCTGGTGTACTAACAGGCTCCCTTGCAGCTTTCTTTGATCTTGATCAACTTATAAACATGATGAGTATTGGAACTGTAAGTGAAAAGAAAATTGAAACTCGTTTCGACATAAACTGAATGCTTCCAAATATTTTATTTTAGTTTATGGCTTATTCAATGGTAGCTGCTTGCGTTCTCTTATTACGTTATGAAGTTGACAGCCCACAACCAGGAGAAAAAGGCGAAAACATGAAAGATGAGCGTTCTGGATTCATAAACACACTTTTCAATATCGATGGTTTAACGATCCCAACAAAATATACTTCGGGATTGGTGACCATAATCGTAACTCTTTACGCAGTTTTTTGTATGTGGATGTCGCTTGTCATATCACTTATGGGCGGTGATATTCTAGAAGGCGATGCATTAGCAATCGTTCTTTTATGTCTACCGATTGTTGCAATTATTATTTCCATGATTATACTCGTTCGTCAGCCAAAATCAGCGAAAATTTTGACATTTAGTGTCCCATTCGTTCCTTGGTTTCCCGCTCTTTCAATTATGGTTAATATTTATTTAATGGTTGAATTAGATACTGCAACATGGATTCGTTTTGGTGTTTGGATTGCTATTGGCTTAGTCATTTACATATTTTATGGTAGACGATATAGCAAGGAAAAAGAGCGTGAAATGTTAGCCAACACTTTCTAGATTTATTAATCGTTTTATTATCCTAAACAATGATGTGATTTGATGTCAAATGATATGTTTTGAATCAAAATAAAATTGAGATGAACAGACATCAATTAATGTTTACTTTGAACAAAAATGTTCACTCATTCACAATATAATCTTTAAAATGCTTCAGAGGTAAGGTAATATAAATAAAATCACGCCGTAACAGTTTATAACACGATGTTAACATCAATGGGAACAAGAGAAACCCGTAAGAATGAGAAATCGTCGAAATTGGGAAGAAACAAGAAAAAGAACACCAGAAAATCAAAGAATGAATTTGCGAAGACGAAACAATTTACATAAAAATATTCTCTGCGGTAAGCAACAATAATAAAAACACTCCCTTGGAGCTGAACATCGAGTCATTAATTAATTTTGATAATGATCGGTGTGTGTTTTCTAGTCTCGTTTATATTTCGGTGAGATATTCGCTTATTTGTGCAAACGTTCGTGGCTTTTTATGCCTCTCATTTAAAATTAAGTTCCCTTTTTTGTGCTACTCTCGTTTTTTTTTTGTTGGCTGTTTTTATTGAATGAGGATCACATTCCTTAACTTGAATTAACTTTTATTTTCTTTTATTCGGAGAGGATAGTTTCTGAATATCAAATAAAATTAAGGAAGTAGAAATATCTGACTCTGAATTTCCTTTCGATTCATAAGAGAATTCTTAGAAGAAGCTACATTCATGTCCTTTGAAGCTGTGCATATTGGTGTCGTTCTCTGTCCCTGGGAAACCATCTCGTTACAAGTGGAGAAAAGCATAAATAACATAATTGAAAAGAAGTAAGATTTCTTTATGTTAATTTTTATTTTTCTCTTCATTCATACGTTTGAGCTGCTAAGATGAATTTTGCGCTAAGAATACAAATGATTTTTTGTCTCCATTCATTCGTGATTGAAGTAGATGATTTCTTAAGCAACATTTTTGTTTTTCGAGGGATTAATAACCCAAGAACGTAGATTTTTTTGTCTAATTTACATAAAAAAAGTTTAATAAGGTGAACCTGATCTCTGATCACATGTTTACATAAAACTTTTTTTTACTTTTCTTCTTGATTTCTATTCGTTATTCGATAAACTGTAAATAAAGAATAATTTAACGGAAACATCACTGAAGTTGTTGCACAAATGCAACTTTTTTAATTTTAAAACAAGGCTCATCGATTTTTCATCTCAATTAAACTTTAAGAGCATGTTCGTTGACAATGATGGAATGTTTTGTGTTATTTTATTTCATTTTTAACGTTTCGCTTTTGGTGACAATGCGATAGCTCTGATATAAGTATTTATTGTGACTGCCTTGTGTGTGGCATAAAGTGGTTATTGAAAGTCGAGTGAATCAACAAGGCAGCCAAACTCATTAAATTTTTTCTTTCTTTTCTTTAAGAAAAAAAAAAAGGAGAAATGGAAAGAATTATTTAAACCATTTTCGTCATCATTTTCCCTTCTCGAAAAAAAGTATGTAAATAAATATACAAACTAAGAAGCAATAAAATTTTATCATGAATTAATAAGCTTAAATGCACTCAAATTAAAATGTTGACCATAAAAAATAGTTTTTTTTATTATCCAAGATGAAAGAGTTGGCCACTGAATGCGTAATATAATTAGAATAGAAAATATTAATTAAACTTTCTTGGAAAACAAAGTCCTGATAAGAAGAACTAATGAAAAGATCTTTTTGCATTTCAATCACAAGTCTTGAGACCTTTTTTGACGTTTCTGACCTCTACAAGGGTAAATACTTAGTTATGATTGTTTATATTGACTTAAAATTGAAAGAATGCAGCGAGGTGTAAGAAGAGCGGCTAATAAGACATATCTACATTCAGATATTTTGTTTCTTGTTTGATTTTTACATAAAATATTCAGAGAGTGAAGAATTGTGAGATTTAGTTTGTGATAAATGTCAACAGGATGAACATATTAGAACGAACCATAGCTAAATAAATGAGATGATCATATTAGATTTTGTCATTATATCTCTTTATGTTTTTAAAACATTAAACATTAAACTGGTTCTTGTTTGTTTACTTTTGTAATTAGACTATGACATAATAAAGACAAATCAACTAAAAGTAAATGCAACGCGGCTTGAAACACAAAAACATTTTTTTTGTTCGAAACTTTTTTTTCTTTCAACAACTTTTCAACTAAAACAAGCAGCGATCATCTGTCTTGTTTACAAATCTTAGCTATAAAAAAATTCACAACAAATTATGATTGCACACAGCAGCACGCTTTTGCTGTTTTTTTTTTTTTTGATAGCTATAAGGTTGGTGAAAAAGAAAAAGAAATTAAAAGGGTTCAAAATATTTACAGCCATTTGTAGAAATATTTGAAGCAAATCGGTGTGTTTACAATCATACAAATAAATGTTAAGAAGTAGAAGAAGAAGAAGAAATAAAATGACTGCAAAGCAATAAAGTCATTTAAATGTTTTCTCTAAAAACAATCGTAAAAACTTGAGGAAAGTCAATGATTTCCAGGAATTATCGGTGGTTTTGTGTTAAAAGTTTCTCAAATTTTTATTACGCTTTACGATACTATCCGACTTTATTATCTTGCATGGTCAAAGGATAAAGGTAAATTGTTTTTAGGAGCTGCTTATCTTTTTATGTTCCTATTTTCTGTTTAGAAAATTCCGTTCGAAGGTAAACAAGCTCTTTAAAAGCGCTTTTCCTTGACTGCCGCATGATTTATGCGCTTGCAACAATTTTTATAGCTTCACACTTCTTATTCTCTAAATTCATGCATTAAAAAATGCATTTGGGAAATGTTCAACTTATTCGCTTCTTCACATTTATGTAGCTCAATGATAAAAGGAACAACCTTACAAACAGATATATTTGAACATAGTAGGTCAAAAGGAACGCTAAGTACGAAGGATTTGACAACTGAAATTATTGAAGGTAATAAAACAAAAATATTTCTAAGAAATTTTCGCACCCTCAGAAGAGATTTCTGTTTCCACTGTTTCTACTGTTGCATTTTTTCTCTCCTTCTTCCTTCAGCTACCTACACACGTTGCTGAAGTTGTTAATAAAACCATCTGACTTTTGGCAATTCATAAAAATTCCTTTTTTTATTTAGGAAGCATGAAATTGTGAAATTTCAACGTGTTCAGTTTATTGAGTGAGAACACGTTTTGATATTTGAGAAACCATTTTCAAAAGTGCTTGAATTTTTAGGGTAGCAGTGATGATGAGTCAATTAATGCTACCCTGATAAATATATCATCCGCATCCCTAACGTCAGACAACTAAATCGTTGATAAATAGAAATATAATTGGATGTGAAAGAATTCAATTTACTTGCGGTACCGTTTTGTTTCCCTTGTTCGTTCTATCTATCACTTTGTGGTCAGAAAAGAACACCTTGAACACAGAAAACTTATGCGGTATGCTGATATGCATCAAATATGAACACATTTTTTTAAGCTTCTTCAACAGGCTCTTTCATGTTATTTACTTTTTAGATTAATAGCCACTTGCTTGAAGATTAACACAAAGTGTTGTTATTTGAATGGATCAGCTTACTAAATGCCATTTTTTTTAGATAATCCTTCTTAAATCCGAAAAAAATGAAGTGAAGTGAGTATCTTGCCGAAAGAAAGCTACATTATTATCGTAATTGACATCACAATAGAAGCAGAATTTACATTACAGGCAGAAAAAATGGGCAGAAATTTTCTCATCATCATTCAGCAAAAGTAAATTGAAAGAAAAAGAAGAGAAGACAAAAAATGAAACTATCTTCGGCCTTGGTTAACTCGGATCATAACGCATTGATTTGCCAATCATGAATGCTGGCAAACAGTTTTCAAAAATTCATTCTCGCTTTTATGACTTCAGTTCTCCTTCCAAGTTGTTATTTCATTACACGTTTTAACAAAAAGAATCAATATTTATTCTTCTTTCCTTCGGCCTCTTGAGCCCTTTTTTTCGCCGCTATGCTTTGGTAGTGAAAATTATTGATAGACTCCCTGCTGAGAGTTTCATTCTTAAATTCAATATTTCTTATGGTTTCTTTCTGTACATTCAAGAGAACCCAATCAACTCTGCGACATTTTTCTTCACATCGTTTCACACAGTTTCACACAATGATGATGTTAATCTCTCTCCTTTTAACGTTGCTTTTTCACTCTCTTTTGTGAGTCATGTTCACTCTCTCGAATAAATTTGAGCTTTCGATTGAGCTTTTTATTCAAAGAGAGTCAAATAAAAGCTTTTAAAAGAAATATCCAAACTCGTAACTCTCGTGTACCTTGACGGCATTTAAATCTCTCTTGTCATGTAGACGACAAACAGCAGCATTAAAAATTCAAACAAAACTCAAAATTCTACCTGTTTTGCAATTTTACAATAAATATATTTCTTTATTTTGTCTAAACATTGCGAGGTCCACTTTTGCTCTTTATCTGACATCAAAATTAATTATAGAAAAATGTTTTTCAATGAAGATATTTTTAAAAGTATCATCAATGTCTAAGTTTAAAAATCCTCTAATGGCAATAATTTCTAAATTTGGGTGGCATGTTAATACAGATTCTGTAAGATTTTTAAAATTAAGAATATAAATGTTTAACAATAATAGATTCATAATTAATTTTGATATACATATGTACAAAAACTCTAAGCGTATTTTTTAATGTTTTTGCACATACATTTAAACTTTTAAACACTGATTGCTGCTAAGGACAGATTTTGCATAACAAAAAGTGAATTGCACATCAATAAAACAAGCGCATGTTTTCATAAAAACAAAGCCTTTTGAAAGCTTTCTTAAATGTTTCTTGTTTCGTTCATAAAATTTCTTGAGCATTATTAACGTTTATATTTTGTTTTTAGTTTCACTGGGTGCCTTACTTAAATTTAATTGTAGCAATTTTATTTTGAGAATTCCTTCCTATCTGTCATAATCTTGAGTAATTTGTGTGAATAGTCCATGAGATTTTCATATTCCCGATAAACAAGCCAATGATTTAGTCTTATAAATTTGTCCATGACGAATGGTGTTATGTCCATATCAGTTTTAGGATCAATAGCCATGTCATAAAAAATAGCCTGAATTTGACAAAGAACTAAAACGAATTTAAAAGAAAAAAAAATAATGAAAAAAATATTTTTTTGATATAAAATTCTTTCATTTTACCTTCATGAATCCCTTCAGTAGCATTTTTAAAAAGCTTCGTGCTTATATTCACTTGTTCTGTATTCAACAAATGTGTCCCTTCCATCGATGCAATGTTATTCCATTTGTTAACAATTTGTACGCCAACACCAATTCTTTGAAACCTTTGATAAATTTTTCCCAACTTTTCAAAAATCTGGAACATTTCTTTGATTAGACTTTCAAATCATTTATAAGTTTTGAAGTGTTGTTTTACCTTTTCATGAGTCCAATTGGTTTCGAGCAGTTCCTTCAAATGATGCGCGTGAATTTCACCACGAAAATGCTTCTGCAATGGCTTATTGTCAGGCCAAAGCCATGGAATATTCCTGCGCTCCCAAGTTTCATGATGCCTGTGAACTGTAACATCGTTTCCCCAAATCTGTTTGATCTGAAAAATATAAAATATAAAATTACAAAATGGGAAAGAACGAAAGAATTGAAAGTGTTTAAATAATTTGAAAATCGTGAAACAATGGAATCGGTTAACAACGTTTAAGATTGTATTGAAACAATGGCCATATGTGTCTGTTTGGCTTCCGAAAGGAAGTTCCTCGAATGTGCAAAATAGTTGACACCAATATGTGTTGATATCAAGAGAGAAACAATTCTCTTCGCCTTCTGTCTTTTTAATCTTCTTGTGAGTTTTTTTTCTTCTTTCTTCTTCTTCCTTTTAATTGTTTCGCTATTTAACACATCATAAATGTCAGAAAAATTGTCTGGGTTACACTTCTTTTTAAATGCAATGATGCTAATAATTTGTCATGATTAAAAAACGTTTACATCACATTCCTAGTTACACTCAATCTGTTGTATTTATCGCGGATGATTTCTGCTTCATTCCGTGCATATATCCGTTGCAAATATGTCGATATTATCTCTGAAGAGAACATTCTTTCAACATCCTGTGGCATGATACATATATCACAATATGTACATAGATCTTACTCTTAAACCTGTTCTTAATTAAACTTTCTGATTTTTTTTGCTTCTCGTTTTATTTCGATTATTTATTTAATTGGCAACAAAATCCCATCAACATAACTTGTAGAAGTTCCATAAACTTGTCGAATGACGAATGATGGAATTTTAAAGCCATGCGGAATCTTCACTCAAAAGAAATGAAACTAGCATGAAGTGACAAATTTATATTTTATAGAGGTGTTGAATGAAGTACCGTGAAAAGAAATACGATAATTTATTTATTCTATATCCGTTTATTAACTCTTTCATTTCGACATTTTATATTGAGATATCAGACATCGATCATTTGTATAATATTTGTTATTGCTTCTTGTCATATTCTGTCGTGCGCAAAAACAGAATAATTTTTATTTCCGTTTCGTGAACAGTACGGGAAAATTGAGAAAAGAAGAAGAAGAAGGGAATAATTTCTAAATCCGTGTATGTAAATATTTATTGAATTATGATGTTTAAAGTTTAATTCTAAGGAAACTTGTTGTGATGTACTTTTTTTCTTTGAATTGTGGATTGAAAAACGTTGTTTATTTAGTTTAAAACGACATATCTTTAAAAGTGATTAATGCAATTTATTTATTTACGTTGTATATTAATTAACCTGCATTCTGTTTAGTTTTTGGAATATTTTTCTCTATCATGAATATTTTTGAAATTCATGTCAAACATGCGGTAGGTGCCAAAACTCTATTTTATTCACTTAAACAAGGATCTAAGCAAATGTCTTTGAATTATTGCACTTCCAATACCATTTGGAATGTTTTTACGATAAACATGTCATTAAGATGTAAAAGCATACATAAATGTATCAACCTGTTAGATGTAATACGCAATTCAAAAAGTTTCTGCGGCGTCAAAGCGTCTAGTTCGAAACAGCTATCATCTGAATGTAAAACATAAACTTGCTTAGCCACATTATCGATGTCGCGTTCAGCTTAAAACATTACGAAAATTGCTCTTGAAATCTATTAATGCAATTTCTTGTTGATGAATGTTATTTGCTGCACCTTAAGAGTCTTTTTTTAAGAAACTTTTTTCTAGTTCAAAATTATTCAAAATCTTACGAATAAAACTTGAGTAGTTTTCCGTCGCAAAAGATAATAAGCTAATTTGTTTGTTTAGGTTCTTCGCCACATATGTAACAACTTTTCTAAGCTTTTATTTAATATTTTTATGCAACTTTTAATGCAACATGTGTTTAGTGATAACAAATATTTTGATATTTCTAGTTCTTTGTTTTTTATAGTCTAGTCTTCGTTTAATTTCTTAGAAATTTAGTTTATACTCACGTAATTGTCTGTCAAATCTTTTGTCTGGAACAATGCCGAACGACAGCTTAGAAGAACTGCTTCGAGTCTTGATTTGAGTGCTGAATCACTAAGAGGAGCTTTTGGTTTATCTCTTTCAACTACACATTGTAGATTTAAGAAATCAATTTTGTCAGATTCATCGCGCCCTGAAGAATTCTCTTCCGACGATGCATAAACAATAGATCTGCCTTCAGCTTGGTTTGAAGACATAACGTAGATGCTTATTGTAATCAGTAAATAATAATTGAGAAATTCTGAAAAGACAATTGATAAAAATGATTAGATTGATTAAAAAATCATTAACACCCGTTCCTTTAATCACATTTTGCGTTTCAGCCAAATTGCAGCTGGCTACCAAGAAAACTTTTCATAATAAAAATTAAATTCAAAAATAAAAAGAAAAATCTTTTGGGTATGATTGTTGAACAAAGAAAATTATTTTGAATAATTTTACAATTTTCTAAAAGAAATGAAATGATTTTTCACTCATTGCACATAATCCACCAAACAGCACTTTTATTTTATTTTACTGGTTCTCTTTTTTTATCTTTCAATAACTTGTAAGTTTAATTATCCAAATTTAAAAAAATAAAAATTTCATCAAACTCGAAATGCTTTTGTGTTTCTAATTTCATTAAAATTGTCAACATGTTTTGTGTCATGAGATTTAAAATGTTATCAATTCTTCTCTTTCGACGCCACTTAAATCATACCTGATAAAAGTGAATCTGACTTTAAAGTTAACAAGTTTCAATTCTGTAATCAGACGGAACCGTAAAAAAGGAAAATTTCTCTTTAGAAAATTGAAAGTGAGTTGAGGCATAAAACAATTGTTTGGTTTTTGGTTGTTCGTGTTTCAATCAAAACCTCAAAAGTAACTACTTTAAACATGTACAAGAGAAAGAGAAGATAAATAGGAAAACCCATAATCTCTTTCATAAATTTAAAGATCCACCTACTAAATATTTATGAAAGAGGTAGATTAAGAAAAGGATCGAGAAAAATTCATTAACAAAAATCTTGTAATATTATCAATCATAAAACCCTCAAATAATTAGTTCATTTTGACTCTTTTACTTAAAGTTATAATTGCAAGGCCTATAACAACAATGTTGATAACTTATCATTTTATTTTTTGTTGTTTTAGGAACAGTCTTTTCAATTTCTTTTTGTTGGATCTTTAACTTTTATAATTCATGGATCCGTTCGTTCTCTTTATAGAATGCCAAAGCAGATGTAAATGAAATGCGGGATATTGTATCTCTTCGACTCACAATTTAATTGATCAAAAATGATCAATGAGTCACGCTTACTATGCAGTAACAAGTATCGGAAGAATATCTATATCGTTTGTCATTCAAAATATTTTGTGCGGCGGCTTGTGCAGAATTTATTTCGTGTTTTCCATTTTTTTTATGAGTCGCTCTCTCATTCGCTGATTCGTCAGCGTGTTTTCTAGGAAAATCAGATCACAATACAGGTACAGAACAACAAAACGGATACTTCATATATCATCATAATTATTAGATTAAAATTTAAAGATAATTTAAAAAGCAAATAAAATCAAGATTGGTTTTATGATAAAAAATGTGATAATTGTCACCTACTTTTTGAGTTAAATAATTCAGGAATATTCGTAATTTTATTCTTAATCTTCCATCTCTTATGTTTTAATCGGTTTTTATCACAATTTGTACAATTGTCAGGAATTTCTTCGTAATTTAATATTTTATCACTATTTTTTGTGCCTCTTTTCAAGAGTAATTTAATCGGAGAGAAAAACGTCGTTCTTTGATCACGATTCATAATTTCACTAATATTCATCATTTCTAATAATCTTATGTTCATAAAACTTATGTTTAATTTTTTTATGATAATATCACATGAGAAATAAATAAAATTTTCTTTTTATAATTTTTTTTGTTTGATTTTCAGTTATCTAAATTTTTATTTTCACATAAAGATTCCTTTTTCACTTTTCTCTTCACGAGAAGCTGTTAACCTTTCAAAGATTAAAATGTAACTGAGTAATAGTTTGTTATCGGACAGCTTATTTAAGTTATTATGGCTCTAGCGACACTGAAGCCTTTTTATATGACCGCTGAGATCTGCACGATGATTTTTTCTGTTTTGTTGTCATACATTAGACTTTTCGCGTAATACTGGACAAACCAATACAGCGCTAAACTTCTCTCATATATCTTGATATTTGCTCATTCTCTCATCATATTATTGCAACCTGTAGTCTTTGCCTTGGCTTTGCAATGCTTCATCATATCTTTTATTTATCAATTTTTATTTCTCTAATGCAAACATTGTATGATTTTTATGTTTTTATAACTGAAGTTTATAGAAATAATATTTCTACTTGTAATGATTCCAAAATTATAAATTTTTAATTTAATTTATTTCATAATTTATTGTTTATTGAAAGCACAAGAATAACCAACACATAAAGACGGTTACAGATCCATATAAATATTTACATTATTCGGTTCTCTTCATTTATGCTTTTTTCGCACTTATTTCGTCAACTAACACCATCGGACTTGAAGGTGTTTAATTTAATAATCGGACATAAGATGTTGAAGAATTATTGTGAAATTGGTTCAAAACTTTCAATACTGATCGTTTTCTTAATGCATTTAATCCGATGTTATGATCATTAAAGGATTTCATGGAATTTGAATCTTCAATTGCTTGAGAGTACTCGACATTTCAAACGTTCTTGCACTTATCGACGGAAGCTTTTTAAGAAAGAACCTCAAATATCAAATCTTAAGATTTACCTTCAATATGAAACGGATGTAATAAATTAAAAGTTTTTTATTTGACGTCCGAATTATTATCAAACAATAATTATATAACATTTTTATGCATAAAAAGTTTCTTTCAATTTTCTTAATTAAAATATTAAAATTTTAGCTCTCAATGTGAATCACTAGTAGGTCATCGTACCATCAGAAAATCCAGTAATATTTATTTATTTAGTTGCAAATAGCTATACTCAATATGATGAAATTTGTTTGCATTTTGTGTAGGTTTTTAACATCTGGATGATCTTCACTTTTAAACTTCAATCTCTTAATTTTAAATTCTCAAATGTCTGAGTATTATTTTTTCTACCAAATCATTAAAAATCTTCCTTAAATCAATTCTCTTAAATTAAGTACAAAGAGAGTGTTTGCATGTGGAATGTTAGGCATTTCCTAAATAAATACAACTTGGGTCTGCATATCTAGGTTAAATGTGATGTTATTGAGGCAAGTCAATTCAATGCGTTTCTCTTGTGTTTACTTTTTCAACCTCTCTCGAATGTACAGGAGTGAATATTAAGTGAACTTTAATTAACTTTGTACCTATGTACGTTGCTGGTTTTTGCTTCTTATTAAAATTAATCAGAAAGAAAAAAAAATTCTTTTTGATGATCTCTTTAATAACGGAAGTTTCTTAACACGTAGCCAGAGAATTTTCAGGATGTCCTAAGAACCAAAAACGAAGTCTTTCCGTTTTTTAAAAGCTCATCAAGTCATTGAATATTTTTTTAACATTCACTTGAGAAGGATCATTCAAGTCTTGAAATCATATTGAGCAAAGTGAGAAATTACGAGACGTAGGTTTATGAATGAATGAATCGTAGTTTACTTTACTACGCAATGACGTCAATTTCGTATCGTTTTGAACGTAGTAACTTATTTTATATTGAAGAAATTCAATTCTAATACAAATACAACAAACTGAGTTAATCTTTTTTTCGCTTTCATAAAGTTCAGTAGTTTATACACGCGTCTGGAGGCTTGCTCGAAAGGGAGATAAAAAATGTGAGGAAACTCAACACATTCGTCGTCGATGAGTCAGAAAATAAAATTTCCAGTTTTAACAGAATCTGTTGTGGCTGGAACCCGAATATTTAACCTTTCGCTTACTGATAATCGTAATTACTCACGTGAGATGATTTCGAACATTTAATCTCCAAAACAACTTCATCAGGAACAAAAAATAAAGTTTCAAAGAGCGTATTGTCTGTGCAAAGCATCAACTTTGAATGAATCAAACATTTCAAATATTCGAGTTTTGTTTTTAAAGATTAAGAAAATTTATTGATAAAGAAATATTTATTGATAATCGCGTAATTAATATTTGTTTTGTAGTAGAATCTTGTTTGTAGTTTCTCATCCCTAATTACGTTCTACTTATTTAAGCGAAAAAATAAAGCAGCAACGCTTTTATTTTTACACCATACATAATCGGTTTCCATGACGTTCGGTTCTAAGGAATGAAGATTTATTCCCCAACACTCAACACGTCTTTATTGACAAGAAAACAAACGTTTTCATTTAAGCGCCAAGCTCCAATGATTTTAAAAACGTTGACACTCGTGAATTAGTCATCGAATGGTGTTAATGTGTTCAGTGTCTTCCATACGTCATTAATTCACATACATATTCGTGTGTGATTTCTTTTTTTTTACATATATCTTAACACGTATCTAAGTATGAAGAAAAAAGAGATTACTGAGACAGAAAAGAGCACTTGCGTGTTTTTTTTTTCGGAAACTCTTCCTACATGTATGTAGATTTACTTGAATAAGTAACAACAAATGAATTGAGTAGTTGAACTTCTTAAATATTATTTAACAGACATGAAGACCTTTAAATATTCAGGTTTTGCAAGATTATTCATTTCTTTCTCATTTATATTGCTGTGCAATTTAATAATTTTTGAAACAATTTAACAACTAACTAAATAATTATTTTCATGACTTTATCATGATATTGGTTTACTTACCTTTTCAAATATTTCGTGTTTGTCTCTCTTCAAAATGTCTTCTCACCTTACAAAGTAAAAAAATTATATTTCCTTTTAAATTTTTTATTTAATCAGTTTCTATCACTTCCAGATTGTAAATTTTAAAATGATGTTACTTAGAAAGAATTTTTTTGTAGAATTAAAATCAATCTTCAGACTTAAAAACTATTTTAAAGTCTGAACTGAAAAAAATACCAAACTACTCGAACTAACAAATATCGCGACTGAACGAGAATATTTCCCCGAGAGTGCGACGAAAAAAACTCTCTTAGTTAAATTCAACTTCCTACGATTCGTAAAAATTAAAAAACATTCAAACAGCAACAGTTTCACGTTTTTTGTTTTGTTTTTACATTAGTAGATGATATCGGAGTGAAATATTTTTACCTCACATATGAAAAACGAATACAAAAGTTTGTTTGCTTGCATAACAGCAAGCACATGTAAAGCTTCGCTCCAGCTTGTTTTGTATCAATTCATTCGGAGTTTTTATATTTTTAACGCTGTTGCTAAAATGTGTCTTCGTTATATCAATAAATTCTTAATTAAGCATTCAAATGAAGTGAAAAATGTTTCGTTTTTCTGAGTGGGCAGTGTTTCATTCATTATTTACCAACTCAATGTTTGCTTCAATGGAGATTAAGACAATACTTTTAAGGCAGAACAGAAAGAAAGACCATTCCAGTGTTAATAATATTTCTTGTTAATTGAAACAAAGTCAGAATATATGACGCAAATTGCTGTCATATGATGATGATGATGATGACCCATGTTGATTCTTAACAATCGGCGATTCATAAATGTTTATTTTATTGAATAATTGTGGGTGGACGAAATAAGATTATCAAATTCAATTTAGTTTGGGAATAAGTAGAAAAACAATAAATAATTAAGAGATCTGAATGATTAAATCTTAACATTTATTTACATCCATTCATGTAGATATTACAGTACAATAAGAACATCTGTAATTAAATAAATTCATCTACAACTTCAAAAACCGTTAATTTGATTAGGTTTTCTTCCTTTAGTTTTCTTTTGTAAATCCTTCTGTTTCTTGTAATATTTATGATAGGATATTAAATATTTGTGTAGATAACTTCTTCTATTCCATGAAAGAAAAGTTTCAATATATTTGAATGGATTTAAAGTGTTGTGCGGATGAAATAATCAACTTTTTCCAACTTCTTTTTCTATAATAGATAAGCATGTTAATCAACTGCAAGCCACTTATTCTAATTTCTGATATCACTGAGCTTTATTTTTATTTATTAATTTTTTGTTTTCTTTTTGATTGATTTGGAAACGTTTACTTTTATAAAAGTAATAAACGTGGAAATGGTTCATGAGTTTCAAATACGAGCTCTACTCACTTTTTCATGATTGGTTCGGTTTTGATTTAAAAAGAAAAAATGTTCACAGATAAATAATGAAAATGTTTGGAATAAAACAAATCATTGTTATGATAACATCACGTAAATGCAAATTTGAATTAGAATGACGGTCCTAATTATGCTTTCAAAGAATCTGAAAATACATCCAACTGTCTTAAAAATCATTAACATCTATCGATTCATATTCAACTTAATTCAAGATCATCTCTAAACGTTCTTAACTTCATTCTTACATTATTAACTTACTTACGCGACCAATCTAAACACTTAAAAATGAGAATCTATCAAATATAAAATGCAATTAAATGTGTTTAGATCGGACTCAAAGTTATTACTAAAAAAAATCAGTGTTTCTCAAACTTTTTTTTTCGTCTTTCGACCTACGATAAGTAAAGTTGAAATGTTTTCATGAAACACTTGAAAAGCATTTTTGTTTTATTTTTAACTATTCTCTTTTTTGATGAAAAAATATTTCTTGTAAAGTGGGAATTTTCAAGTATTTTTTAAAACTTTTACGGCACACACAGTTTGAGAATCACTGGCTTTAATGATGTGTTTCATAACAAACATTAATAATGTTAAATTTAAATCATAGCATTAAATGCATATTACATAATTGCTAATCATGATTGTAGAAATATCATTGAAGATTTTTAAATATAAAGAAACGTCCAAAAAAGATTCACGCTACTTTCTAGATTTATCCTTTGTGTGTGTAGGTATCTGTATAAAAATATCAATTTTTTATTTTAGTTGTTTTTTGTTGATGTCTTTTATCTTATTAAATAAAATAAGACGAAACTTGAGCTTTGAATTGTAAAAAAGAATAAAAAATTGGAAATAGATTTTTGTTTCTTGTATAAAAAGGGAAGAAGAAGAAGAAAGTATGATGAAATCTTTTCTAAATTAAATTAAATCTTCTGATGCGTTTGTAAAATGAAGTAGATCGCCACTGTATGACGAACTGAAACTGGAAGAACTCAGCTCTTCATTTTCAAAGTTGATTAATGTATCCTTGCCGTAAACATTGGCAGTGGATGCTGTCAGATCGGTTTTTGGTTCCGCACTGTCAACTGAGTCCTTACTTTTGCTGCTACTTTCAGCTGATAATATTGAACTATTTGTTGGTGATCCTGTGAAGAAAAAAAAAAAAGCAACAGGAAAATTGAAACCTTCAACTCTTCTGATAAAAAAATTTGAAGTATCATTAAATGAAAGTAAAGAGATTTAATGAAACCAATAAAAATAGCACAAAAATTCGGTTTTCGATATCCATTTTTTTTTTATTAGTTTTCTAAATTTGTTTTTAACTTTTTTTTCACTTATGTTTTCGTCTTTTTATTACTTTTTTTGTTGTTTCTTTAAATCAGAATTTTTGTTATCATAAATAGAGAAAAAATCTAAACAATCTTTTCTTATAGTCCTTTTCTAAAATTTATTTTCTGGTCAATCAAATATTTGATGATCGAAGAAGTCGCTATGTAAATATTTATTTATGTAAGTAGTAACTTAGTAGAGAGTAGTACAGAAATGATTCTTCTCGTAAAGCAACGTAATTATGCGTTTAAATAAAATTCTTTCGCAAAATAAATTAAATGAAATTAAAATTATTTGAGATAAAGAAACGAAGAATGAATATCTTTGATGTAGATTTCTAACTTTTATCTAATAAATTTTAAACAAGAAATATCTAGATACATGTTAAGAAAGGGAAAGGAAAGATAGCGAGACAAATGATAGCATAAATATTTCCTTTTTCTTCTCTTTAAGTTATAAAACTAATTCCTTCATGCTTCATCTTGTGAAGCTCGGAGAAAACTCTCACATTTGCATCCATCACACATTGCATTCATTTGCTTAAATTCTATCAATATCCAATTCGTTTTTCCAACAAAAAAAACTATTAAAATATTTAACATCTAATCAAGTTCAAGAAAAAAGTTCAATCTGCACATGAAAATTTGCTTTTTATACTTTTAGACCATCATCATTTCTAGTTTATTTATCTTACAATTTCTAAAACTTTTCTTAACAATCACCAGAAAAAAAATAACAATTTGTTTTGTGGCTTCTCGGATGTTACGAGTTGCATGAAAATAAATATATTTAAGCTTCTGTATCATCTGTCGATAATTCTTTTTCTCATTTATGAACTTTCTCTCTCGTTTTTATTTTACTTTATGAGCAGCATGAATAAATTTCTTTAAGTTTTTCCAATTCAGTCAACCTCTAGGATTTAAATTTTATGAATTTAGCTAAACAGCCCTCAGAGGCAATTCTTTAATTTATTTTATTATTCTTTTTGTGTTATGATTCTTGTGATTTTGATTGTGAAATGTGATATTTTACAGAGGATTGATTATTTATCTATTTATAGAGGAAGCTTTTCTTATGATTAAATATCCTCTTCTTTCAAGTTTCTTTTTTTTTTGAGATCTGTTATGCTTTGAAGTAGATTTAGATGTAGAATACTAATAATCAACAAATAAGTTTTTAGATATTTTACAGAAGTATTTAAGATACATAGTAGCTGTTAATAATCATGATGATGAAGCACATTGAGTTTGATGGAAAGCAATTTAATTTTAACATAATGATGGTAATAATAATTAAATATTTTTTTCTTTCTATTTGTTATTGATTTTAACTCGTAAAATTAATTTTTAATCTTCAACAAAATCTTTGTTTTCAAGAAATAATAAACTAAAACTTCTTATTAGATAATATTAAGAAAAAAGAAATGAAGATAAACAAAAAAGATTGTGGGAGGAAAAATGATGAAATTAAGTTCTTTAATAAAAGGGAAAAGCTGGTGATTAATAATTTAAAATAAATATAATTATATTGATCTAAATTTTGTTACAACAAAAAGAAAGAAGGCTGGTGAGAGGTGGTTGGTGTTGAACATATTTATGCAAGAAACTTCTGTTTCGCCTGTTGCATGCTTGAAATTAAACATTGAACAACATACATGAATAAATGTTGGCTCAACAAAAGATTCTCAAAATCAAACTAATCAGAAAATGACAATTATCTGCGTTTTTTCTTATTTTTACGTTTGTTGTTGCCATTTCCATTATTGCTGCTACTTGCTTGTAGCGACGAAGCTTTTTGATTAGAATCTGGCAGTGTGGTTGCTTCTTTAGCTTCGGTTGTACTTGCAGTTGAATTAACCGTGACTGATGACGATAAACATGGAGATGTTAATGAAGTAGCAGATGATTGCAAAAGCGGTCTCAACTCTTCATCGTCATCAGACTTGAACTTTGACATTGTTGTTGAAATGGAGCGCTTTGAAGAATCGTCTGTCTCAGATGAATTCATTTCAAGACTTGAAATATCTTCAGCTTCATCGCTTGACTTCTTAACGTCAGCTGGAACTTTGAATTTTATATCAGCTGATGTCATTTCATCTGGATCCAAATCAAGCTCTTTAAAATTAGAATCAGATTCATTTTCGTCTATCTCATTGGTCGTTGCTTCTGTGGTTGTGATGGCACAAGCGAATGTTTTGTCGTCTTCAGGGTCTCTAACCATTGACGAAGACATTGAACGTTCTTTTTCTTCTCTCATCATTCCAAAATTACCGTCAGAACTTTCATTCATTTCCCTTAAACTTGAACACATCGCCATGACAAAAGTTTTGTCTTTGAAAATTTCTTGAAGTTTTTCTTCTCCTTCTTTCATCTCTTTTAAATTTTTATTCTTCTCGTCATCTTCATCAACATTAGAAGATTGTCGTTGTTCATTCAAACATAAAGGCTCAAAGTTTTCATCAAATGTTTCAAGTGATTTAAACAATGGAAGCTCATCATCAGCATCAGAATTTTCATCACTTTCAATGAAAATTTCTTCTTTGATCTCAATCGAAATCTTATCAAGCTCGTCAATTCTTTCAACGTCCGATTCTTCTTCCGTCGTTTCATCAAACACGACTTCCTTTTCTAGTGGAATTACTTCAATATGATCGTCATCGATTCCTTCAAATCTTTCATCGTCTTCATTTTCACGTTTTGAAAGATTTTCAGCAACTTTTATTTCAGAACTCGGCACAATTTCTTCCAACTTTGGTGAGTTTTGAATTTTATTCTTCTTTGCTTGTTTCGACATTGAAGGAAAATCATTTTTATTGAAAAGTTCATTGTAAGTCGTCGGTTGTTTTTCTTCAATTACTTTACGAACTGGTGACGGTTCTTTCAATGGCAGTTTCTTTTTTTGTTTTAGCGATGTTGAAGTTTTTTCTTCTCCTACTTCTTGCTGCTTTTCTTTCTCAACAACTATCAGAGGAAGAATTTTCTCTTCTTCGAAATGACTTTCTGTGATTTTCACTGTTACATTTTCAACGACAGAACTTTTGACAGGCTCAACATTAAATGTTTTGACTTTGGGTTGAGATTCCTTTGACTTTTCATTAACTTTCTTATTGAACTTTTGATTTTTCTTGCCTTTCTTGTTAACAGTTCCCGTTGATTGTTCGTCAACTTTCTTCACTACTTCTTCAGTTTTCTTCTCTTCACTTTCTTTAATTCGACGATCTTCAACTTCTTGACGATCTAAAACTTTCTTTATTTCATTACTTTCATTGCTCTTCCTCTTGTTCTTTTCCAGAACTCTTTCGTCAATTGCGGGCACAATAAGTTTCGATGACATTTCAAGCGGCTGCGATGGCTCTTCGTAGAAAAGTTGATGTTGATTTGGATCGCTCATAACTGTAACAACAGGACGAAACATTGTCTCATCACAATTTTCAAGAATTTTATTATTTCCCGAGTATAATTCAACAAACTCGATAGGACTTTTTATTACAGTTGTCACAGTTCCTTGCGGATTGACAATTGACATGACCACAGTTTGTAAATTACAAGAAGGAGATAACGAAGACGTTCCACTACCCGATGACAAAGGTCTCAGATCCCCGCTAACATTAACTTCAAGTGTCGCGTCATTTGTTAAGCGCCCTTTCGTTTTCCGTAATTTTTATTTGTTTGTTTTTGTTTTTCGATTCGCAATTTTTGTTTTTACGAAATGATGAAAGAAAAAAAGGAAAGAGAAGAGAAAAACATCGGTCAAAAAGAGATTGAAAAAGTTGTTTGTTTATTTATGAGCCATTGACAGATTAAGCTAAGGATATTTGTTTTTAATGTTAAACATCAGAATTTTTAATTTCACCAAAATTAAATTAAGTAAAAACATAAAAATTGTGCTTTAGATATCAAAAATGTCAATTTAAATAAAAAAGTGTTTGCTTGTTTGTTTATTTACATGCAGTTTTGTTTTGTTTTGGAATTACTTTAGCTTGGACTAAAAACAATAAAAAATAAATTGAAATGAAAGTTAACATGATGTTGTGATAACTTTCATTTAAATCAATGTTAATAATTCGTCTACTAAATCAATATCTCTCTCTCTTTCTATCATCATCATAATGAAGAAGAAAGAAGGAAAATTAAAAAAAAACTCTTAAAGTCTGCCAGGCTTTTCTGTTCTATAATTGTTGCTTCAACTTTTCCAAATTAACTTTTCCCCCGACTTCTCTTATTTTCCTTCATAAACAATTTAAACCAACGGAAGACCATAAAAGCTCTTTTAATGTTTGTGCGTCAATACACGAATCAAATTTTGAATAATGAATAACAAGTAAAAAAATTAGAAAAATGTGACATTTTAATAATAAAAAAAGAAAAATAAAACTTAATTGTATTAATGTCTCCAAAATAACCAGGAAAACAGAAAATATAAACTATCCGAACCATTCCCTATTTGTCTTGTTTCTTTCATTCAACTACAACCATTTAATTAATTAACATATTTACACCGACGCAAGATTTTAATTTATTAAACAGTGAAAAATATGATAAAAAAAGGAATTTACAAAAAACAAAAAGAAATAAAAAAATAAAAACTTTTAAATGTTTCATTGTATCGAAGAGGAAGCGAACTTATTTCTTTTAATTAATCGTCGAGCTAATGACGAGATGTGGAATTTATAATTGTATAAATGTTATAAAAAAACATTCATCAGTTGCTTCTTCTCCCACACATGTCATTTTAGCATGTGAATATGTTTTTGTATTAGTTAGAAGCAATTAATAGATAAATAAACCGAACCGCAAAAAGGGTCAACAAGACGTGATTGAATCATAAATAAATAATAATTTAACTAAAAATGATTCTTTGCTCACCTGAATCACGTCCAACTGGAACTGTTGCACAATCTTTCATTGCATCAGCTAAATCTTCACGTAATTGTGATTCGGGTCCCATAATGATATCCGAGTCTGTACTTTCATAATGAAATGAATCCAATAGAAGTGGACTCGGCTCGTGACTACCTAAATATTCAGAGAGATTCAATAAAATTTAATAAACTCCAACTTTTCAAGACGAAGTTTATAACTTACTATATGAACTTGATTCAATGAGAACTGGCACCAAAGGTCTTGTGGCTGTTGTTGGATTCCTTTGAATTGGCATATTCATTGGTGTTGATCGTGCTGTTTTTGACGCTTCATTCTCAACCGATTCATTGTCATTCTGTCCTAATAAATTTCTGTGGAATAAAGAGATGAGAAATGAATTTTATATTAATGGATAGAGATGTTGATGAACTTACCCATTCGGTGTGTTGTATGTTTTAAACATGAATTGTGGTCCCATCCATAAACGACGATGTGGACCAGCATGAGTCATTATCTCAACTTGTGACAACCAACGATCATCATGCTCATCACCACTGACATTCTCAATATTACTCGAGTCTAAATTCAAATTGTTATCAATAACACGATCTTTTATCAACCAATTATCAATCGGAAGTGGTGGTGACAGATCACCAAAAGAATTCGATCGTGTTCCAAGAATCCATTGTGCTTTTGCTTCAACATCCAATTCAATTGGTGATTCATCGTGAACTTTTTCTTTGGGAATTGCTGTTAAGAAAGAAACAATTTAAATGATTTGAAATTTCTTAAAAATCCTTCAAAGTTACCTGATGAATGTTTTGTGTCAAGATTATATTGAATAAGTGCACCATGACTGGCTATGACAAACAGCGAATCAACTGGACGAAGATGTAAATTTGTTGTTGTTTCATGTGTTAATCCTGGTGGATCTAAAAGCCATGAACGAGGCTTTGCAAACAACGATGCAACTCTTAAAGGTTTTGAATAAGATTCTTCAATCGAATGATGACGTTGACGATTATTTCCTTGACTTTTGACATTTTGATGTTGGGATGTTTGTGGTGATGACAACATACTCAAAGACGAAACGGAACTCAAGTTAGCTGGTTGACGAATCTGTGCTAAAGGAAGTACAACAGTTGGATGGGGAAATGGTGGCAAACGTGGATTGGTGTAAGCTGTTGAATGAACTGCATGTTCAGATATTAAAATTGGACTGCTTGAACGACCATCAGCAGATAATCCCGCTGATCGATGAAAACGTGACAATCGATTAACAACATGTGGTGCTAAAGAGAATTTATTATGAGATTAATCGACATCTAATATTATAATTAAATAAGCAAAAGTACCTGAATGTGTTCTATATCCAGGCTGACCACCATAAGGTGTTATTGGAAACACATGAGTTGTTCCACGTAATGATGAAACTGCAACCCAACGTGAATCAAATGAAAACGAAATGTCTTGAATCTTTGCTGTTGTATCTCCACGATGAAGAACGTAAAGATGATGAGCAGCAGCAAAAACTGAACCACAAGGATGTGATTGTATTCGAAAAATATTGAAGTCATGTCCACGACGATCAGCTGTAAGAAGAAGCATTCCAGAAGGATCAAACGACATGGCTGTAACAGCTTCAGTGTGTGCTATAAAATGAGCAATGATTGGATCATTTCCATTGACCGTTACGGGCGTTCCTGATGTTGGACTAACATCTTTAATTGGATTCTTGATGTCGATGATTGTAACAATTCCAGCTTGATTTCCATCGGTATTTACAGCACTTGATACTGCATTGGGACTATTGACAGGTGATGTTGAAAGAGTTGATGCATTGCCAGTCAATCCAGCAGCTACATGTTCTCCTAACTCACGTAATCCTTTACTAAGTGTCTTAGCAGCATTTAAAACTGTCGCAGTGTAACTTGACACACCATCAAAGAAACAACCACCAGCACTCGCCTTTGATGGTATAATCTTCTTCTCAGCATACCCAAGCCATCGATCACCAAGTGCAATTGGGCAAAGACCTCTGAAAATTTAATCATTTTTAATTGCTTTCATTAAACTTATTGAAATGAAACAAACCCTGGACATGGATAACAAGTTGTCACAGTCAAACGATCTTCTAACGTTCTCGCATCAAACACAGCAATTCTCTCAGAAAATGTTATGGCAATAGATGTTCGATTTGCGATAATATCAACAACTGGATTCTTAAATCGAATACTTTTTACAATGTCACCATCTTTAATTGAAACAAAGTTGACAGCATGAAATTGTTGACTTTGATGAAGTGTTGATGGGTTTGGAACGGGTGCATCACTGTATAAAGCCATAAGCGGTCGTTTATGAATAAACTGATCGAGTAAATCACTTGCTAACTCGCTATTGCTGCTGAGAAATGGTGTTGGAAGAATTCGAAGTACTTTAACCTTGGGGCGAATTTGTTTTTCGTAAATAAACAAAAATTAATAAATATTGTTAAAGAAAACTTACGGATTCGTGTTTATATGACATGGCTTCGACAGCTTCACCATTTGCAGGAATCACCCACACTTGAACTCCACTTCTATATCCGATACATAACAGTAAAGGAGACGGAAGATTTCCTTCAAGATCCCAATCATCATGAGATGTTCCACTGATATCGGCTAAGTTTTCAAACTTCACCCAAAGAACATGATCTTTGGAATCAGTTTGTGGTGTATTTGTGAGTGCTACATCATTGATGAACCCAGCAACACTATCGATAACAGAGCGATCACTAACGGCTTGAGGGGGGACAATGTGGGGAATTAAACGAACGACATCTGACGATGGTGCGTTCTTTTGATGGGCTTCGGCTGACATTTTCAACTCTTCTCTCCTATAAAGAAGATGATGATGTAGTTGTGAAAAAAGAAAGTATTTAATTACAAAGAAGTGAACTTATTGCAAATAATTATTTTGAAACAAAGAAAGAAAAAAATCGTTTTTCTTAAAATCACGTCTTTTCTAGCAGAAGTTCTATATGAAAAGATTTAAAAAGAAAACAATCAGGTGATAAGCATTCTCAGACCGAATTAAATTGGAAATTGATAATCTAAAGGTCATTTTTAAATACGAATTGAATAATGGAAATTTTCAAGGTGACAATAGAATGCAGTAAAAATTGTGAAACTGCTTCTTAAAAATCAGAATCATACATTGAAATGTGCTATATTTAAAGTACACTATGACATAAACCTTGGCATAGACACCTGACGTTAAATTATGAAATATTTTCTCCGTTGTAGTGTTATGGGATAAGACGAACAATAACAATGGAAAAATGAACACTTTATTGACAAAGGAGTAAAAGTAATCGATCAAGAAATCGAAACTATAAAACTTATTGTTTTCAACCCAATTAAGCAATTTATTATAAAGAAAACAAAAAATTAAAACAATTTATTGTCTCTTTGTAAAATTAACTGATAAAGTGACTTTTGGAACACCCTTTAGACTCAACAAAGGAAATTATATTTTTGTTTCTCCTATTCGTTATTGAACTGTTAAAAGCAACAAATTACTACTTTAAACTATGTACTCAACACTAAAGGTGAAGTAAATTTATTTACTTTAATCTGGTTGTAATCATTCATTGCGATATACGATTTTTTAAAGTAATTGCGTTTTACTAAAATTCATCTTGTTGAAGAACAAAAAATCTCTTGATGTATATGTGGTGAATTTTGGAGAAATAATTAACTTTTAATAAATTCTTGCACTGAATTTATGATTCTTCTACTTTTAAACATTCATTTATACACTTTTTTAATCTTTAAACTACGTTTCTACTTGTTGTTTTAAAATTATTCAAATTATGTCTTTCTTAGATGATCTGATTTTTTTCTCTTCGTCAAATACAAGAAAACTGAGAATGTTTATGTAATTTCATTTATTTGTTATTGAAAGTTGATCCCTTGTTTTTTCATTTAAAGCAATGGTTTTTATTTCCTTCAACACAAAGCACATTCTTATTTCATTTCATTTCTAATCTTACACTTTAAATCGCGAATCTTTTGCTTGCATTATTTTATTTGTTGAAAGATATTCTTCATAGCAGTACAACAACGGATTGTATTAGAACTCATTTTGAATTTCCATTGTCCGTTATTTATGTGAGCTAAATAATATTACCTATTTACTTAAATTATCATAATAAAATGAAGGGTTTTATTCAATTTTACTGGCATATAAAGTGAACTCCCCCAACTGCATGTCTATGTCTGATCGATCTGCTTTCATTGAAATGTCGGTGATATTTTGCATTACCGTTTGCGCTACTCATTGACTGTTGATTTCCGCTTGTATTTGTTGTATCATGTAAATAAATGACGACGTTTGTAAAGATAAATCCAGATTAGAAATCTTGAAAGAAAAACCTGTAGAATATCTTATTAATCAATGAAAATTATTTTCAAAAGTCTCCTACGCTTGCCAATTTTCTTGACTGATTTATTTTTATTTAATTTTTCCTCTGTTGCGGTCATAAACGATGAAAATTATGATGGCAGTAAAAACAACACGGCTGCATTCGACTGTAATAAAAAAGGTACGTGGGAAGCCTTAAATAAAATGTCTAAGTATGTGATACAATTAATTTCCACTTTTATTCTTCAAATTCAAGATTTGTTTACATCAGTTCCACGTAGAGTCTATAAAAAATTTATTAAAGGATCTTATGGAATGTTTCTCAATGAAAGAAAATACTGAAAACTTAAAACTTTTGTTGATGATGGTGGTTGAGAAAATTCTTCTGTGTTTTCCAAAGTAATTTTGATAAGTTTTAAAAGTAAGGAAGGAATGAAATTTAATTTTTCACAGATTGGTTCACTCGTTTTTTGCTTTAATTGTCATTGATTTGAGATTCAGAGAAAAACAATCACGGAAATGTCACGTAGTGGTGTAATTAATGTTAACTAATGAGTTGAGGTTTCACAAATCAAAATATTTTAAGAATTTCCTTTCATTTGAATTTTTGGCAAGACTGCCAACTTTGCTGATTCCTTACAATCCTTAAATTTACACAAATAAAGCGTTTTTCATCTTTTTCATTTAGCTGACAAATACAACAACATCAATCTTTTTCATTTAAGATTAATAAAATGGCATCAATAAAGTCTCTTAATGAGCCTTTACTTAAAAATCTAATTTATATTCTTTCGTTAAAAAATGTCTTAAAGTTTTCTGCAAATATTTCTTCGTAGTTGGAGTTTTGAAAAACTCGACAAAGTTCTTTAGGTTGAAAATATATTTTTTTATTTAATTCATGTGGTAATTAAATGCCGACGAGGGAATACTGATTAAAAGTTCATTGTAAACTAATATCAACCATGATAATTGAGAAAACTTATGCTACACCGAAAATTTAAACGTTCAACATGATTATTTACACTGATCATAAATATGTTTTAGGTTTTCAATTTAAAATCAGTTTCAATAAGTTTTTCATTCAACTCAATTGTTCATCTTAAGTTATAAGATAGTTTTAACTTATTTTTCCAACACTTTTTGTTTTCCATTTAAGATATTTAATAATGTTTTCTTTTCTTTTTATTTTTTCATAAAAAACTTTTCATGTTTTTGTTTTGTATGATTTCACAATATCTTGCACATTATAAAAAGCATTTTGGTTTTAATTGATTATTATAAAAGGTCATTGATAGTTACATGAGTAACGAAACCTGAAAGAATGAGGTTTAAGATGTAGGACAATGATTTGCCTGATCGAACACGGAAATATTTGTTTGATGGCACTCATAACATTTTTCTTATTTGTAAAAATAGACTGGAATATAAAAGAAAGTTCAGTTTCTGGCAATTCGAGTGGAAATAATTTTCTGTTTCAAGTGATGAAGAGAGCTTGTCTTTGGAGAAATGATGTTAGCAAATTAAGTAAGACCTAAGGGAAATTTTATTGAAAGATTCTTAAATAATGATTAAGTACACAATTTTTTTTTGTCACAATTTTGATGCCGAAAATAAGTTAGTTGGAGGTTGGTTTAAAGCAATAAATGAGAAATTTGGAACTTAATGTCATGTTGGCCCATGATAAAATGGCATAAATAAATATCGGAATTTAAAAAAGATTTATTCAACATTCCTCCTCTGTAAATTCTTTCTTTAATTACTCAAAAATTACCATAAAATATTTAGAGGGGAAGGAAAAATGATACCCTGACAGAAATATGAATAATTTTGATATTTTTCATTAATGGCGACTTGTGAAAGTTCGTGAGATTCTCAGACAATTTATTTTAATTACTACACGTGATTGATTGTGACTAAATCCTCATTAAAGCAGTAAACGTTTAAAAATGTGTCATCCTTTAATTATCATTGTGTGGTGCATCGATATCATTTTATGTTGTTCATTGAATTATTACAATTTCTTATTCTTTTTGTTTTTAATCTTAACACATTTTGTTTCAAAAAAAAAAGATTCACATACTGTTTGTTTAAAATTTTCTTTCTTAATATTTTCAATTCATATAAAAAAGCTTTCCTAACTAATCAATTTCGTTATGCCAATATGGATTTGTGCATAAATCACGCCATCACTTCTAATTATTGTTCAATCATACGCTCTGACTCCTTAATCATTGCGAAAGAAAATTACATAAATATTTATTTTATTTTCGTTTCAATGTGACGCAATTTACGCACAAACAGTTTAAAATTGCAACATGCAAATCATAATATTAAAAGCTGACTTCATTGCATGATTAAAAGTTTCTTTTAACTCTAACTTGGTTACATCTCATAATCTTCTACTTACACGAATTGATGATGACGATGATGATGGCAAGCAACTGTAACCGAACAAAAGGACGTCTTCTGAAGCAACACATAGCAAATATGACATTCAATGAAATACAATAGAAAAGCAGATCATGAATAACTTCCAACTGCATTCCATTATTTTCAGACCATAACGAAAGCCTCTTGACCACAAAACAAAAATGGATATTGATCGATCATTGTTTGAACAATATCTTCCAAATAGGGTCGCATTGATTCAAAACGAAGCATGTCTGTGAATTCGATGGGAAGAAGTGTTGGCCACCAACAGATTGCCAAGTTCTTACTGTCCATACTGTTAAGTTTGGAGTTCTCAGAGACTCTGTTTGAATAAAAGATTTAAAGAATTATATTTGAAAAAAATTTGATGAAATTAGACTTACTTAACAAAATGTTGGAAAATGAATTTTAAAATAGCAAAGTTTGTAGGAGGAAGTTTATTGAGTAGACCTCGTAATGCCAATAATCTGCAACTTCGATCAGCTTTGACTTCCATGTTCATTGGATTTGCTGAAGCTAGACCACCTCGAGAACCTGCAACTTCTTCCAATTCATTCATCAATTCAGGTTCAAACAAGGGTGGTAAATGTTTCGAGAAGAAATCTTTCAGCGCCGTAGCTACAGCATTAACAGGAACATCAAGTTTCTCAATATCGACGTTGTCTTCTTCTTCAAACTTTTGATACAACAACTCAACATGAGCTCGATTACCAGGCACTCGATAAATTCCTTCCGAATCCACTTCTCGTTCGATAAAGTTGACACATTTCTCCAAGAAAATCGGAACATGTTGATTTTTATCAGACATCTTAAAATTGGATAATGTTTTTCCCGATTTGCCAGCACTTTTAGCAGCTGCTTTAATCCTCTTCTTCTCCTCTTTTTCAGCAGCCTGAGCAGCCTTCTTTTCTGTGTCTTGTCTAAACCATTTCGATTTTGTCTGAGGCTGAGCTTGTTGTCCCATCAACATCTTATCACGTTCATCTTTCGATACTTTCGGCACAACACCAAACTGCAAATTGTAACCGTTGAAACGTTTTCGCAAACTAGCAACACCATTCGATCGACTTACGATTGGTGATTGCGTTTCGCGAGGCGATGAAATTGATACATCAACACTTGATACATCATCTTCGCCCACAGTTCGTTCTATAATTTTGGAATGTGTAAATAACAATTTTATTTTTGTTTTTCATTTTTGTAACCAATTGTTGGTTAAAATGACCCATGTTAGTATTTTTACAATATTTTTTCGTTACCGTTCTCCATTGCAGAAAAATATTTTTAAAGTTAAGTTCTACCTGAGTTCTACCTGAGTTCTACCATACCATTATTAGCTCATCCACTAAATTTAAGCCTTACAATAAAAATTTACCTTTCTCCAAACTACTATTGGCCTCGTTCTTCAATTTTTGATACATCAAAGCGGCAGCTCCCATTCCACTGTTAGATTCAAATCCCATAGGAATCTTTGGTGTTGCTACTGGAATTGCTACACGTTTCTTTTGGCGTCTTTTGTGCGTTTGTGGTTTTCGATTTTTGTTATAAGATTCAACAGAGTTTCTTTTATGCTCTAAGGAGCTAGAGTCGCTTTCTGAATCTGAAACTTCTGAAAATAATAAAAAAGAATTGAATAATAAGAAAAAGTTGAAGTTAAGTTTTTTTACTTTGTTGCTGCTCTTTCTCACGTCTATGTCTGAACTTGTTGCGCGATTGATCTTGTGAGGAATACGTAAACAATTGACTAGCTATGTTGTTTACAGCCTCACTAAAGCCATCGTTTATCTGCTCGTATTCAGCTTCTTCATAATCTTGATCATCTCTGTTGTTTTCATTTCCTTCCTCCTCGTCTGGTGCAACTTTCATATGGGAAGCATTGCGAGATTTCGATTTTTCATATTTAATACCGGATTGATACAAAAATCTTTTATCTATAACTGGATTATTATTATCACCTAAATTCATTCTTGCCAGCGCTTCATTGACGATGGCAAAACTTTTCAAGTTCAATTTTCCCGGCTGTTTGAGCGTTTGACTCGAGCCTTTTGGTCTTGGTGGGACTTTTTTAGAACTAAAAGATGTGTTGGCGTTTGGACGTGGTCGTCCTGTTGTAAAGGCATGCGTCTGTGCATTCATATTCTTCCAGACATCATCCTTCATGTGGTCATCAATCCAGCCTGCCAAAAAATCAAATGTATTAGAAAGGAAGTCTTAATAATCATAAACATTAATAATGAAATGTCGTCAACTATAACTAAACCTGAATCATAAGTGTTCAAAGACTCTTTTGATCCACTCGCATCAGCAGCTTGCGTTAAAAATTTAATTGAATTTGATTAGTAAAAGTTTGTTCATGAAACGATATTTACTTTTCTTATTCTTACAGTTTATTTCCTCTAGACTAGACTGTGAATGTGATATTGCCGCATTTTCCTTTAACTGACGTAAAATTGACGATGGTGTTAAAAGATGGTGATCCGGTGGTGCTGGTTCTGGTGGTGTTGATGGTGCAGGGTACATTTGAAAGCCTGACACAATGTTTAATAAAAATTTGTTGTAAATGAATTAATTATAAAAAAGATTACCTTTTCCTAACATGCGATTTCTGTCATCTTTGTCAGCATCGCTGTTGTTCTCTTCATAAAAGTACATGTTGCTGTAAGCTTGTCGATCGTCTGAAACATTTCCATACTTGACACTTTCATCAATTCCATCCAATGAATTGACTGAGCGGTGACTCATCTTGTCAAAGTTGTGATGGCGATAAGTGTCATTAATTAGATAACTTTCAAATCGTGGGGGTGGTTGCGGTGGTGCATGATGATGATGAATTGAATGTTCCATTGTGCCTTCACCAGAATCAATTGTCAATGGTTCTTCCATATGGAAAGCATGTTCAATTTCCGGCTTTTTATCCCAAACTTCCTTCAAAAATGGTGCAAACGACGCAAACTTAAATCCATTGTCTTCATCAGCGGCTGTCACAAAGTGTGCTCTCAATTTGTCAGCGATAGCATTGCCTTCAGTTATCAGAATTTGTGTTAATTCGTTGTTGAAGAAAGCACTCACACCACCGGGTTCTGTGATGGAAACAATTTGCATTGGCAGATTTGGAATGTTAATTGAGAAAGCATTGAGTGTTGCTAATGACGCTTTACGTTTTGTGGAGTATAATAAAATAAAACCATGAACAAGTTCATCGCGAAAAGCATTCGCTCCATGATATGATGAAAGAATTACTTCAACACGACGCTTTTGATCACCGAGAAAAATTTCAAAAGAAATATTTCTGTCACCATTCGCCATACACGCAGTTTCGTTAATCATCGACGATAGAACATTCTCAATCGAATATGGATCACCACAAAACAAGCACATTATGATGCGAATGTCAGGAGATTCAGAAAGATAAACATCTTTGTATTTGAGATCTTCAAATGGCATTATCTCAATTACACTATTCAGCACGTTATCAATAAACTTATGCTGATGTTGCGGCGATATCGCCGTATAATAATCATTCGCATCAAGTAGAATACAATGAAGTTTCTCACAAAGTTGTTGCGATTCTTTCCTCGTTTCACTGATTTCACTTAAATCAATTTTGCCACTGCTGTCAACATCGTTTAACAGCACCATGTGAATGTTACTCATATTTTCTTTGAAATCGGAATTATCAGTTAAAAGTTTCTCGACAATATCGTAAACATATTGGAATGTTGTTTTATTGTAAAAGCAACAAATGAGTCCTTTTCCTTGAAGATCGTAAGCGAATGAATCATTGTCACGATTGATTGTTTCAATTGACAAGCCATAAGTGTTACCATCGAATAAATATTCGCCATTGTCATTGCAATTCAGGTGAATTTTGCTTATCAGATCATTGGCAACATAATCAAGACCGATGACAACGAGATTGAGTTGTAATTGACCGTCTTTATGTGGAGCACGAGTTGATGGAAGAATTTCATTTGATGTCACAACACGTTCAATTAAAGCATCCATGCAATTGGGAAATGCTGGGCAATGTTCTCGAATGGGACAATGAACGAATCCAAGATGTTGAAACAACATCAACTTTCGATCTTGATCAAGTCGATCCAACATTTTATAACGAAAGTCTTCTTGAAGATTATCAGTGATTTCTTTTATATCATTTTGCGTAATTGTTCCCGTTGGTTCAATCGTCTTAAAATGATAAAATAGTTCAGCATGTTCCAATAAAAGTTCTTGAAAGTTATGTTTCGCACTTTCAATCAATTCTCTCTGATGATTATCATAAATCTGTTGGCAATCATGCTCTGATAATGCTTCAAAACATTCACGACCAAGAAAGAAAACACGAACTTCTGATAGTTGCTTTCCAGGTGTTACATATCCAGTTTCTTCGAGTAGCTTCTTAAATTGCTTCTTCCATCTAAAGTCACAACGAAAAGAGCGAGTAAAAGAAAGAAAAATTTTAGAAAATTTCCATAAAATAAGAATGAAAAAGAAGAAGAAAAAAGCATTATGAAAAGCATTTCTGTCACCTTTTTGGCATCCTTATGGAAATGAAAGCAAATTGAAAGAAAAGATGGAAATGTAAATTAATTTTAATTAAAGGAATTATTATTACTTACTCTAATCTCTTCTGTTCTTGTTGAAGTTTATTCAAATGATTTTTAAAGACGGTTTCAGCTTCTGTTGTGTCAATGACATCGAAAGGAATTCGATTCTCTTCTTCCATGTCACTAAAATCACTTAAATCCATCCAAGAGACATTCTGTTGTGTGCTATCGAAGAAAAATTGATCGAAATCGATGTGATTGCGTAAATAAAGTTGAATCTTCTCCCAATCTAAGTTCGGGTCGATGTTTAGCGAATTGAGGTCAGGGAAGATCTCATGAAGCACTAAAATGAATGAATTCAGATATCTTTGAAGTTTCTTATTCTGATAATCTTCACGAAGTTTCTTCAAATGCCTTCGAAAGATTCTCAAGCCTGCATCTTGGCCAAATAATTCTATGAAATCTTGCCACTCTTTATGTTGTGCAAGTTTCTTTCCTGACGTTGTCCAAATTGCACGATGATCGGTTATTTGTTGGCGAATTAATCTCGTCACAAATTCGGTACTTGTATCAAGAAGTTCCTTTCTTTGTCGCGCCGCATCATTATATGAGACAATTTTTGATCGATTCTTAGTTTTGTCAATCATTTGAGCAAGCACAATAAAAGCAAGATCAACATTGATAGCTTCATGAGCTGATGTCTCAACCATTACGATCTGACCTTTGAAGTCCTTTCGTTGTATTATTTTCTCAGCTTCACGAACATATGACTCGTTGGCGTCGTCATTTTTCGTTGTAACAAGAACTATTGGCTTCTTATTCTTTAACAAATTATTTATAATATTCATGACGAAGTCAGCTTGCTTCTCTACAGGACGATTAGGCACGGAACTCACATCGAAGACACAAACATAACCATCGATAGCGAGTCGACCATCTGGCAATACAATTTGCTCATACTCGTGCTCAATACCTAATTGACTTTTACAAATATAAACGAGCTTTTCAGCTGAAGCTACACGAAGTGCAGCACAACGTTTAATGTATGGCTCCATCTTTCCAACTTTAAATGGTTGAAAAGTCGCATCATCAACGAATTCTGTCTGTTCAATGACTTGGAACGAATAATCGACACCCTCCTCTGAAGTCTTTCTGACTTCACCCCAATAAAGGAAATGATCATTGTTTACAACGCGACCACTAAAATCAGACTGATTGAAAAGAAAAAAATAAAAACATAAATAAAATTAGATGTGAGCAATGTTCATTTAATTTTAAGAAAAGAGTTATGCCTCAAGAGATGAATCTCATTCATTATTAAATTATTAGATCGATATTTCTAATTGATGTTAATTAGTTCAATTATTGTAATCGTCTATAAAATTCTTACCTGACTCAATACTGAAATATGATCAATTTCATAGCTATCGGTCAATGGACGAACAAAACGATTGCATAAACATGATTTTCCAACTCCAGCTTGTCCCTTATCTTTCTCTACTCCACTCAACCCCACAACTGCAATATTGAATAGTTTCATCTCACTCAATGTAATCCTTAAGAGTTATCTAGTGGATCAAAGATGATTGAAAAAATATATATTAGTCTTGCTGTCAATTTATAAGGACTTGTTGTGAATCTAGGTAAGAATGAATGAATGTTATTGCATTTATCTAGTTATGAATATAAAAACATATTTATAAGTCTTTTTCCCATAGGAAATATACTTCTGCCGACAAAATTTAATGAACAAAAGCTTCGACACCCTCTTCAATAATCATGATTTAATTCTTCCAAAGTGTGAGGCAGCTGAGATCATCACAAAACTCAGACAGTGATAATTTTTCATACAAGATTGCAAATGATATGAAACTTAATCTAAATTTAATTCATTTTTCCTCTTCTCATCTTTGCGTTTAAAGTAACAGTATTTAGATTGAATAACTTCTTTATTATCATGTTAAAACAGCCAAACAAACAGCGAAAAAACTTCATATTTCTTATGCATTTCAATATCACGAAGTGGTTTGTTGTTGACCAAAATATCGACAATAATTTCATACTTTTCATAGAGTTTTCAAAGCATATTCCACACACAAATTGCGGCTTATTCTTCTTTGGACGATAATAAAAATTCAAAACAGAAATTGAACATTCCAAAAATTTGAAGACTCATGAGAGCATTCAGAATTGATGCAATCTTTAGAAATTCTATTAAATTTATGATTATTCTCTTTATCATCACTTTCCTTTTCATTAGTTTCATTTTGCTCAACTTTTCCTGTTACAACTTCAACTGATTTGTTTTCTTCAACGACTGAATCAAGTTTTGTTTTCTTTGATGCATTTCCTTCACAATAACACGGAATAACAATTCATAATAACGTCGAGCATCGCTCTTAACTTTGGAGGCATTCAATGCAAACTGGAAATTTCTTTTCCACTGAACACAACGCAAATTTTCCTCATTGGAAGCTCTTTGAGGATCAAAANATGAAACTTAATCTAAATTTAATTCATTTTTCCTCTTCTCATCTTTGCGTTTAAAGTAACAGTATTTAGATTGAATAACTTCTTTACTAACATGTTAAAAACAGCCAAACAAACAGCGAAAAAAAACTTCTTCTCACCTTTTTCTCAAGGATGGATGAAAAAAGTTTCCCCTGTCAAAACGATAAATTGATATGGTGCAAGGAAATATTTTATGCTATGATTTGTTTGAATTATAATTAAGGGCGTAATTTAAATTGTTTATCGCATCATTTCAATATCAAACTTTTAACAATAAGCACATTTTTATGGGAATTTGTATACTTTTTAAGCAATTTTCCCATTTTTTCTTCTGCCTCAAACAAATTTTTATCAAAAAGGATTAGCCGGATATATCGGCTGATATTGGATATTTCCACACACACACTTTAAGCACTCGTATTTGTTTTCGACTCTTGTTGATTATTCAGTTTATCTCACGCTGTTGTTTTTAGATGATACTTAAAAATTATTTTTCGAACGAAAAATAAAAATAAATTTTCTACGTTAGCGCAGGGTTGTGTAAAAAGTACGTGAAATGAGCGCACAAACTCTCCCAAAGTCTAGTTTCAGGTGGAGAGTGTTTAATCTCGCCGCACGGAAAATTTGTCCACGCACGGAATGAGTTTTTAAATTTGTCCACTTTGTATGGAAATGCGGGATTTTTATATATTCGGGGTGTCAAAGTACTACCTCGATTAAAAAATGGAATTAATCTAACCCCAATTCCATATAAAAATTAATCTAAACTTCTTTAATCTGAATTAAGTTAACCGTGAACTCCTTTTCATGAAAATCTCGTAAACCGTTCCATCAAGTACAAACATTTCTTCAGGATCGATAGAGAATCTAATATTGAATAGTTTTGTAGAGGATGAATAATTTAATACGTGTTTGGTTTAGGAGTTATTAAGGCAAAATTAAAAATAAATTTAATACCCTTTATCGATATTCATTTAAATTTTTTTTGAATTTATTTAGAACGTTAAATTTTATAGAGTAATTCAGTTATCCTTGAAATATTATTTAAACATAATAAACATAACACAATAATTTTCTAATTTAAATAGGGAATCTTATATTTATTTCTTGTACTTGCACTTAGTATCGTGATACAGTTTTTAATAATATTTACAAGTGATTATATTAAGTAGAAATTCTAACTTCCATAAATAATCTTAAATAAGATTACCTAAACTATTGTTAGGATTATTTTCATTGCTATTTTCAACATTTAAAGACAAATCTGATAAAACCAAGTTCTCTACAGATTGTGTTCCGTTATTTGTTGAATTTGATGTCCATCCAATAAGTTTACTTAAATTTCTTGTGACACTTTGAGAACTGTTTCTAAAACTCTGACGAACCGTGTCGCGAGATTCAGGAACTTGTGATGAAATTGATGCAATGTTTTGACGACACGATTCAATCGAGTCTGTTCTAGGTTCTCCACTTATTCTAAATACTCTGACACTTCGTCTTATACTATTTCTTAATGCTTTTGCAACTCTTAAACCTACAACTTTACTGTACGATGGTGGCGGTGAATACTTTGGTGGAGGATCTTGTGTTGGCTCAAGAGTGTTGGTATTTGAAAGAGCGATGGCAGTGTTTTGAAATTGACTGAGATCTTGGTTAGCTAAACGACGAACTGGGGTATGTAATGAAGATGATTCCGGAGAGTTTAATGGCGGTCGAAATAAAAGTTCAATGCGCTGTATAAAAATAAAGAAATAAATTAATAACAAAAATTAAATTAACATAATTATGTCTTAATCATTACATCAAGTATATCCGGTGGACCTTTTGTCAAATAAACGTAGATTTGAACAATTGCAACACATGGTACGAGGATCAAAAACGATAATTGCAAAAACCCACCAAGTTGTTTCACCCAATAAGGCCAATTCATTAAATAATTTATACTCAAATTACTGCGTTGATGGAAAAGTTCATTTGAATGACTTTTCTTAAATTCCATGATTGAAAGCAAAATTAAAGCAAGTGGTAAAAGAACACTCCAAGAGAAGGCCAAGAACGCTGATAATGTTCCTGACAATTGAAGTTCTTTGACTAAAACATCACTGGTGAATGGTCGTCCACGAACCAAAAATAATGTAATGATGAAACTCGCCCAAAGAATTAACAGCCACCATGCACCACCAAAAATGAAGTCAAGGAAATGAATGATGACAATTCCTTTATCGGTGGTCAATGGAAAGCTTAGAAATAACCCAGTTATGCAACTTAAAAGAAGAGCTGGCGGTGAATTGCCAAGAGTTCCACTAATTGGCTTCCACATTATGCCTAACTGAGCTACACCAAAGAGAATAAGCGTCCCAAATGCAATCACTCCCCATATTGGTTCAATCTTTGAGCTGATTGCTAAAGTTGCTGGAAGCATTTCAGTCACAAGGCGAATTGTCTTGTATCCACTTTCTTTATATAATAGAAGTCCATGTTGATTGACAAAAACTGGTCGTTCAAAGCTCTCACCAACAATGTTTGAACTTCGAACGACCCACTTCGATGCTATTGAATGATGAAAATTTGGTGATACTGATTGATGTGTTGGCCATAAAAATATGTCATTTTTTGGATTTTCTAAATAAGATTAAAAAGATAATTAAAAATTTATGTTCCATAACAATAAATAAAAAGAGAAATTACCAAATGAAGCAGGAAAATAATTAAAGCCATTAAGTTTAAGAATAATGATGCAAGTTGATCCCAAAACAGCTCCAAGAAATAATCCGAAAAATGTAAGGAAAACAATAAGAACAGCTTCACGTCTGAGAACAGTGGGATTCGGTCGTTGGTTTTTACTACTCTTACAATAAATTGTGTAAACGGAGACACCTGGATGATAATTTTTATTTATCAATTTTTTTTTAACGCAATGGTTATAAACAATTCTCACCTAGCAATCCCCACGTTAAAAAAGCTTCTTGTGCAGCGACTGACCAACTGTTTGAATTTGCGAAGAAATCTTGCCAATCAGTTTCGGGAAAAATGTCTTGAATCGATTCAAGACTTAATAATGTTAGAAATTTTATGCAAACAGCGGATAATCCCAAAAATCCTAATGTAGCTATTCCAATGACGAGAACACCAAGAGATCGAATTCCACGACAAAGAAGAATAAAAACAAGAAACCAAACAATGGAAACATTGAAAGCAAGTTGAAATCGCATTTTCCCATCTTGATTTGTTGAAGCATCTGAAAGTCTTTGAAGAACGACACCATTGAAATAATCGGCGATGTTTTCTGATAACTTTAATGCTGAATTATTTTGATAGCTACGATAATTTTTGAAACGTTCTTGCCACAAATATTGTGAGTCAGATGAAATGAACGAGTCTCTGTAAAAAGAATGTTTCATTACTGATTGATAAATAAATCAATTGCTGTAATTTACCTAAAATAAATCATCAACCAACTTATGCTAACCGATGAATAAAGACTCATTATCCAATGAGAAATCATGAGAGCGATACCAATGCCTTTACAAATGGGCGTTATTCGATACATCGTCACGATTCCGCCTTTGATTTTTAAGCCCAATACCATTTGAAGCCACAACAAAGGAATGCCAAAGATGAAGGACAATATCAAAAATTGGACTAGAAAATTTGCTGTAAGAAAATTAAGAAACAAATAAATTAACATTCTAATGAACAACATGAGAAAAAGAAAAAAAAACCTCCAAAATGAACAGAAAATATTGCAAATCGAGACATGTTGAACAATCCAAGTGTACAAAGTGTACAAGATATTGGTCGACTTAGTGAATGTGGCCATATTTCTTTTAAATTGTCGGCAGATTCATTCTCTTGTTCACGTGATGTTAAAGATCGAGAACAAACTTCAGCTTCTGTTATGGGATCAGCTACAGAACTTGAACCTGTGCTTGATGATACAGAAACGGGACTAGAATTTCGAGATGTTGCTATCGAACTGGGCTCAGATGGTAAGAAAAGTCGCGATCTATGAACATTGATTTGAGGATTCATTGGCCTTTGAAGTTGTTCACTTGTTGTTCGTCTTTCAACTTGTTGATGATGATGAGCGATGAATCGCTGGAAAATAATAAAAAATTCAATGAATAAATATTGATTCGATTCAGATTTATTTGTCTTACGGCAACTCCATTGTTGCACGAATCAATTGCAGATGAAGATATTCGAACTTGATTCGTTCTTCTGCCATATTGTCTAGGACGATTTGCATCAACATGCATTTGTTGCTGTTGTTCCGACAATACAATGTTGAATAAATCAGGATTTGATGCACATGGCTGTATAATTTCATCAGATGTTCTCACATCGTTCAATGCATCATCATCATCATCAATAACATTTGATGGAATTTTATTTAAATCGTGAAAGTTTCTTCCAGATGATGTCGATTCATTTGAATTTCCCGAAGCAACTGGAGTGACTTCTAAATCACTATTTGTTGATGGTTGTAATTGAAATGGATTTAATTTCCTCATTGATTTTCTTAGCCATGAAAATTGACTTCTTGGTCTTTTAGTTTTTGAAGTTAAAACTAATTTATTGATGGGAGGAAATTACGGAAATTTATTTAAATTTATTTAAAAAAGAAAGAATTTTACCATCAACTTCCGATGTCGATTCAGTATCTGGCATGTAAATGGCATTACAATTCATAACAATTCTATGCTGCTCCCCCGGGTTGGTTACATTGGTGAAATTGATTGTTCGCCTCAAACTATGACGAGAATGAGAATTTTTTTCGTCAAAACGTGACCTTGTTTTTGGTAAAGTACTTCGTCTAAAAGATGAAAAGTCATCACGGTTCAGTGGTGATTCCACGATTTCTTTGTGGTTCTGTTCACTTGTATTTGGAGCATTTAACTCACTACTATTAACACTTTTGTTATACGATTTTAGGGCTCGCGATTGATTTTCGACTGCTTTACAAGACAATGAACATCTTCTAGCTTCGTTTTTAACAAAACATTCATTTCTAAATCTTTTACGTGGAAATGTAGAACATGTTCTATCTGCTGCCACATTGTTCTCTTTAAAGAAGCTTTCAAAAGGCTTGCACTGAACATCAAAAGTGTTTCGAATTGAACTTTGCTCGTCACTTTGCATGTTGGTTTCATCAATTCTTGACTCAGTAACTTCATTATCTTGATCATAATGGTTAATGTTATTTGCTTTTATTATTGTGAGATCATCACCATAGTCGGAAGAATTTTCTGAATTTTCCAACAATTTGTAATCTTCATCGGAATAATTAAAACTTTCTTCGTCGACTCTTTCATCAATTCTTTTTACCAATGAACAATAAACAGGACTATCTTTATTCATTTCTTCACAACTCTTCGATTTTCTGATTTCTTGGCCCATTTTAATACTTTTTTCTAAATTAAGGGACAGCAAAGATAACTGAGATTCACTTTTACTTCTAAAGAGATCAAAATGTCGTTTTTCATTTGATGTAGAAATGCTGAAAGTCTTAGCACCATGTAATCTTTTCGCTATCTTGAGAAAGGTCACATTATCTTGCGATATTTCATTGCTATTATCATGATTATAATTTTCAGCAATGCGATTCTCTTTTGCCGCAATCATTTTGATGCTTTTCAAATTCTTTTTGTTTCACTTCACACTTTTACCGAAATTAAGAAAGATTTTCTTTCCAAATCAAGATAACTGACACCTTCTAACTCTCGGTTATTACGATTTTATTATATCTAACTCTTTCAAGAACTGTTAGACCTGCTGCCAAACAAATTTATTATTTTTTTCTTCACTTTTTTCTTTTTTACTTGACTTCTTTTTCTCTGCTTGTTTCATTGTGTTAGTGTTAAACACGACTTAAGAACATGAGTCAAAATGTATGCTTGCAATTTAGTCACAAATTCAGATCTAATCTATTTTATTCGTCCAATTTCTTTAGAATTCGTTTAATTCAAGCACAATTCCATATTAATCTTATTTCAATTCATCTTAAGATATCTTTTTTTGGAAAATGACCCATTTTTATTTTAATTTGAATTTTAATTTTTACCATTGAACACTTCTTTTGTACACAACATTTTCTTACCAACTGAACCAATGATCAAGCTTTCAACTTGTTCAACAACTTATTTTATTGGAATCGTCGTTAAATGTGTGGGGTAAAAGTAGAAAAGTAAAAGAAGTTAAGATAGTGTTTGTGATCAATAACAATGCGTAAACACGTAGCTGCAACTTAACTGCAATGAAAACAAACTTTGCGTAGAAGTTGCGTAAACTTTTTCTTTCTACAGAAATCAGAATATTTTATCATAATTAAGCTCATTTAAATTCGATGGCTGTAATTACAAGAACAGAAAAAATCATTAATTAAATAAAACAATGTTTATATTTTTATTTTGTTTTCTTTATTCAAAAGACATTTATTTGCATGTAGATCTCCTATTTATGATTTTCTATGTTTTATTGGCGAAGTCTTATGATTCAAATAAAATGATTTTCCTTTTTTTTTCAACTCAAAGTCTGAATTATCTCATGTTTTTCTTTTATGCTACATGTATGTATACTTCCGTTTATTTATCCATAATAAAATTTCAGTTTCGAAAAACTCATGAAAAATTGAAAAATAAACACATAGTTTTATGCTTTTATGTAAAGTATTTAAATTCTACAACACATGTTATATTCATCTTTCTCAAAACAGCAATAAAAATCGGTTATATTAAAATTCTGTCTGAAAATAAATGATTTGCAATTTCAAAGATACTTACATATCATCCGTTTTATTAATAATCTCATGGTCTATTAATTAATTAATCAGGATCGAACATTTCTTAGCAATGATGTCTAATTGGAAAACTTTTATATTTGAGCTTTAAATACGTTAAATTTGTGTGGAGTTTTGTTTTCTAATTTCTCAAAAGAAGAGTTTCTTGTGATGATTGTGTTGATTATTTCAAAAAAAATTCTAAGCATAAAGAAAATATTAAAAGCTTTGCTTTGAAAATGTTCGATCCTGATCCATATTGCTTCAATATTAAAATGAGACAGATAATTGGTAGGTTTTTTTATAAATGTAATTGATTACAAAAGGATTGTGCCTGTATTTTTAATTAAAATTATTAAATTTTCATTTTTCACAAGATTTTCTATTTAGTTAAAAAATAACACACAGCTTTCATATGAAAACGGAGAAAAATTATATTTCATAGCATTGCTAGAAAAATTTAAAACATTTGGTTAAATACATTTTTTTCTTGTTTTATTATCATAACAAATTTATATTTTGACGACCTGCGTCACCAAATTTGTAAACTTTATAGTTGTTCAATATTTTATTTGCTTCACCTTTGATCGCTTTTCCCGCATAAACGTCGTTCCAATTCAGATTTCTTTCATTAAAATTTGCCAGTTTAAAAACTTTTGCATCCGCTAGTTGAAAGAATAAATTTTCTTTCATTTCATTTTTAATTTTGTTTGCTTATGAAGGGCACAAATGATTTTCCGGATGTTTACTGATCTTGACACCTTTTACCCTTTGCATCACTCAATCAAAACATTTCTTTAAAAGATTTGAAATGCTGTAAGTTCTTAAAGTGTAGAAAGCTCTTCTTATAAATATTTTATATGCCAACATATTCTTCTTTTTGTGTATTTATTGTTGTCTCAACAATCAAGATCTCAAAAACTGATGCATTTCTTATGTGGTTTTGCGATTGATAGTTTTCAAACAGGTTTCATAAATGTGCTTAAAACACAATATAGAAATAAAAAGCTAAATATTACAACACTTTAAATTTAATAAGCGTTCATTAAACGTTTATTTGCTTGTGCATATGATTTCTGCTGAGTTATGGAAATCCATCTTTCTAAGTAAGTAGAAGGATTTAGACAATTTTGCTTGCATTTATTTCTGTCTATAATAACTCAAAATGACAAAGAAGTATCTAAGCTTTAGACATTTTTTTTATAATCATGTTGAATAGAAAATCAAAAATAATTTTCTAATGACGAAGCACCTTTTTGTTCTGATCTGTCTATAGTCTTTGTGAAACATTGAATAAAAATCTCTTCAAGTTGATTTCATAATAATTTATATCATAACGAAATCTTTTGTTTGAAAGGATGAAACATTTAAGGCGATGGATGTCGCCAGAGATAAACAATCTTGACATGAATCTAATTGTTGATTAGTTATTGATAATATCACTAAATTCCTAGAAATATTGTTTTTTTCTGCTACGCTCTATAAAATGCGCTATTGAAATTATTAAATTTCTATTTTTGGTTAAACTCGTCAATTTTGAAGAGAATTTAATTTGGTTTCTGTCACGATTAATTTCTTCTTGTGATCTTAAAAGGCGTGTTAGTTATTTTGCGATATTTTACCTAATTTTGTTTCTTTTCTCAAAAAGTATTTTAAATCATAATTTGTCTTCCACATAACGCTTTGCATCTCTTCTAATATCTTTTGATTAAATTTCCTAAAGCTCTATAATCAAATTAGAATGAAAACGAATCATATCAATTTGACGCTATTAATATGATGTTGAAGTAAGTTTTATTACTTTTCCATATGTTTTAATAAGATTTCAATTTAAAACTTGATCTCGAACTTTTCCTGTAACTTTTCTTGTTACATTTTCCCTTCAATATTTTTGTTAGTTTGTTTCCTTTCGATTCAAATAGACTAGCTACATTCACACGATAAACGATTTTAATATTCTTATTTATACAACTATGAATAATGCACCGATTTTTTGTGTTTAAAGTATTATTTCTAGTTATTTATTAAGTAAATGTAATCGCCAATCCTTCATCTCTTTGATAAAAGATTAATTTATACAACGTTTTCATAAATTTCCTCTCCATTAACATTTTCATCATTTTCTTTCCCTTTTAATACAAGATCAAATTCTTCTTCAACCATAATGAGAGGCCTGCTCTTATGACGCATTAGAGAAAGTTGTTGTAGAATTTCATTTATTTATGCAACTTTAAATGTCAATGGCAAGACTCGTGGGCTTTTTTTGTAACATTTTTGATAAGTTTTTACGCTATGTTTTCAAAATCTGGAAATTTTTCCTGCACTCCGAATAAAAGTTTTTCCACCCAACACTTTAACAGTTTTTCTTTTTATACGAAAATGTCTTGTTAAGATAATGAATTAATTTTCTATAAAGTCTTCAGAATGATACATACTTTTGTTTTTATATTCTAGTGTTATTATTGATTATCCATTGACCTTTCTCTTTTAATCTCAGAGATATTTATAAGATATTAAGTTCTTCGAATGAGAATACAAATAAATAAAAATGGTTAAAATTAAAACTCTTTGTTCTTATTTTTAGATTGATTGTAGTTTTCTTTCTTCGCAATGAATGAAATTCATTTTAAGTTTAAATGCGTGAAAATAAATATTTAAATGTTCTTTTTTGTGTTGTTTAATTGATTTAAGTGAACATAATCTACAATAAGATTTAAGAAATTTCTGTTCAAATAATAAAATTATGAAAATAAATTATTCGTCAGCTTCTTCTTCCGTAATATCTTCTGGTTTTGTGGATGATTTAAGATCTTCTGTATCGGAGTTACTTTCTTCTTCTAACGTTACCTAAAAATAAAAAAATTTAACGCTTATTCATCTTTTTGTTGATGGAAAATCTAACTTGAAATCGTATTTTCTCGTCATCAGTATCACTTGGAGATGGTGGTATCAGACTTTGATAGTAATCACGATTTTCTTCAAGCATATCAAGGATATCTTGAGCGTCAGGATGAACCAAGTCGGCCCAGGTTTCCCACAATGGATGAACAATATAATCAATAAATCCAACTTGAGACTTTTCCACCGTTGCATTCTGCCGGTCGCACATTGGACTAATATCCATGCCAGCTGCACGTTCTTTATCGCCCTGCAAAAAGAACTCTTCCATCAGAAGTGACACCCAACGTCGATATAATGGCAAAGGCTTTGTTGGATTACTTAAATCAGCACAATGCACCAAGTTTTCCAGCACTTGAATGCGATCCGTGTAGTTGTCAAGAAGAAGAACTCCGGATCCTTTGAACGACAATTATTAATTAGCAAGAATATTATTGACAAGTTAAGAAAAATATTTAATTACCAGCTACTTTCTTTGTCTCAACCATAGTCTTTAAGTCAGCTAATAGTGTCATATGCTTTGACATATCTGTCGATAACACCATATCAATTACCATTTTACGTAACGTCTGACGTTGCTTCCTTCAATTCAAGTTCAAAAAAATGAGAAAGAAACAAATATTGTTTAATCGATTATTGGACACCTAAGATAATATCTCATAAATAAAAGCTCCAATGGCAACACTTACTTTTGTAGATTCTGAAATATATCGCACTCTTCATTTTGTAATAATTTAAAAGCGACAGCAAGATGGTGATTTTCTAAAACAGATTCATCATTATACATTATTGCGAGTTCGGAACCTAATCAGAGAAGGGAAAAGAGAAATGAATTAAACATTAGAAAGAATACATTCGAAAGACCTTAATAAATTTTACTTGAATTGATAAGAAATTGGTTTGTCAAGCCCGGATGATCAACATCGTGAACGCAAGCGGCAAATAAAGCCGCACAAATTTCAAGCGGCGTGAAGACGTTTTCTAATGCAGGCGTATTAAGGAGTACGTTGGTGCTTTGTGTTACATCTGCTGCGTGAAGTGAATTATGAAATGGATTGTCCTTAACGTAGTGATCCTCTAATGTGCTCATAAAAGCTAAGAATACTTTGGCCGACACCATTAATGTATTGAGAATTTCACGCTCCTGAAATCAAAAAAGGAAACATTAAAAATGTTAAGATTATCTGTCATCATGATGAAATTTGGATCTAAAAAAATCTTATTGAAACTAAATTTGATAACCTTATAAATTCATTATTAATCACAACAAAATGTTTCACGTCGTTTATCTATCTGATTTTTTGATGATGTCTTCACTTGTTTTCACACATTTTAAAAGCTTTATCTTAATAGCCTTTGACGGCATGTTGAGCACCTTAATACATTGGATGACGTTTATTGAGAATAAAAATCTCATTTTGAAACATCTAAATGAGTCTCGAACTATAAACACCCTTAGACAGTAATGAAAGGAAAATATGTTGCCATTATGCTGCCATTTAACTTAAGATATCGTCACCATCGAAACTGAACTTTTAAGTGCTCTTAAAACTTTTACTATCTTGCCATTCGTTGTCACTTTTTTTGCAGCAAACATCATGGGATGAGTCTCAGGTGAAGAATAAAAGAAAGTGGAAAAACTTTAGCTACATACCTGAAATATTTGGAAAGCAACTGCCGTTAATGGTCGATTGAGGCTGCTTGTTCCAATTTTAAAGATATCAATGCCCCACGTATTGATTTCGTTGAGCATTGCGCCTAATGTTGCTTCATGTGGTGTTTCAACACCGAAAGGTGGTAACCGGTCACTGGTAAATGAGTTCGTATGCATTAATGGTCGTTTGAATCCAGATATTTGTGACATTGTACGAGGCGAGCGCGTTCTTTGAGGGTTCGAAGTTGTCGCTGCTGAGCCCGGTGATTGATTTTCAAACGTCTGTACATCTACTTCTTGTTGTTTATCTAATAGTCATTAGAAAGATAATTAATTGAACGTCATATAATTCGCTTTTGACAAATGAAAAAAACTTACCCAAAAATGTGGAGCAAATGTATTCCGATATCTGATTACCCGATTTACTTGATTCGCTCAAATGTGATAATTCTTTGTTCAACATTCGCTTGAACTAAATTGAGAATTGTGGGGGGTGATGATGGGCGAGAGATAAAAAATGCATAAAAGTTGGTAGCATCAGAATCAAAATTCCATTTACAGCCTTAAAGGTTTTCATAATAGATAATAATTTCAAGGAATCTTACTTTTAAGGAAGCCATATCTGATACACTGCGATGTGTCTGCACAGTTTCCAATTGATCTAAGCACCAATCAAGTTCATCAATTGTATCCATAGCAAGTCGAACGTAGCCATCGTCACCATGTACGACATTTCGATTTGCTTCACGCTGTTGCGATGTTGATGGTTGGGATCGACGGGGCCTTGAATAGATAATTTTATTGAAAAGAACATTCATCATTTCATGACACAAAAACGTCTTCATAGAAATAGCATAATATTATCGTTATGGAAATATTTAAAGGTCTCCGGAATATTTGAGAAAAACAACTTAAACTACGTAATAAATTCTCCCTCAACTTAAAGTTCAACAATCTATGATACTTACTTTGACGACTGAACGTTTGTGAGATTGTATAAATTGTTCCTAACAGAGCGTAAGCTCGCTAAAATTTGTGCGAATGGAGTAACAATCAGATCTTCTACATGACTTCCTCGTTCGCTCGCTACCGTAGCCACTGGCGCTGTTGATGTTTCAGCTACCTCTTTGATTCTTTATTAACGAAAAAAAAGGAAAAATAATTAGGAAAACGAAGGGAAACTTTGAAGAGATTTTTTTCCTTTGAAATACCTTTCACTTGCTATGCTTGAATTTCTTGACATAGATTTTGGTGACATTTCAAAATCAGAATCTGAGCGATAAAGAAATGATTCTCGTCGCTGCGGCATATTCTGAAGGACAAGTCCAGCAGCTGGTGACGAACTTTCGAGAGGTGAACGTGAACCTTGTCCATTCTCAACATCAAAGCTGTAAAAAGTAAATAAAATTGTTTTAAATAAGTTTTCAATATTCATGTTGTTGTCATAGAGTTTAACTCAAAGAAATACTCTTTAGAACTTGCTTAACTTTGTTTTCAATATAAAAAAGTTGAAAGAAGAATAAAACAATCAAGGTAAAATATATTTAAATTAATCAAAGGCATTAAAGTTCAAAGTAATATGGATCAACTATCAGCAAAAGAAGAAAAGTGAGATCTAAAAAGTTGGTAAGAAATATTGAAAAATATAAAAAGAAATTCTTTCAATATCTAAAGATAAAAAGTGTTCAACAATTCAGCATTCAAAATGTGATACAATTTAGATCAAAAAAATCTTCAAACCTACGGATAAATGAAACACCGATAAATGATAAAAAAGTGAGAAATTAACATCATAATTCATAATTGGGAAATATTATAAATTAGATAAAATGAATAAAATAGTTTTGATACTCTGAAAAAGTTGATTTCAGTGATAATTTATAAAATTATTATAGAGTGCAACGCAGCTCATCATAACAATCTTTCATAATACCCAAGCATTTCCTTATCAATCATAATAATAAATTCAATAAAATCCTTCCTTATAAGTGATCACCATGATTGAATTAACAAGATTAATTATTGTTGATTGATTCCATAGATATCAAAAAAGAGAAAGAGGAAAAAATCAATTTTCACAACGACGGATAGCAGCAATTATCATCTTTACGGAAATTTTGTGTTTATTTTGAGTCGAAGCGTATATCATTAACAGCAGCGATATTTCAATTAAACAAAACCTACAACAGACTATGATAAATATCACTTAAAAATATTGAATTTGTTTGCAAGAGAAAAAGCTTCATTGCAGCTATTAGAGTTAAGAAAACTTCCGGTCTATATTTAATTGTACGATGCTCGCCGTTCTCAAATAATTCAATTACATAAATATTTAATAATGAGCGGAATTGTTCTGAGGCTTGACAAAGGATAAAAAAAGGTTCATTGAATTTTATGCTGTGTAAAATTTCTTTCAAATACAACAAGGACAATGATACTTGAATAATTGTGTTATCGAAAAACTATTAAGAAAAAAAATTGATTGGCACTAGAAAATAATTTATGTATGTACAGATTATTGAAGTGCAATTAAATTGTTAACCTATTTATAGAAAAATTAAATAAATATTGGGATTGTAAAAATTTTGCATTGCTATCCTAATCTTATTCCTGTTCAAATTTAATTGAATTTCTAGCATGAAATTGATAGAATAAGAAATTATTTTCATTACGGAGATAGCAGGGTTGTTGTGGATGTTTGCTTAGTTTAAAAATACCTTCCAGTAGTTCTCCGTCGCTTGCTTAACATTGTGAAGCCGTGACGACGTGTCTTGTAATTTAATTTTTTATTTGCTTTATCTTCCGAGCTTCTGCGACTTGTCATTGTATCTGTTGGGCCTTCAATTATGTCGGAACAAGTTGATGATTGAGAGCGAAGACTACTGCGCTTTGTTCTATATGTATCATCATAAATTGATCCACTTGACACAGTTGATGTGCTGCTATTACGTTTTGACTGAAAAGCAAACCCCTTTTCTTGAATTATGTTGTAGAACTCTTCTTCGTTAAACTGACTATCATCAGCTTCTTCACCGTCCGAGTATGGCTCTTTTCCACTGTCATTAAGATAATCTTTGTCGTCACCCTTATCACTAAAACTTGAAACTGTTTTAACTTTTTCTCGATTATTTAATGCAGTGTCTTTGAGTATGTTCTTGCTTAGATTATTATATACTATGGAAGTTGTTGAGCTCGAGGACGTGGAACTTGACGTAATTGAATTTGAAGTCATGGAGCCAGATAAAAAATCGGAAGACTTTTCAATCGCAGCTAATTTGTTTTCTCGCGTAAAACATCGCACAATGAACGAATATAGAACAATTATAGAAAGTAACATTACAGCACGACTATTAACACTGCTTGGAAATGTTACTTCTCTTATAACACCCAAATTTAGCGTTTGTATGTTTTGTAATCAATTTCCTAATATTCGATTCAACTTTTTTTTCTTCTATCTTTAGTATCAGATTATCTCAGAGCTTTTAACAAATCACGGATAACAATGTTTATTGCAAGTTTCATCACAAGTCTTACAGTTTTCCTTTTATTATTTCTTTAAGCTATAAGCTACAAGATGAGAATTTAAACCTTAATCTGTTTAAGATTGGAAGAAATGAGAATGAGATATTTATGCTTTTTTATGTTAAAAATGTTTTACTTCAACTTTTCTTTTTCTTTTAAAATGAATATAAACGAAACGAAATCAAATAAGCTGACAATTAAACTGTTTAATATTTAAATAAAACGAAGAATATTTTATAAAATTTAAATAAGAAAGCGACTACTGCACATCTCACTATATTAAGAAACTTCAAATAAAAATATTCATGTGCTTTTTAACTATTTTTATTTATTTATTTTGAGAAACAAAATTCAGAGATAAAAACTTCACAATTTATATTAAAAGTTTTCCTTAAAATATTTAGATTTATGATGAAAAAAATCAATTCTAATAGAAATATAAAAGAAATTTTCTACGAAAAAAACTCTTTAAGGAGTTCGCACCGTAAAAATCGATTCATCAATTTCTTATTGTTTTTTTCTTTATTTTTTTTGCGTAGATTTTTTTCTACCGCCAAATGACGTCAGAACGGAATTCTTGAATTTTTTTGTAGTTTCTTTCTTTTTTCACTTTCCCTTTAAATGTCCTTAATTTCTCTTTGTTGTCCACTTCTACTTTTTATCTCACATAAATTCAATTTTGAGTCATTCAAACAAATGTGCAACCAATATGAGGATATGAGGTTTAAAAACGAAAAATTGTCTGGAAGGAAAGCTTTTTCTCAACACAAATTTTGTTTATTCTTCCATTGAATACTTTTGCGTTATTTCAATTTTTTCCGCTCATCAAAACTTTGAAACAAAAATATTTGATTTGTTTCAACGCGCGAATGACTATGAATTTTGGCGACAGGATTTTCACTCTTTCACGAATAGATTCCAAAAAGCTTTGAGATTTTTGAGTTATACCTCTAGCGAAAAGGTTACACAATTGATAACCGACACATTTCTACAGAAAATATAAAACGAATTTTATACGCGGTTTCAATTTCCAGTAAAATCACACCAACACTTTCGTATTTCACTTTTATTTCCTTTTCTTTGGAACTATCTATCCATTCTTAACCTTCGTAACTATGGAAAGAAATTTAAGGAAACATGGAAGCTTTCAATGGAAATATCTCTAAAATACAAATCAATTTTGTTTCGTGACGATTCGTCTGGTTTTACTCGGTCCTGGTCTCCCTTTTTTTCATGTTTTATATGGAAGCAAAGGCAAACTATGAGAAAGCTTTCAAACACGCATGAGCAGTAACAGGAATGGAAAGTTCGGTTTTGAAACGAATTAATTGCACACCAAATTTCATCCAAAAATTAAAAAGTTGTAGATTGATGGTTGCAAAAAGCAAATTTCATGAAACCTCAAATGACAATTTACAAGCTTTTGAATCAACCTACACAAGAATGCTTTACAAAAATGTTTATAAAATTTCAAAGCTTTGTTTCTTCGCATATCCCATTTCCAAGACACAACGAACTACGCTTTGATATGTTTTTACTCATATTACATTTCATCATAACAATCATGAGTATTGAACATAACATGACGTATCTTTGCTTTCATGAGATTTTCTTTCAAAATGTTTTGTTTTTTACCCCTTTATGTTAAAATAATTGAGACTCTTAATGAAGCTTTTGGGAGTTCAAATTTATGTTTTTCAAGTAAACACAAATCTATTATCATCTTCTTATGCTAAAAGTTTCGCAACATAAATATTCTTATGTTATAAATTACCTATGTAAAATTGATACTAGATTATCTCCTATCTATTATTACACACTCAAACATAACTCAAACCATGAAAAACTTTTGTTCCCTTTCCATCCATCTAAGCTTTTTCAACCTAAAAATGTTTCCTCTAGACTGAGTATGTTGTTTGTGTTGTTGTTAAACCATCCAGATTCAACAGATTTTATATTGATTTTATATTAAAAATAACATGATTTTATCAACACAATTTTGTTCATCCTTGTAGGTTGTTGTTGATTGATTGAGAATCAGAAGAAAAGTAAATTTGTGAGTCGATTACCGGATTTTAGTAAAAATGTTAATGAACTTCTTTATTCTGGCATTTTGTAACAGTTTGTCAGCTTTAATTTGCAATATTGCCACTACCTGTTATTAAGGTATTTTGTTTATTAAAAACATAAGGATTCGCTTAACAAAAACAAACATTCATTTAATATCTTTTCAGACAAGAATATTTAATTTTGTTTTTCTTTTCAACGATAACATGGGAATGAAATCAAAAAATGTAAAAAAAAATGTTGATGACTTGTTATTGTTAAAGAACAACTTGACATGCGGATCTGAATCCTAACGCGTGGATAGAATGTTATGTAATAAAAACAAAACATGAAGCAACATAAAAAATGATTCTTTTTTCGCTTCAAGCTTGTTTACATTTGTTTACATAAATACTGACTGTAAAATTTTGATATAGCTCAATTTTTTTGTGCAAATTCAAAAGATCTGATAACATAATGTTGTCGAGATAATATTAGAGAAGATAATTCTCATTTTATAAGTCATCTCAGTGAAATGATTTGAAAACAATATTGGTTGCATTATCTTTAATAATATAAAGAAAATCTCTACTGAGTCGCATTCTCACAACAGCAGCAGTCTAAGTTACGTATATGAACCATTAATAATCTCTAGAATAATCCCTTAGGATTCCGATTCTATTTCGTTTATGTACATACATTTCCAAGTATCTAGAACAACCTTTTTTAAACTGAAAGCTTTATAATCTACGTTACTTTCATTCCAAACAAACATAAATCAATTTGAATTCTTTAGATACCTAATTATGTTATGAAAAATTTTCTCAGAAATTGCTGCCATTTGTAGTCATAATAAATTGCGCTAATTTTTATTGTGAACTTAAGAAGAAAATTCATCCTTGAAGTGTACTTGAGAATTATAATCAAATTTTAATTTTAATGCTTCTGGTATCTCTGTAAATAATTCATGCAATTTAGATTTATAAACTTACAGAGACAGTTCCGAAGAACCATAAAACATTTGTTGCTGTTGTTGCATGGTCATTTGTTGTTTCATTTTCTCGCTATGTTTTTGTAGCGATTGTCGTGAACTGAAGATCTCCATTTTCTGAAAGCCTTTATTTATTTCAGCATAATTTCTTCCTGACTCAGCTCTTTGTAAATTTGATTGGTGACATTTTCGACGTTGCTCTTGAAACGAAATGGATCGGAAGAGGTTAGACGCCATTGGTGTCGTTTCATCATCACCAATTTGAAAACTGGTGCTGTTTCCGCTCGATATCGTTGCCAAACTCCCAGCGGTGAATAAATCTTCATTATGTAAAAAACTTAATGTTTTAGTTTTCTTCGTTTTCTCTGTAGTCGAAAAAGCTACTGTCGAAGACATTGATGACGCAATGCTGCTTTGCTGCTGCTGTTGATGTTTTTGTTGTTGCTGCACGAGCATTGTACTTGCTACAATAGGACATGCGCCGGAATCGTTGTTGTCTGACGATGCTTTGTTGTCTTCCTCGTTCAACATTTTATTGCCACCTGTTGTTTGTTCGTGAGAAGATGCTATGTTGCCATTTAGATGAACATTCCTTCAAGCGTTGTCCTCAACTCTGACAACAATATGAAACTCTCTAACTTTTGTGTAGCTTCTTCCCAATTTCTAGTTTCATTCCAACGAATTTATGTTACACAATATTAACATTGTTGGAAGGAATTTACAGAGATTTTTCGCTTTTTACATTTTCTGCTTTAAAATTGACTTCATTGGTAAGGAAAAATGCTTTAAAACGTTGTGAGAATGAAAATATTTGCGCAATCTATGTTGCGCTTCAGCAGTCATGAAAATCAATTCCGTAGAATTTATTTCGCTAAAATGTGCTTAAATTTTCAAACCATTTGATGGAAATTATCGAAATACTTGAAAATATCTGATTATAATTAAATTTACATAGATACAGAGAGCAAAAACAATTCAACGAAGATATCTTTCCCTAATGCGAAGCACAAATGCTTACTGTCATTCACTGCTTGACTAAGAGTATAAATTATTGTTTTCAAGATCGACTAGAGGGTAGATTTATTTCACTTATTATTCAGATAATATGTACGCTGACAAGAGCACCATCAAAAATGTAAACTTTAAACTTTGAAACATTGCGCATGAAACCGAAACGATAGAAATTATTTTTAATTTTAATATTTCGACCATCAAATAAATCAAAAAAGAAAATATTCTGATGTAAGGAGAAAGGAAAGCAAAAAAATAATCAATTTAAATCATAATAAATTATTACATTATTTAACTCACAACAGACGCACGAAACTGGCACGACGCAAAAGCGGCACTCAAAATTTATTTTGGTTCTTAATTAATTTCGCGGTTTCAAATGTTTCATTAATTATAAATATATTTATGAATACTTAAATACCATCTCAGTGCTCAGAGAGCTTTTAGTTACGTTATTCAACATGTGTGAGAGGTAAAATGTGCCATTTAAGCAAATCTATTTAAATGCTACGGGCAATTATTATTTCATATCCTTTGCGAGTCGTTCAACAACCAAAAAACAAAAAAAGTTTGCTCGTTGAATTTATTTAGTAAACCTTCTGCACAATAAAATATAATAAAAAAGATTTTCTCATATCGAGTTGAGTCAAAAATGAAAAAAAATTCTATTAAGAGAACTTTGCTCGCTTCCCACTCACAATTTTAAGCGAATCATTAAAAATACGATGAGATCGACTTCTTTCTCATTTCCTAACTTAAAAGAAACAATTTATTGCGTTTTTTTGTCGAGTTTTAAAGCAGAAAATATTATAAATTCCTAACAACAATTTCTATAACTTTTTTTCTCGGATGATTGGCTAGGAATGAGGGAAACCTCACTTATATCATTCTTCAGGTCCACTTAAAATCAATCGCACACATTACAAAACTCTCATATTTGTAGTATTTATCAAAAAGAAATATTTAAACTTTGTGATAACTCAAACATTACACACATGATAACACTTTATTGTATCTATTTTCATTTGGTTTATATTAATTTTCCTTCGCTTTCACACAAACCCGACCTCTGAGAACAAAGTAAAGTCAAATACACGTCACGACAGTACTTTTATGCCTTTTAACTACGATCACTTTTTTAATATTCTTTATTATAATTTTTTATATCAATTGAAAAAAGAAAAAAATCTTTCACACTATGAATTTACATTCGTTGAAGTTGCTCTTGCGTTTCGAGATATTTTATTTTATTTTATATTTTGCCTTTTACTGCTACACTTCACTGAGAGAAATATTTCGATGTTGCTCACGGCATATGTAAACAGCTTTGAAATGCTTCATGTCATAAGGCGGCACCAGATAATCCTAATTTGCTTCTCTGTGTTTTACACTCTTTTCCTTTAAGTAGAGCATTCTAGGCTTTATTCGTTATTGACATCACATTAAGATGAAAAACCTGTGAATCATCATCATTCATGCATCATAAATATTTCCTCTCTTACTTTTCCGAATATTCAAACGCCATTCAGCACATGTTTCGCAATAAATTAACTTAATTTCTTGAGACATCGTTTACTTATGATCTCCATAGAAATGAAAATCTGAGAAAAATCTTATTACACGAATTTTCTTTTCAAAAAAAATAAAAGTAGCAAAGAGAAGAAAAATAGGAAGAGTTTTCCTGTGAAACAATTTCGTCGCTAGTCACTTGTAAACATCGGTGAGCAAGCAAACAGGCGAAAGAAGAAAAAAGAAATAAATAAATAAAACAAATATTTTGATGAGAGTCTATGTAGAGCAGAGTCAAAATTAGATTTTTTTTGCTTTTCTTTTTTAAATAGACATCAAGAAATGAAACATTTTCTCTATTCGTTGGGGTTTACGAGATTCAGCAAGTGATTGAGGGAGCAAAATAAACACTAACGTCACGATGAAAATGATAAAATTGTATTTCCGAATGTTGATCATGTGACGAGGATGTTTTTCATTTCAACGCCGATTTCCGATTGATTGTTTTTTTCTTTTAGTGTGTTCATGGAGGAAACACTAATAAAATAGAAAAAGGTTTGGTACACCCTAGAAAATAACTGGAGCATGAGAAAAAAGGAATTTAGGTAAAAGTGCAATGAATGAATGAATTCAAGTGATGAAAACATAAAATCTTTTACGAGGAAAATAAATAAATTGAGATAAATAGTTTTAAACGTTTATTTACGCGATAGAGTCGCAATTTTGTATTTTAAATGACTGAAATAATAAATTGATACAACAATGTCTGAATGATCATAAAAACTATTTTCCTAAAGACATATTAAAGTATGTCAATAACGATAAAACTAATCCCAAAGAAATGTTTCAATAATGCTTTTAAATGATTTACAACCCACAATAAGAAGTGAGTAGTTTCTATCTGTCAAGTGTTTAAAATCACACAAGAAAATAAACAACATTCACACTGAGAATAAGATCAAGAAATGTTTTGTAATCTGAGACGATTCTTTTTCCATTTCTTTTTGTAACATATAAGAATGATTATATTATTGTATCAAATATTTCAACTTACCGAAGTGTAATCGCAGCTGTGTTGGCAAGCGTATGTCGTCGATTTTTCAAATATTTATTGTGATACTTTTGAAGTTCCGCAATGGATCCACTTTCGGCTTGCATTTTGTTTGGTGAAACGTTATCTCCACTGCTACTGCTAATATTTTGTTGTTGATGAACTGTCGACGCCGACGAATCTGAATCACTTGATGCACTTAATGAAAGTGCCACTAATTGTTGTTGAAGATTTTGAGGATTAAATTTGATTCTTGAAGTTTTCGGCTTTGGCGAATTTATTACTAGCGGCACCTCCGTTGATGATTCATTATTATTATCATTTTTATTATTATTATTATCTTTAACACTACAAGTTGAACTAGTATTGTTCGTAGTATTAAAATTTATAAGATTGTCATTTTGTACTTTATGTCTAACTGAGTGTGTTGCTGAGACGTGCAGCGGTAAAGAAACAAGACTATTCTCATCTTCATCATCTTCATCGATATGGGGAAGTGTTAAAATATGACTCTGATTGAATCGAGTGATATTTGAGGATGTTGTTGATATTTGTTGCTGTTGTTGTGAGCTAGACAAATTACCAGTTGATTGGTTTGAGATGTTAAAAGATGAAGTATAAGAGGAGGGAGCAGAAGAAGAAGACAAAGTGGCAGTAGATATAGAGTTTAATGCGTTAGTTAGTGCATTTAAAGATGCTTCAGGACTTGAAGTGTGATCACTAAGTAGTGGTGTTGTTAAAGTTGGAGACGTGGAAGCCGACGTTATAACAGAAGCTGTTGTTATGGCAAGAAGAGTTGTAGTTACAGCCGTGTCAATATGTGGCGACGAAAGTGCTGTTAACGTACTATACGTTGGCGTTTGTATCGGCACGCTTGTTGAAGTTGTTAAGTCTCCTTTCTCTGAAAGCTTTCTTTCGATCTTGCTACTGTTTTCAGCGGGGGCTGATGATGAGCCCCCGCGGCACGGCAAACAACAACGAAACAGCGTTGAGGAAAATATTTTTCTGCCCTTCCACGATTTTTTATATTCGCTGATTTTGCTGGTGCTATAGATCAATACAATCAAGATGAGAGTGTTTTGGGAATATTTATTTTTAATAAAAGCGAAAATCTACCATAAGTCAATAAAAATCAATTATTTTTTGTGGATGGGATCTTAATCCACTTTAAAGTGGCTTTTTAAGCACATTCAATATTCCAACAGCTTAACAAGTGATTTTTGTTGTTTCATTTTTTTCTGTTACAAAACTTTGGATAAACTCCATTAATGGAATTTAGTAGCATTGCTTTTAAACTCACTCCAGGGATTATAATTGAATGGTCGCGGTGCTGTAATAAACGCATTTATTTGACTTGATGTTAGTTCTATAAACTTTTCAAACATTAATGAACTCAATGAAGTTCATTAAGTTCAATGAATTATTTTTTTCATTCTCAATTTATTTGGTTATTTTTCACTCTTGGATTAAAAGTTTCTTTTCGGAAGTTTATCTTGATTTCTTGTGAAAACTTTTTGTTTTCTTATTTACTTCTGACCGAGATATTTCGGAAAAGCTTTTTCAGTCGCCACAAAGATCAACACTCTTTTTAAGATATTTTTGTTATTCACTAACCACAAGTTTATGCTTATATGAAGTCTAATGTAAACAGACATATTAAAATTTGATATTACGAGTTATACTTATTGAAAAATAAAAAAATTATTATCTAAGATACAATTTCATGAAATATTCAGTCAGATCTGAAGTTGAGATATTTCATGAAGTTGATAAATCAACAGAGTAGAAAATTGAAAAAGAATCAAAACCATAGAATTAAATAATAAAGACATTTCGAGTTCTGTGTCTTACTTTTTAAGCCGAGATCGTCGAAGAAGATTTCAAAATATTTCCGTAGCAACAATTTATCAATTAGGACGATAAAAAGTCCCTTTTTTACTCATAATAGCCTCTAATAACCGTTGAATCAAGAAAGAATATTCAATAAGATATTCAAACATTTTTTTGATGGGTTGCTTCTCCGTTCCTATTTTTAAAATCCTTTCTGTTTTACGTTCCTTCTTGTGTTAAAACGTTAAAAGCTTTTCCCTGCAGTTCGCACAAAGCTTTTCATCTTTCTTTCATGCAACAGGTCAGAACGCCGGCGCATTGAAAATTTATAACAAAGATACGCTTTAATCGTATATTTCTAATGATTAGATAACTTTCAAGAAGATTTTCCGAAAACTTTGTATCTTATTTCAAGTGTAAAATTACGGATTTCGTTGCTTAAAACAACTTTCGCGATATGAAACAGAAAAGTTTTAAAAGTCTGTAAATATTTTTAAGACGACTAAAAATTAAGAAATAAGAACGGAAAGAATACACAAGAAGGCAAAAAAAGCTTTTAAAGCATTAGGAAATGAAGGAAAAAGTACACAGAAGGGAAGCATTTCAAATTTAATTTTCTTTCATTTGCATCCATCACGACTTTCTCATCTTATACAGCACGCAATTTTATCATTTCCCTTCTCCTTTCAAAAACCAACCCCAAGTTCTAAATAAGGACAATGGTAAGTGTTGGTGAATTCTTCCTCCTACTAAATTCTCTGTCACCATTACCACGATGGTAGGAACAATTAAAATTTTGGTTCGTTTCCTTTTATTTTTCTACTGACTGATACATTCGACTTACTTAAAGAAATCAATTATCTAATGGCATTAATTCAAATGACTAAAGGTGATATTTATCTGTACAATAATTGACGCTTTGTGACCATCTAATTGAAAAAAGAAATCGTTCAAAGGAATGAAGCTCTATTGATCCGTAATTAGGAAGGAAGAAATAAACACATTTCTTCGATTTCTTTTTTACTTCAGCATTCTTTCTCTTAGTATCAAGGAAATCAAAAATAAGACTTCATTTCTTGTTAAAGCAAACATCTTTCAAATTAAGATTTTTTCATTTTTACGGAATTGTATTTTTAATTATTTTTAATTTTTGTTTCTTTAAAATTATTTGAATGAAAGTGTCAATCTAAAATTGTCTCTGGAAACACATGAGCGAGCTCAAAATAATTTTTGTGTTACTGCTTTAAATATTTCAATCGCCATGACCATGAGCTTCATGTGCATGCTGAATCAATGTTTATAATTTAAGAGAATTATGAGAATTTTCATTTCATCATTTGTAGGTTTTTAATGAATCTTAATTTCAAGAGAAATTAATAAAACAACTTTTCCTAAAAGTTTTCAGTTATAAACTATTTCAAGAATGATTATTCATATTTCTATCAATTGAAGTTGACAAATTTTGATTTTATTTTATTTTTCACTAAATTCATACTATTTTTAATCACTCATAAATTTAAGTTATTTTTACCTCTCCGTCTCTTGGCGATCATAAAAGATCATTGGAAAATATTTTTAAAAAATGGAAGTCATTTCTAAAATTTACGTTTATTTGTAGGATAAAGTCGTTTTGTGACGAAAATATTCAAAGGAAAATGCTGAGCGAAACACATAAAAAATATTTAATAGACTGCTGAATATAAAAAGCTGGCCACAAAAAAATTCAAATATGTAAATATCTATAACTTTTAATTTCAAATGACATTTACATTAAATTGATTTCTTCTAAATAATGTAAGTACATATCTACATCATTTCGTAATAGAAATAATTAATTTAGAGATCGAGAGAAATCAAACATGAGCAGCTAAAGAAAAACATTTTTCTTTTGAAAAGTCAACAACAGGATAATTTACAAAAAAGAAATGAAAACGAAAACCAAATTCCCTTGAAAAACATTTCTCTTTTCCAAAAGCTGCTTTCATTCCGTCTTTTTTCTCCATATATAAACCATCCATAAAAAAGCAGCAGAAAATCGATATCACAAAAAAATCTAGCAACGTACGAACTACACACACATAAAAACACAGAAGCTTCCCTTTACAGGCACTTTCGCTTTTTCCTTGGACTATTTCTCTCTTTTTGTTCTTTCTTCACCAAAAGAAAACGTAAATAAATCTGTTGTGAGTTTATCAACCATACATGTATGAACAAAAAGGTAAACTTCTCCCTTTGTGTGAAATATTGAAAAATTATTATGTCTGACTTTTATTAAAAAATTTCCTCCACAGATGCTGTAAAAGATGAAAATTTCATGAACTTTTCTTCGAAATCCAAGCGAAGTGAAATTTTTCATACATAAATTCATTGCGTGAAAATTTCTCCGCTTCTGAGTTCACAGTATATATTTTTTTTATAAATAATGTATTTGTATATATTATATGTATATGGCATTTTATATATCATAACGCGGTTGCCTTGATTCATTTTTTTCACAATCTCCTCTTCTCGCTAAACTTTGATTCACACTGGTATTTTATGAACAGAAACAAAGCGAAAAAAAAATAATTTAACTCCTCTATAGAAGTTATTCTTTCCGTGACTAATAATGTGTTGAAATCCCCTCCGTACGATCGTCAGCAGCCGAGCACAGAATCGCGAATGCAGAGAAAAAAATTACAAACTAACAGTGAACAACAAAGAAATAATAAAAAAATATTATCAGCCACGGTAGCTGATATGATAGTTGTTATTTTGATTTCATATTACGTTCTACAATATCATATCAAGTTGGATCGTTTATTTTCATCACTCTTTTTTACACAATTACTGATAGTTTCATTTTTCACTACTTATTTCTGTAACTTTTTCACTTTCCCTTATCATCGCATTAAAAGTTCTTTTTTTTTGTCTTTCTATTAAAATATTTTTTTAATTCCAGCAGCGATTTAAGCACAGTATCCTTTCTTTATGCATCCTTAGAATGAATTGATATCGAGAGAAGAAAATGTTTCCCATCGAAGCCGAATGAAACATCATTCGAGTTTGGATTTAAGCAAAACGTTTTTCGGTTTTGTTGGTTTGCGAGTGTAAAACTCTCACGTCGTTCGCTCTCACATTTAAATGTTTTACGTCATCGTTTTCAGCATTGGATTGCCAGATGAAGTTGCTTCAATGTTTTCTTTTAAATTTTCGATTTTCCAGGTGGTTATAATAATTTCTTGAAATTATTCTATACCGTGCTATGACATAAATTTTCATACTTTACACTTATGGTAATGTTTAATAATACTTTCATGAAAAACATTGTGAGAGAAGGAAAATTTAGAAAAACAAGAGAAAATTGAGGAGAGATATTCTGTCGAATGAGATACTGTGATGGAATTTTACTTTTCCGAGCAATATTTCAATCACTCATTTTTCTTCTATTCATACTACAATTTTACTCAATGTTTCAGGGCCACTGAAATGTTTTCTCCAGCCTATCTACTTTAAAGTTTCTTCGTTGTTTTTTTCTAGATTTTATAAGCTGCTCATGGATTTAAAGATGCGTGAAACTATAAAGTCCCTAAATGTTCTTTTTGAACCTATTCAAAGATGCACTTAACGTAAAGACATAAAGACATAAGGAAACGGGAAACATTGCAAAGCGATGATTGATCCATATGAATGGATACATATCAATATTGAATTATATCAATCATCATATGCTTTAAGGAATAATAACACCCAAGGCGCAGTTAACTTAATGATTTTATTGAATTACATACATGATGCTTGTATCAAATTATAGACCTTAAAATTCTATATCGTTGAAAAGAAATCAGAAATTATCTGGATATAAGATTGATCCGCAGCTTCGAATGAATAGAAATAAACTTTCTTATTATGTATTGATTTTTGCATAAACATGTTATTAATATGACTTTTTAACAACTGATGTTTAATGTAAATAAATAATGTGACTGCTTACTGGACGATTCCTGATGTCGAGTGATGTTTAGATTTGTATTTTAGTTCACAAGTTTTTCCATGTTTGGACATCTAAAATACTTATAATAATGATAAAACGACAAAATACTAAAAAAAAGCCTGTATTGGAGTTGGTGTTTAAAATTAAAAAATATCATTTGAGTTTTTATTAGATATGAAATGAAAGTCATCCCAGAAATTTTTATTTTTACCAGACATTTTTATTGTCGGTTGCGTGTGAAAGGCAGGAAAAAATGTTAATGATGTTGTGTGGGATCAAATTTATGAATAACGATATGTATGCGCCATCAAATGTGCAGTTTAGATTTTCTGTAAAAATGTAAAAATGTAAAAGGTTCAAACATTTTTCAAACTGTGTGTAAACATCACTTTATTATACAATTGAAATATAAATTGAACTTTTCAAAAAATTGATAACGATAGAAGGCATTATCTATATAATCAAATTTAATCTTAAGATTTATTTCTAAATCGATTGAATCAGTGTTAGACATTTCCCATTCATAAAATCAAGAATGTTTAACACAACATTAAAAAACCGACAAAATATCTCAAGTATAAAAATTAACGGAAAATTCAAAAAGCCCCGCGTTTTAGCATCATTTGCATTGAAAATTTTAAAAATTTCTAAAGCCTGATAAATATTATTAGGATATTTAATATTCCAACAATAAAAATTGAAAAATAGTTCACATTTCTTGATTATAATGGCAGTTTCTAATGTAAACATCTAATTAAATGTTTAACTTATTGAGTTTGTTTATAATAAAAGGTGTTTTCTATTATTTTAGATGAATGAATTGTGTCGCTTGTGCTTGGATTCTTCTGAAATGCTTTACAGACTAGATTCTGACTTTTGCATTCTAGTTATGGAATCAGGAGCATCAGTAACAATAACAGATGCGCTTAATTATCTTTCCATGGATATTAAAATTATTCCCGAAGATTCAACAGAAGAAAACATCAAAAGTGAAGACGACGAAACTGATACTAAAGAAGATCCAGAAGAAGAATTAAATCTTCCGAAGGTTTGTCAAATTAAAGAGATTATAAATTGTACCCAAAATGATGTATCTATGTTATTTATCTCTTTTTAATAGTCTTTATGTCAGGAATGCCTTGAGAAGTTGCAGTCAGCTTATGAATTTAAGTTTCGTTGTGAGGAAAATCGCAATTTCTTACGCAATTACGTACGAGAGTGTGAGGATAGTAAGAAAGCTGATGAGAGAGCTGCAAGGGAGGCTGCTTTAATAGCATTGGACTTAGATATTGATAACATAAGCAGCTTACCAGATAAGTTGGTATTGAAACAAATAAAAAAAGAGAAGAAGCCACGCAAGCCTCGTGATCCTACAAAGCCTCCAGTTGTACGTCGTCGGCGTGTTCTAGAAAAGAATGTCATAATTGCTGAAGACAGTCAAGTCGAAACTGGAGCCTATGTGCGTAAGCTTATTACAACTCCTGAGCAATCACCTGAACAGAAACATGCGAGTAAGCGCAAATCCAAACATGTTATAATTGAAGATATTTTGGTTGACAAATCAAAGGATAAAAGTTCTAAAAAAGATACAAGTAACAAACATGCAAGCACTAAAGAAAACAAGACCCGTTCAGGTGAAACTTCAGAATCCACCAAAACCTCACAAGATACTAAACCAGATGATGAACCAATTTTTGAGGATGATGAAGACTTTGAAGATGAACCTCGTAAACAATCTAAACGATTGAAAATGTAGAAAAATCATACATTCAGAATTATCTAATTGAATTTTCGTTATTATAAATATAAAATTTAATATCTCATAAGTTCTGAAATAAGTTAATTTAAAAATGAGAAGTTTCTTTCCTCTTCACTATCATCAAACTGCTATCTACAAAAAAATTACTTGATTGAAACAAAATCAAGCCCTTTACTGTACCGAAAGACATTTCTTTACTTCTCTCTTTTAATTAAGTTCTTTAAATTAAGTTTTGTTCTTGGTTAATAAAGATTAATTCTCTGAAAACTTTAAAGCATTCAAATTTAACATAATAAAAGAATATCCAATGGAACGCTAGGTGACTTTTTAAAAGTGATAGAAAAAATCACGACATTAGAGCAACATATTGTATTATGAAGCGAAATAGGTAGGTATTTATTTTGTTGCCATCAGAGGAAAACTTTGTTTTAAGAGCTGCTGTTTACAAACACGCGGGTCAGGAACTTTTTTGCTTCATTTTAAGAATTCGTGCGTCTTTCTAAAGAATTTTGTGTAGAGACGAAAAAATGGAAGGAGTTCAAGAGGTACTTGTTTAATTCATTTTAAAGCATAAATTATAAAGAACTAATCAATCTTTTTATATATTTCAGTTATCCGATTTATGTCGTATTTGTTTGGAATCACCTGGCATTTTAATTCCATTTGATTCAAGGTAAGTTTCTAAAGATTTCCTAATGGGCAGTAATTAATATATTTTGTTGTTTTAGAGTTCATTTCACATTAAAAAGCATTCCTCAAGTGATTAAATTCTGTCTTGACATTGACTGTAACATTGTAGGAGGCGATATTCTTCCTAAAAGCATCTGTCAAGTATGTCTTGAAAAACTTCAAACAGCTTATGAAATTAAAAGCAAAGGAAAAGAATCAGAAAAATATCTGAAAGATATTTTATTAAATCAAATTGAATCTCAAGAGACGCTACCAACTTATTCGTCGACATCTCGATATGATGTATCAGATGGAGAAAGTCTTTTGGTGCAGGTAGAAAGTCCTAAAAATGGGGACGTAGAAAAATTACTGTCACGGGGACTAATACGCGGCTATCGAAGTCTATTCTCATGTACAGTTTGTTTGAAACAATTTAAATATTCAAAACCATTCTTGAATCATATGATGTTGCATAACAAAAATGGAAATATAACTCCAGCAAAGAAAACGCAGCAATCACCTTACGATTCAGTTTCACCATACCATTCTCCCGCTCTTTTTGATTCAAATTTATTAGAATCTTCTTCAGTGGAAACATCAAATTATACGAATGATGAAGGAGATGAACTACTTTCGGAAACAACAGGATATGTTCCAATACGGAAAGGAAGTGGAAGACGCCAAAAGTTTTTGAAAAGTCTTTTATCAGATTCACATCAAGATGGAAACTCTTCTTCAGAATTCAATGATACTTCAATAGCAGTATATGAAAATAATGAAGAAAGTGAATTGGTGAAAGATAAATCAGAAAATCGAGTGCAAAGAGGCCGCGGGAGACCACGAAAAATTAAGCCTGAATTGTTAGATTCACTTAAATGTGATCCTCAAGAAGGAAAGTCTTCTCCTGACTTCGGTGAAATGGTAACAGCTGATTATATGAATGACGAAGGGGATGAATTACTCAGGGAAACGACAGGACATGTTTCGTTGGTCAGAGGTCGAGGAAGACCGCCAAAATATAAAAACAATTCAGAAGGTTCATCGAAACATCATGTTGTAAATGAGGAATCCAAGAAGAGAGGAAGAGGAAGGCCAAGAAAGTATGAAAAATCCAATCAGACTCGCCCAACTGAACATTCTATTCCAAGCGGTCGTGGCAGGCCAAGAACCAAATTTCTTGATTCAGATGAAGAAATTTCACCAATCAAAAAAGAAGAATCCTCAAGTGATACAGATTCTTCAGATCAATCATCTTTTTCCAAAAAAAAGATAAGAAAAGCAAGAAAAATTCAAGATTCAGACAATAGCGTTGAGAATGAGAATGCAGCTTCAATTCTTGCAGATTTTTGCGAAGTTGATGTTAATAAAGTTCTTGAAAAGAAGGTGCCTAGCTTCAATTCAGTTGCTGCATCTGCACAACCAACTCGATCTCGTTCACGATCATCATCAGTTGAATTAATTCAAGAATTTGATATATTTGGAAGTCCAATTTCTGGCGACAGTTCAAAAACTGGATCAGGAAATACTTTTGCCTGCACTTTCAAAGGATGTAATCGAAAATTCCATTTACGAGCCAATATGAACAAGCATCTTCGGGAATTTCATGCAGCATTGAACTAAATTTAATTTTAATTGAACTTTGTTTAAGAATTTCTGTTTATCGTTTGTCATCATAATATTTTTTTCATTAGAATCAATTTATCATTCATGATTCATCATTTAAAAAACTAAAAAGAAGGTTGAACAATTGTCATGTCAAGTTTCGCAATTATTCGCTGAAAAAGATTTAAATAAAAACATTTTTAAGAAAACTTATAATTTCTTCGTTCTTCTTCGAAGTGACGTCGTTGAAATTCATTAAAAAGTGAAAAGATAAAATTTTCATTCAAAATATATTTTTATAAAGTATCTTCATTTTTGTCTGCAGATATTTCTATAATTATATCGAACATTAAATTAACACAAAATAATGTTTTGTTCTTCATCTTCTTATGCTGTTCTAAAACACATAACTCGTAACACAACAAATCTGTTTTCTTTCTTTTCATCTAAGTATATTTACTGTCCATAAATGTTTGTTTCAAAACCAGGAACATCGTTTTACTTTATTATTATTATTATTTATAATATTATTATTAATTTAATAAAAGTTTCATTTTAAAAAGGACTTCAAATATCAGCCAATCTCTAGGGTAATGGCCACTGTATTTCAAATATAGTTTTGTGAACTTAAATCTAGATGACATCTAAGTGCAAGGCATCTTTATTGACACTCATATAAAACTTTTGGAAGATATGAAAAACTTGATTGAAATTTTGAATAACAAAGATAGGATTGATGAATTCAACTCAAATTTTGAATCGTGTTTCGAGTCGCAAGTTTATGTCAATATTATTTTGAAGCATACCTTAACTTATACGTATAGTAAGCAGTCTTGTTTTTGAATGTTCGTGAAGCACAATAATGTGATCATTTGTTTAAACAGATCGGGTTATAAATTCAAAAGGAAATTTTGAGATTTATGAATAATCAATAGAAAAGAATTAAAGAAACAATTTAGTTTTTTCTTTTATCAAACAACAAGTAACATTCAGTTTTATCAGATGTCCAAAAATAAAAAATATTCGTTCTTTTTTTATCTAATAAACCTTAAAGGTTTTATTTTTATAAATTATTTAGTCTTTCTCAATGAAAACTTTGAGATTTCTAATATTCAATCAACACAACATTTCTCTAATGTTCCAAAAAAGTTACATCTTTGACACCACAGAAGATATTTACCATCATTCTTTTCCAAAAAAACTGAATCTATAACATCTTGTTTCATTTATTGTTATTTTTTTTCTTTTTTATCTTCTTATAAAAATTAACATTTTAAGAAAATACATTTGTCAAATATTCTTACGTGTTGATAACCCTGTCACTAGATTATTATTACCTTCTTATCTTTTAGTTTTTATTTTAATTCGTTTGGTAAAAGAATAAATTTTGAGGACGAATTGTAAAGCTTTCATTTATGTATTCGATAAGTAGCATTTGTTCTTTAAAATCCTTGAAGTTTCTCTTACCAAGCGAACTTTTTTTTTGAATTTTTTTTAGTTATAAAACTAAACATTTTTATCTCATTTATAAGACACCAATTTCCAACTTTATTTTCTTTCTTTTAATCATTTAGATACTTAAAAGAGCTGCAATGCCACAACTTTCTTTCGTTGCATTTTATCAAAGTTTTGTAAAATTTCGGGTATAAATGAAAATTTTTACATTGAGATATTTAGAAAAATCTGTCAGAATTTTTTTTGTCTGTCGTCACGGCACTACAACTCTCGTAGATTAATTTAAACGTAAATCATTTTTGTCTAGTTTTCAACACTCAGCTTTGATTTCTTTATCGATACATAAATTGTAGCAAAATTTGCTACTCATGTCCACACTAAACGTTTCATTATGTGGTTTGATGAGATCAAACAGCGGTCAAGTAAAGTGAAAATTTTTTAACCTTTCATTTGAACTTTAGACGTTTTTAGAAAGAAAAAGAAAGCTGATGGAAAATGTAACGTTTTGGAAGAAGAATCCTTTCGTCAAATCGTTTTTCAAGAAAGTTTACGTCAATTTTGTGCGACACTGAATATGTATTAATGATCACTTGTTGATCTTCATGGTTCGCTTAAGAGGTAGCAGTTCATTTGTTCATTAGGCGTCAAGCTTTTTCATTTGTATGATTTTTTTTGTTTGTTTGTTTGTGCAGATTCATCTTCATGAATCTCTCCCATCAATGGAGTATTATAATTTTCTAATACATTTAAATCATTTGTACACAGTAATAGTTAAACTAATAGAAAAATCACTTTGTTATAATTGAAACAGAAACAATAAATTTTTTATCATCGTTTATATATTTTAGATTTAATTTAATAATTTTCTCTTCTTTCCAATAGTGCTAAATAATTAACAAATTCAATTCAAAAAGTTAACGTCTTCAAATTTTTTATCAAAATTTTCCAGCTTTAGTTTCATTCGCAAATTAACTTTTTTCTTTTTTGATTCAAATTTTTTTTAAGTATTTTTTTTATGTGTTCGTTTGCAAACATCTCATCAATTTGCTTTTTTCTTTTTTCTTTGTTTTCCTTCTCGTTTGGAGAAGTTAAATGTCTTCCAACTTAATTATTTTTATGTATTTAGAAAATTAAATCGATATAAGAAAGAACTTTTCAGCACTTTTTGCGAGATCACATCTTGAGGTTGAAATTCCATGTATTTGATTACATTCAAGATTCGGTTAGTACGTAAATATCACAATTAGTTTGCGATTTTTCTCGTCTGTTGTTGCTCTTGTTGTTTTTGGTCTTCATCAATGTCTGGTGCCGACCATCGTCGCTTTCTCGATTGTAAATCTTCAATATACTCATCCTGAATCGTTGAATTCTTTAAGATTAAAGGTGGAAGTTTAACATTCGAATTATTGTTCACTGAGGTATTTAAATCTTGCGATAAATGTGTGTTCACAATTGTGCCTTCATCATTAATGAAAGGCGGAAAAGGTGCTGGAATTCGACCTTGACTTGCCGCAGCGAAAAGTGACATTTGAAGACTGTAAAGCGCTGGAGAATACTGTGCCATTTGAGAACTTATGACATTTTCACCAGTCGTTGCAGATGTTGTTGTTGTGGACAATCGACGTGAAAGATTTTGTGGCATTGATTCCTGTTGTTGTAAATGTTGATTTTGTTGTTCATAAAGATCTCGTTGACTCATTTGTTGTTGTTGTGTAGATCGCTTTTGTGATATTGAACTCAAAAATGGATCTTGTTTAGATTCTCGCGGTTTAAGGGAAATACAAACATCACCGACTTGTAGTCTTTGACAATTTAAGCCAAAGGCAGTCAAGGAACCTTCAGGATTACAAGATGCCCATCCTTGACCGTATACAAAAAATGGATGTTCAAGCTTTGCTTCGATGTCAACCTTCGATAAAGAAAAACTCTTCTTTAAACATGAAAAATATTTTTTTTCTTTATATTCTCACCTTTGATCTGTTGTTGTCATAACTGAAAGTAATCATCACACAGTTACTGTTATTAGACGAGAGAATCTTAACGACTGTTGAGTCTGCTAATTGAAGATCAAGTGACTTCTCTGCTGACATCACAAAGTCCTCAGTTCTTAATTCTTCAACGCGACGTAATGAACCATTACTGAGTTCAATGAGAGAGCCACGAGTGAAATTAAGTAACGAATTGTTGCCGAGCGATGATCTAAATAAGTATTTAAGAAAATAAAAGAAACAAAGTCAGAATGTCATAAAAAAGATTCAATAAATGTTTAAATGTAAATAATCTTTCATTTACCGATTTGCTGGATGATTAATAGTTCCATGCTTATCATCATGTGGACGTGTCGTGGTCAAAATGCGATGTTTAAGAGAACCTTCTTTGCCGGAAGGCACTTTAAAGTTGTTATGATTACTGTTGTTGCTGTTGTTGTTTTGAGAATCTTCTAAAACATTAAATCTTGATCCACTTGACTTTTGGTCTTTGTCTTTCAATGAATATGGATTGTGGCCATTATTCAACGATGACAATGAATGAGATCTTTCGGAAATTGTTTTATGAGCAATAGCTAATGCTTCTGCACCCACAGACGTTAGTTGTGGTGATGTTACAGTTGAATAGCCCCCGACATTATTAGAAGGATACGAAGCTGATAAATACGACGGATACGAATCAAGTTGAGATGGTAAGTACGTCGTCCTATTCGTATGATGTTGCGGGTATGCTGAACGGTGTGGAAAGAGAGCAGTTCTAAGAAGGGAACATAATAATTTTCTCTATTAAATAAATAATTAATGATTTATTCATAAAAAGAAATTAATTTACCCGCCATAACGATTTCCATAAAATCCATAATTCAAAGCTTGATACGCATTGCTTCCTAAACTTGATGGATATGAGGATATGCGTGAACTGCTGATGGGATAAGACATTGCTGACTCAATAGCAGAACAGCTCGTGCTACCAAGACCAACAACATCAATTTCCTTTTGTTCTGAATGATCAATTTTTGAATTTGGTGAACCTCTCGCTGAAAGTTGCGCTTGGTGATTCACAGCTAGATTGACGGGTCCATTTTGTTCATGATGCGAGGATTTTTGTGTCGTCGTTGACATTGTTGATGATGCTGAAGGCGATAAACCGTTCATTGATGCAATATTTTTAGGTTTAGGTCGAGCGAATTCAACACCCGACATAACTGATCCTTGTTGTTGCTGTTGTTGAATGGCTGTTGAAGCCAATGGCATTTGTTGTAAAAGGGATGTCGATGTTGGTCTACCAAATGTTGGATGATGAGGATATATTCCAATCCCTCCTGGACCGGCGTGAATTTCAACCGTAGAAAGCATCGACTAGGGTGTATAAAGCCAGGGCTACACTAGCTGCTGGTTAGAATCTTTCAATGACAATTTTTTTTCTGTAAGATGAAACAAAAACCTGAAGTTAATTCATATTTCTAGCGCTTCTTTTTACTTTCATATTTCACATCGAACAAGCAAACTTATCATTCACCATCTTTTCCAAACGACAAAAAATAAATATCGGATGGTCAAAAAGCGTTTTTCGAATATTTAGAAATAGTATTAAAAATCAATGTCATGAACAAGGTCGAACAACGACAGCAACTGATGATTTTTGTTTTTTTTTCTTTTTTCGTTTTCAACGTGTACCGGTAAACTTTTTTCACACAATTTGTGTTTTAGCTTCTTCTTCTTCTTCTTGTTTTTTATATAAATGTATATGCTAGGATATATGCATATGCTACAAATTATTCACTTTATCATGTTTATTCATCGAGGTGCAAACACAAGCAAAAGCATAGAATTTCCATTTATTCTTCATGTCGTAACGACGAGCTTACACTCACTAGTAGTTTTTCATATATGTACATATTAGAACTTTTATTCTCTCCCATGCTTTTGCCAGTTGTTTTCATATGATGGAGAAAAAATATATAAAAACACAAAAACAAAAAGTCGTAGTGATACTTTACTTCTTAATATTTTCGCTTGTGTACAATTCAACGCGTATCTTTACGATCCCACTCAATGCCAAACATTTTTTACTTGAGTGAATCATTTGAATAATCTTTTTATCACTACGCTTCACCGAATAACATCTTCAGATTTTCATAAGAAAGAAAACTCTGAATTAATCAATGAAGGAAAAAATGTATGTACGTAAACTTATGCACAAATATACTTGCGATTGTTTAGAACTCAAAAGAGTAAATATTATTCTATCACATACTATTGTTCCTCAATCACACACTCTCGGAATTTTCATTTTAAACAACTTCTACTGTTTCTATAATTGATAAACATTTGCTTTTATGAGGTCTTAATCGTTTCGTTGAAGAAGCATGTTTTAGTATCGAAATATTGTTTTTTATTCTTCACTGAATCGCTAAGCAAGTTTATATTAAATATGTGAAATTATTCGAGAAGTGATGAATTCTGTACACTCTCTGATGAATGTTAAAAAACTCATTCAATCAAACTAGAGTTTATATTTTAAACAAGTTGTCTCTACGCATCGTTAGTAATAAAATCAGATCACAGTGTCGGTTAATAATTTTTGTGATCGATTTTTTCTCATGGGAAAATTAAAGCTTTTTTGTTTATTTATCATCATATGAGAATCTTTTTCTTCTCTCGAATATCTCCTTGACCGTTAAAACATTCCAAATCGACGCCGAGCTCTGATTTAAATATGAATGTATGTAGTTCATTCTACTATTTCCGTCAAAATAAGTGATTCATAACCACTGAAACTGTCTCATTTTTCACAAATGGCTTCGCACACAATTAAAAGACTTTACTTTCAACCCACTTGTATAGCTTGAAAACAAAAAAGATTTCAATTTAATATGTTAGAACTTTGGTCAGCACATAAAAAAGAGACAAACTTGACAAATAATATTTGACATTTGGCGATTATGATCAATGGTTCATAACAAATTTTACTGATTACAATCAAAGCTTTTTTTCACAGATTGATAAACATGCAAAGTAATAAATATCACATTGTGATGATGGAGTGAAATTTCAAACGACATTTTAATAAGCAAACCGCGTAATCGAGACTTTAAATAAATTAAGTGTGATACATTTACAACTGTCTGAGACAATAAGCAGTCTCTTGGAGGTCAGTCTGTAAAAAATATGTCATTTAATATGCTGATAACGTTTTTGAAAGGGAAGCAAAAGTAAAGATTAATATTGAAAAATAAAAACAAGTAGGAATTTGAAGGAAAATATTGAATATTTGATATCTTTCCACCCACATAGTTATATGTAAAACATTTATTTATTTATTTTTAGTTTGCACTTAGCAAAATTTTCATCAATTCGATTGAAAATTACCAATTCTATTACACATGATCATGCTGACTTGATTTAGTAAAATAAATTAACATTTCATGAGATAATATGCTGCATGCAGTCATAAACATATTTGAATTTTCTCTGCCCCAACGACATTGTATATCGGCAATTAAGATCTTGTGAATTTCTTTGATGCTCTGTTCAATATGCTTAATAAGCTGGTCACGGTTAGGGTGTCGCATGATCCACGCCCCAAGCATTTTATCCACGAATGACCATGCACTCATAAGTGATGACACACGAAGACGCTGCAGCGATTCAATTTCTGAGATTGTTACAATTAAGTCATCATTATCTAAGCCACAAATTAAGGCTTCGTTTTGTTTATTTGCAGGTCCAAAAAAGAGATCTTTTCCGAACTTAAAGAATTGAATCGAATGAACGTTACATTCATAAAATAAAGAAAATTAATAGAATTTCAACACGGACAATAATAAAACCATATAAAAGAAAAATGAGCCAAAGTACTACTATTTACATAGCTTTTGTTACTATTTTCATTTTTTATTATTTTTCATAGTGGTATTAATAGAACTGGCATTGAGTTTAGAATGTGTGGTGGATGGAAAAAAGAAAGAGAAGAAAAAAATATTATCGGTTTTCTTTGACCTTGAACTTTCTTTTTCCTCCATGGCTTCTCTTCATGCCTCTCACTTTGTTTTCGCTTAAATATTTTTCATTGAATAATAAAATTTCTCACTTTTTTTTCACTCACGCTATTACAAAACAAAGTATGTTTAGCTATCTCACATTTTATTTTTCTTCTTTTCTTAAAAACCGAAATTTAATGCTTGCTAGGATTCCTAATTAAAATGATGATGTCATGATGATTAAATAAATAAAAAATGTTTTTACTTCCTCACTTTCTATAAATAATTTAATCTCAAATTCCATTCTGCTTCTCTTGACCTAAGAGTGTTTTAGTTTTTTTTCTTTCTTATGTGTAGCCAATTTATTCAAAATATCAGGTATTTATATACTATCAAAAGTAAAAAAAAACTAAAATAGACTAATGATTATTTAAGGAAAATTCGTATCGATAAACTTTCATTGAAAGCTATACATAAATTCGAGATTCGCATGAAATGATTCATACATGTCATCATCAAATCATATTCATTGCGTGGTGTGTTATTTGAGAAACATGGAATAACTTTTTATCCATAGATTCATACAGTAAATAAATCTTACTGTGCAATATTTTTAGCTACGAAAGAAACTAATACACGCTCAGTAATAATTTTCTATTTACGAATAGGATCAATTGATTAAATTGAAAAGGTCATGTTACTAGTACCTTTGCTAATATTCAGTAAAGAAATCATAAATGAAGATTAGATATTGTTAAGAATCTTTATCAATATTTACTAATATGACTCGATTGTTATCATATTTACACAAATAATTATTTCCATATGCACATATTTTCAAGGGGCTGTTCATCCTAGTGCTTTTGCCGGCTACTTTTAAATCATTAGAAACATATCGACATTTCCAAGAACTTGCTAATTTTGGAACTTGCCTGAAGCTTTTTTACTTAATGTTGTCTTTGCAGGCCAACTTATTTTTATGAACGACCCCTTGCATATTTATTTATGTAATAATAATTCTCAATAATTTTGCGACTTGTTTCTTATAATAATTATTCACTAGAAAAAGGAGCTTGAAACTTCTTTGATAAAAAGAATTCGAAAGAATACTTAGAAGTTACGAAAAGGATGTTACGCTAAGAGTATATAAACAGAGCATGAATGAGTGGGTTGTAAATTGAGAGTCCTTGCTAATTGAATATCCTCGCTCAAAGCTTTCTTTCTCTCTTTACTCTCTCAGGATATTACAAGGTCACACGAAGCACTGAATTGTTTCACCGACTGAATCTATGCAACAAGATATTTATTATTCCGTGATATTTTCTTTATACCCACATCATTTTCAGAATTGAATCATTTTTTGTTTCCATTCTTAAATGTCGTGCATAAAAGATTTTGGTACTTTTATTACAAATTCATTTTGATAATATTCTATTGTGAGTTTCATTTGAGTTCACCATTTCGTTTAAATCACTTTATAAGGATTTCGTCTTACTCATTTTAACACATTTAGGCGCATGTCATTCTATTTTCCATGCCCTGTGGCTTATAATTTCTGATTTCAAGGCTACTCTTATTTATTTATTTTTGCTGTCCAATTATAAAGCAAATGAGTATAAGATTAAAGCTTGATTTAAGGAAACATGAGATGATTACTTGATGATGCAAGTCTGAAAATTAAGAATTGAATTTCTCTGCTGGTAACAGAATAGTTTTGTTACGATAATGAATGCAAAATCTCGTGAATTTGTCGAATTTCAAAGCATCCATGAAGAATCTTAACAACACAATGTTATAAAATTTAAAAAAAGGAATCAAATGTTAAATATTAGTCTTGATTCTGTTACCAACTGTTTTTCTTTTACATCCACTCAACATCTGACAACCTCACTAAAATTGGAATTCCATTTCAATCGAATACAGCTTCTAAAAATCAAAAGCCCACGCAGAAGTTCTCTACTTGCTCCTTGGCACGAGTAACGTTTGCAAGTCCTCACAGTACGAACATTTCCAAGAAGAAAGAAGGATGCTGAGTAAATTAGAAGGTAATTTTTGGTTGCCAAACAACAGCGTCAAAAACATCTTATTATACAAAAATTGCTTTCCTTTCAACCCACATACTTTAAAAAGCTTCCATGCAAAAAAATTTGAAGCACAAAATTTCTCAAAGAAAAATGTTAAATGGGTAAAAGATAAAATATTGGATACCGATTTTTCGTCCAAAGGCACATGATATTGAATGAAGTAGAAAAAAAAAATTAAAAATAAAACATAAAATATGAAAGTTAATAAATCTTCAAAATAAACTCGTCATAAATTCCTGAACTTCGATGTTGGAAGCTTTGCGCAGTACGGTCAAAGTCTTAGAAAATAAACATTAAATCTCTTTTGATTATAGGATTAAATATTGAACTCAAGAGCTATAATGGAAGAGTATCAGAGGACATAGGATTAAACAACTTGACGACTCTTAATCTGATTAAAAATTTCACGAACTTATAACTTTTAAGTATCGAAAACATTTTTAAAAGCAGTTAGAAAAACATCGAAATGGAATAACTCAACCGACGTCATCTTAAGAAGAAATCATTCTCAAGGATATTTATTTCTGTAAACACGTGTATCTGAATTATTTAATAATGATGAAAATATATTTTTTCTCAAGTTACAATCGAGAAGGAGTTTTATTGGAATTTCTATGGAGAAACAAAAACAAATTTTTAGTCATCGATCAACGTAACTTTTTGGGTATAATGCTGAGTGAAAATGAAATAAAATTCTGCTCGCAATTCGTTATGGTAATTTGTCTACATTTTACATTATATCTCATAAAATGCACTTCTTAATTTATTTAATCCGTTCATCTAGAGAAGTATTGTCGGAATGAAGAAGAAATAATAAATTTCTTAGAAGCATGTTGTCTAAAGGGAAGCCTAAAAATATGAGAAAAATATCTACAACATGAGCAGACACTTTTCTTCTTCATCAAGTATACATTTTTAACTGCAGATATTTCAAGGAAGTAAGAATAAATATAGTAAATTATAGAGCACATGTAGCAGTTAATCTTCAGTCTTGAAAGCTTAGCCCGGACTCTCTCAGACGTTTCTTTTTCTTCCCGTTCGTTTTTGCTGTCGCTTGCGAATTTTTGTTTTAATTGCATTATGCTGAGAACATATTTATGCATACAAATGAAAATTCACGGCTATAGCAACTATAATATGTAAATTTTGATGACTCAAAATAGCAAGTGCAAAAGCAACTGAAAAAAGGTCTATGAACGTGGAATGATGACAAAAATTAATTACCTACATTGATGCTAAAATAGAAAAATCGCAATTGCATTTTTCAATTTGTAAAATATACGCGATGTTGACTCAAGCGATTTTATTTAGTTGTGCTTCGAAAACGTAACATAATTAATAAAACTGACTGTTTAATTACAGCACAAAAATTCAAATCATTTTATTCCTTTTACTTAAAACGATAATGCTACGTTGAAGTTAAACAGAAAAATTAATTTGATGTCGCCAATACAACATTATGACTTCTATTTATAAGCTTTTAAACGTGATCGTTAATTATAAATATAAAATTAGTACTCATAATTGTATTCATAGCTTGAGGATATATTTAAAAAAAATCTCACATAGTTTATGTTTTCTTGTTTGTTTGCTTTGCGCAAGCAAGTTTTTAGAATCAATTCTTATACATTATCAGTAAAAAATCAAACATCCGTTTTTCTACATCAAATTTTGTCTGGGCTTTAAATTAAGGTGCTTTAACAAAATATTTATAAAATCTGAAATCGAAGTTTCTTAAAAAAATTCTAGCATGTAAAATCTGCGCATAAATTAGAAGTCTAGCAGAGTTTACAAAAAAATATAAATAAGTTAAATGAGCAGGCAGCCACACTTGGTATTTTACGGATTCGACGCGAGACTTAAGATATTATTAAGATCTTGTTCTTAGTACCGACTATATTGAATATATAAAATTGGGAATGTTTGTGTAGAGATATTTGAATGTAATGCGCAAAAAATGGATCATTTTGATTTGAAACTTCCCTGCTTATAGAATTAACTTTATCTAATTGAATAGGTAATTATTATGTCAAAACCAGTTCAAATTTGGTAATAACTAAATGATTTTCTAAAAGTTAACATTCCCAGACAGATAAATCAGTGTTAATGAATCTCAAGATTTCGTTTCTAAGATACAAAAACTCTGCAAAAACCTTTTATCCCCATACCATTTTCCCTTTTCCTCGCACTCAAAAATCAAAATTCGTTGTATCCGTCCTACAACTTTTATATTCTCTATCACAATATCACACAAGTAACGTATCTGAAAAGAAAAAAAAACTACTTTTTGAAGAATTCAGAACCGGTTTGTAGATTTTTTTCTTTCTCGTTTCTGTTTCGTTTGAAATTCTTGTATAGTGCATGTTTGTTTCAATATTTGATACGCTCACACGGAGTAGAGGCTACTTAGTAGTAAAAAATTCCTCCAGCCAAGCTTGTATTTGTTATAATTTCGGGAGACGTAAGAAGAAGAAACGATGAGCTTTTGAAATGGTGTGTTGTTAGGCTATCGAAAGACTAATTAAAGCTTAATACAGTCTCATTTTATACAGATAATGGCTAGAGGTAATGAGATAATATGTATGGCAAACAGGATAGTTTTCTATACATAAAAGCATTTTTTATTAAATCACATCTCCAAAAATTCTCAGAAATTCTTTTTTGGAAGAGCCTTGAGAAGAGTAAAAATCTGATCTTGATTTTTCTCTTGTTATTCACATTTAATTAAATTTTATAAATTAGGTATATGTTTGATGTATAAAAAGTCTTTCTCTCTCTTAAATTAGTTTTCCTTCTCTCTTTCTCGTTTATAACTCAGATACCAGTCGTCACTGATCCTTTAATTTTATTTGACCTCTAGAAATACTTTAGGCACACAAAACAAAAAAAAGATTTTTCTCATTTGTATTTTGTTTTATACCAATCAATAAAAGCTTACACATTCATAAGCGGTCTCTGATTTTTGCCGGTGAAAAATACAAACTCATACACACAAACATTCACATCATCTCGCAAAAAATTATAATATTCTGCACTTACGTTTAAGAATAACGTCCCAGGATGTTCCTTTTGCTTACTTATTTAATTTTATTATTTTTAGATTATTCTTGATTAGATTTAATTGTTTTATTCTTCACTCGCCTTTTAAGTTTAAACGAGCTATTCTGTGCTATATTACGTCAATACAATAAACACATCTTTAAACACATAGCACTTCATTATGGAATAATGATTCACTTCTTTGTTTAATCAAATGAATCACTTAAACTAGAATTTTATTGAAAACTGCTTCTTTATGCACTTATAAAAAAATTAAAACCAGATTGAAAATTAAAAAGTGTCGCTGATATTCTTTTTTTCTTTGATATTCTATCAAAATTATTTTTAAATATCACCAAAGCACAAACAATATTCTTTATTTCAACATCCACTGTTTGTGGTTCATTCTCGACTGATTGAATCTCGAATGAAATAAAATGAGAAACTCTGAAAAAAGTCAAGCATTGAGAGAAATATAAACACTCAAGAAAATTGAGAGTAACGAAAATAAGAACAGAAATATCTACACACAGGAAAATACTTGTACATTATTGAAAGATATTAAATTAAATAAAGAATATCTTAAGATAATAAAATGTGTGTAAAAGAATCCTTTTTTTATGGCATGAAATTAAGTAAAAGAAATCTTAATGACCATCCTTAAATGCATTCATCATAATTAATAGTAAATGATAAAATTCTCTTATTAAAAATTTGTAGGTAGGCAATCTCCGGTATATTTTTACAAACACATTTATGTATTTAGTAGCTCTCAAAGTCTGCATTCCATTGAATTTCTGATTTTTTTGTGATTCTCTCGTATTTTCTTTGAGATATTTGAAATCAACTTAGATATCTTGAATATATTCAAGCAATAATTTAATAACAATAGCTACAAAACATCTTGTACATAGTTGGTAATTTATTTGAATTTGGATAAGAGTTGCTAGGCTTTGGAGATATTTTAGGAAAAAAAACTTGGTTTGGGTTGACAAAAAAGAATGGAAATTTTAAAAAGAAGAAATAATAATCAAATGAGATACCTTCCTAAACTAAAAGTTCTTTTCAATGGATGGATTTTTAAAGTAGTAAATTTAGGTGCAGAAACCCGATTGATATTATGGCCTGCTCAACTCCCTATAATTAACAATCAATAGGTAGGAAAGGTAAAATGAAAATTAATGAACAGAAGATCAGAAATTTGTCGTTATAAGGCAAATTCCAGTTTATGGACGTGTCTAATTGTTGCCTGTTGAATAAATATTTTTGAATGAACAAGTGGATACCTGCTATAGTCTCTTATCTAATTGAAGAAAAAATATAGATTAATAACACCACCGATAATTCAATATGTGTAAATAATATCTTGATCGAACAAAAAAAGTTTCTCATAATAGAATGATTAGCTAATATCCTAGAATTAACAACCCATAAGCAGGAGATATTTTTATAAGAAATTAGATAATGGATAAAAATCATTCATGATAAAAAAAAAATTTTGATTTGAAAAAAAATTAATTTAAAACTGTTTCAAAATCTTTTCTCTTTTATTTCGATTTCAAATCTCCTTTAGCACCACAAAAAGAATAACCAGCTTCTAAGAAACAAAGCGGCGACTTTAGAGCTCATAATAAAGAAGACAATGAGAGGATTGGATATTGAAAATGAGAAGAAAAACCAGACTTGTAACTATTTCTTTTTTTTTCTTTCACACTCTTTTGTGTTTTCTCAAGTGTTTCTTTGTCTTCCAATTATTGTTCTCGAGACCTTTCGTCGTTCAAAGAATAGACAGGTAAGCAAGTATATATTTCTGAAAGCATTACAAATATCCATTGATTTATTTGGTGCCGTGCTGGTCTTTTTACAAACGACGAGGGAAAAAAGAGAAGATCCTGAATTAAGCCTGTTATTGAATAAAGAAGAATTGTCAAAAAATAAAAACATATTATATTCAGTTGTGTTTCTTTCTGTGCGCCAGTTTAACCGGACCTTTAAATTGAAAATCAATTTTTTAAGCGTAAAACAAGATTAAACTTAAATCTGTTTCAAAGTCAAGAACCTATTCATATTTCAAGTTTTAGTATATTTACATGATATTTAATTTAAGTTCCTTCATTCATGCATTTTTTTGTTAAATTTCACTAAATTGACAATTCAAAAGAAGGCTCGTTCTGATAAGCGGCTTACATATATTATGTAGGTATTTTTGGAGCTCCGACCACATTTTATAATTAAAAACACTACATGATGTTTCAATATTTAAATTAAATTGTACAAAAGTAAAAAAAAAATTTGTTTTATTTTATTTGTAAACATTGGTTTCTGTTTATAATGTTTACTTCGAGACCTAGGTAAATGTATTTGTGCACTCGGGAAATTGCACAAGTCCTGAGGTTGATTCTTGATCTTTTACATCAATGAAGGAATTTTCACAAAGAAAGCACTTCACAGCACATATAAGGCAACTTAAGTTTAATTTAATTTTAATTCTTATCAGAATTTTCATGTCGGCGCGCCAAATTTTCAAACTAATAGTTGTCAGAAATATCCGCAAGATGGCTCCAACTACGCTGGTTATTATAGGAAATCGCCTTTTTCCTCCAATATCTGGCGACCAGTTAACTTTAGAAAGGATGTTTTGAGACGTTCGGTGGAGGTAATAAAAATTGATATTTCCGCCGAAGACATTCTTTCTAAAAGGTAACTAACTAAGGAGATATTAAGCGAAATAAAATGTTGTACTTGGATGCCCTGAATGGAATTGCTAACAAAACCAGCGACACTCAAACCTTATAGTGTTTTGTTGGCAAAAAATAAATAAATTTGCGAACTTTTGGAGTGTTACTAAAAATTAAAGACATTATCATTTAAAATGGCAGATCAATCTGTACAGAAACCATCTGTGAGTTAATTTACATTGAAATCAATTTATATAATCAATGTTTGAGTTATTAATTCATATTTTTTTACAGGCAACAGAAAAAATTATAATGAGTTCATCGAAACTTATTTCCAAATTAGAAAATTTAGAACTTTTAAAAGGTGACACTGTTCCAGTTAATCCTTCAACTAATATTGAATTTTTAAACGAGCCGAGACCAGCATATGAAATTTTCGGGAATTTGGAGCAATTGATTCTTTTTTCTGATGACGACGACGACTTCTTCATGCCCATCGTTGATGGTAAGCAAATAGCGTAATTAATTATGTCTACAATGTTTCCCAATTTTGTTTTATTTTTAGACATTTCACATCTGGCTTTCGTATCTCAGTCGGTTCTTTCATACATAAGAACAATTTCACCTGGTACTCGCCTTATGAAAATTTCTGATAACATCTACAATCAAACTTCAAAATGGCTCAATTCCTTATTCTTAAAGAATTCCACTGCAACATTTCTGCCATCAAACATTGAATGCTTATCAAAAGCACTACGTGTCGCATTGATGTGCAAATTTGAAAATTATCATAAAGAAGGACTTCAAGGTGTAAAAAGTGTTTCAATTTATGTCAACAGTAAAAATCCATTTTTGAATGATTTGAAGTTCGTCGCATATCTAGTTGGACTTAGTGAAAGTGCAATCAAAGTCATTGCTTCAGAAGATGGAGTTGATCACTTAAATCTTGTAGAGTTAAATAACCAAATTGAAACTGATAAAGCAAATAACATCATTCCGTTGTTCCTTATGGCCGATATGGGATCTTCAATCACCGGTGCATTTGACAGTTCGTTGTCTGAACTTTCTGAGGTATCTGAGAAACATCAATTATGGCTTCACATCACTGGTGGCTACATCACATCACTAGCAGTGTCAGAGAATAAGCAAGAGAATCTAAAAAATGTTTCTTCAATGACTTTAGACTTTGAAGATTGGATGGGCCTTCCTAGTGTTTCTTATGTACTTTTACATAAACAAATCACCGTTCCTGACAATAATTTCTTTGGAATTGAAAACCAAATAAGAAAAATTGAAGCTTTTCCATTGTGGACAGTCATGCAAAATTTAGGACGTGATCGAATCGTTGGTGCTTTTAGTCAAGCTTTCCAAAGCTGTAGAGTTCTTTACGAGATGGTTTCGAAAGCTCGAGGCTTTCGATTGTTAAGTAAAAATCCTAGTGGTGATGACGATAAAGATTTTTTCAATGCTACTGTCGTGTTATTTCAATTTGACGGTGAAACATCTAATGATGGAAAGATTGAGGAAACTTCTCGAGGAGGCATTGAGAAAACCAACAATTCTTTATATTTTGATCGTTTAAATTCGTGGCTTGGACAAACACTAGAACGTGACTTTCCCCAACTACAATTATCACTTAAAGATGATAAAATATTCGGAACATGCATTCGTTACAATCCATTTGAATTGGGTGTAGGAGAAAAGGTGAAAGAAATTAAAAATATTGAAAAATTTTAATTAATTTATTTACTTTTTGAAAAGGTTCCTTCTTTGGAAACATTCGCTGAATTTAATGAGTTCTTTGAAGCTCAATCTGACATTTTACGCGCAACAATTGAGAAGAAGCAAGTGTTTAATGACTTGGTGGAAAATAACAAAGTTTTACGTCTTGTGAAGTTAAATGACGATTGGGCTGGTCTTGGTGGTGTACATTACGTTCCTGAACAAATGGAAACAATTGAAACCGATCAAGGAAAGACGGAATTAAATAAGCTTAACATGCAACTTGTAGAACGGCTAAAATCAAGTGATAATGCATTTAGTTTGGGAGAATCAACAGACGGTGTTGCATGTATCAGGCAAGATAATAATTCAAAACATATCAAAGTGATGTTATTAATTGCGATTTTATATTTAAAGATTTGGCATGGTGACATCAGAAACAGACATTGAAGAGTTATTGGATTTAGTTGTAAATGCTGGGAATGAATTGCAAGAAAGCTCAAAAGTTCTTGACTCAATGGCTGAAGTCATCAAGAAAGGAATTGAAGCTGTTGAAACAGATTTGAGAAAAGAAGCTGACGAGAGAGTTTGGAATGATGGAATTTTAAGAGTTGTACCAGTTGTTGGAAGTGTTCTAAATTGGATTAATCCTTTACCGAAAGATGGAAGTGGCATTAAAGGAAGGTCTTTAAATTTACAACAAGGCGTTATTGAGTCAACAGAAAACATTTACAAGTATCACATGCAATTGCCACTAAATAAGACATCGAGCACAAATCATTCGAGAAATGGAAGTCAAAGCAGCTCAAGTTCTAAAACAGTCGCAGTGACAGCAATGTCGACATTACCTGATGAAGGCGAACCTAAGATAGAACCAAACGCATTAACTTAAATAAATTAATAAATATTCAAAGCACAAATAACAGAATTAGATAATCAGCTTAATGATTTGATCTCTGATTTCAAGTTTTCCTTTTTCATTAAATAAAAATATTTCAGAGATCTTAATTTCCTTTCACTTAAATTTCTGTATTAAAAAATCGTAAATCTAATAGCAATTCAATGTTACATTGAAATGAATTGTAATTTCTTTTTTCAGGTAAATTGTCATGTCAATTGAAGACTTTGCAATTTTTTCAAGAATAGTTCTTGAATTTTAATAAAGAATTCTAAATAATGAAGAAACCAAAGAAATGTTTGTTTTTTCCTAATCATCTCAAATTAGAATTTTTTGCACCTCCATTTAACCAAAATCATCGAAGTCCAACGAAGTGTTAATAAAAGTTAAAAGTTTCCATAGTTAATGAACCCACTAATTTATTTAAATTTTATTTTTTCTTATTAGTTTGCCACAATGCTTAACTGAGCTGTTTTCAATCGTTTAGTTATATTCGATTCATTGAAAAGAGTTGATCGTTTCTTACTTTTTAGTTACAGTACAATTGTCAGTGATAAAATTAAAAAACAGGAAAATTAAATTTAGTTTACATTTTTCTTTTTCATCTGGTGGGTAAAACATTGAGTTAGTCTTGTTCCATGATTTAATACCGTTTCCTTAATCATATTTCTATTATTTATGTATAAATATATTTATAAATTTGAAAGCCATCGTCGTCGAGTAAATGACGATTGCGCAAGAGAGTTTGACGAGTAGAAAATGTGTTTTTAAAGTGGCGATCATCAGATGTGGAATGAAAATCAATTTATAAACATTTAGAATTTTTAAGTAATGGGTTTTTGATGAAGTTAGAACAACTCGTTTATAACAAAATCAGTCTATTAAAAGCATGGTTTTAGCATCAGAATATGAATTTTGTTTTGCTTTGTTTGGTCTCGTTTTGAAGTTTCTCTCGATAGTTTTCTTACAAGCGCATGTCTTCTTCACATGAAGTGAAATTTTTCAATCAATCTCATCATGTAAATGCAGACAACTTTCATTAACAAAATTCACTTGTTACATTAAGTGGCTTATTCTTATTAATGGTTTCCTTGTTTCATCTGTCCCTATTGAAAGTTAAAAAATATGCTCCTATGGAAAAGCTTCAATGTGATTATCATTTCATCTAAATAGTCTGGATACTTCTTACTATGTTCTTACAATGTCCTTGTCAATAATAAATTACTTAAGTACAACAATGTTTTATGCAAAAGTGTATTCATTTACTTATTTTAGTATGTTTCATTATACTTTGAATAATGTTTGCTTGAGTCTTCCATTCTAATTTAAATTTAGTTACTTCTTGAGATAAGTAATTAAAAAAAATATATGTTGAATATTCTTATTATTGTATTGGAAAGAAAAGTTAAAAGCTCAGCATAAAAATATGACGATAAATAATATCTTAAGCCTGTCACTGTCAGTGACTTACATATTTTCGTTTAGGCGTTGTTATTATAAATAAAACATAACAATGTATCATCGAATGGAGTTTGTTAAAACAATTATTTGGAATTATTTTAGTTGACTGACTGAGTTTCTTTCTTTTTCTGTTTAGACTAGAAACATTACAATTTTCGAATTTCTTTTTCAAAAAAAAATGAGATTCTTATATTTAATATCCTTGATTTTATGTTTATCTTTTTATGATGTAGTGACATGAGAGAAGTTTTAGATATTTACAGATTTTCTTGGGTAATTCCAACTAGCCTCTTAATGATGATAAATTTTCGTTTTTATGAAGACCAATTTTTATAAAGTAAATTAACTTGCATTGCGTGCTGAAAATTTTCCCTTTGACTCATTCAAATAAAATTGACTTACTACATTTTCTTTTCAATTCTTTCATTAATAACACAAAAATTCTCATTTAAATATCTAAAAAAGTTTTTTTTGATTGGAATTTCTTTTTCTCAATCTCGTGGAATGTTCGTAATCGTGATATGTTTTATCATACCAACGGTCTGGTTTAATAATATCGGAGATTATTTGCATTTAAATTGCTACAAATGGTGTATTTCTCACGAGTTCCATCGAATCCATATTAAGGTTCTCATCATTCTCATTATATTATAACTCAGTTCATAATTCAGTAACTGCATAGTTGTCATCAGTTGGTGGTGGTGGAAGTTGTTGTTGTTGCTGCTGCTGCTGCTGCTGCTGTTGTTGATGATGTAATAAATGTTGTTGCCTTTGATTGTTGTTTATTTGGCTAATTGGATTTATGGAGTTCATGTTGTTGTTTTCTATTGTGCTTTTGATATTGCTATTATTATCACTGTTCGTTTGCGATGGATGATTGTTGTTGTTATTATTATTGTTGCTGCTGTTATTCAAATATGGAGGCTGATTTGATTCAAATGAGCTTATCTTTGGCAATGCCACTGGTTTCCCAATTGGTCGTTTTTGGGTGTAAAATCTAAAGAAGAAAATGAATGAAAGTTTGAAAGAAATTCTTTTAATATTTCCTCACCTAGTCTGTGGTAAATCATTGACTACAGTCATAGTGTCGTTGTTACTTTTGAATGTACTTGTTTGAGAATTTGGTATATCAGGCAGTGGACAGTTCTGAATGGAAGGCCGAAGAGTTGAAGAATTATTGGATGACGTTTGGTTATTTGCAGCAGTTGTTGTGGTCATGATTTGAGTTTGTCCATTAAATTTTGGAATCTGCGGGACTGTTGGAATCACAGCAGGCACCAAATTTTGACGCTGTTCGTTATATTTGCCAACATGCCTTCCTAATGTGGAACATTTATAAATATGCTTATCACGCTCAAATACCGATGAATTGTCTGATGACGTCGGATTTTGTGATGTATTTGTTGCCGATTGAACGTAAATTGAGTTGTTCGACGTCACAACAGCCAACGGTGCAGCAGATGGACCATGAGTATAGTTTCCTGACGTAACAACATATTGTTGTGGTGGTGGTGGTTGCTGCTGCTGCTGTTGTTGATCTTGAATAGGAATTTGTGAATTTTGTGGTGGAGGAATGACCATTTGCTGTTGCTGCTGCACTTGATGATTTGCCGGTTGTTGATGTTGTTGCTGTGCTTGATAAACTTGTTGTGGTGGCATTTGGCTGATAAGTTGACCTTGTGCTTGTGCTTGTGCCTGAGCTTGAGCTTGAGCTTGAGCTTGAGCCTGAGCTTGTTTTCTTCTTAATGTTTGATATTGTTGTTGAGCATAAATTTGTTGCTGCTGAAGATAAATTTGTTGTTGTTGAGTGTAGGTTGGATTTGCACTGATAGTTTGAGGTGGTTGAGTAGAGACGGCAGTTATTACGGGAGGTGGTGGCAGATTATCAGTGAATGAAACATTTGGATTGTATTGTTTGTAGTGACCATGCTGTTGTACTTGTAATTGTTGCTGAGTTTGATAAAGATTTTGATGAGGTTGAACATGTGGATGGGGATGTGAATGGTCAGTGCAAGCTTTAAGAAGAAAAAACTTGTAAAATTCCGATTATTGAATGAATTTTATTTCTTCAACTTACCACTATTCTGACGCAAATGATTTGGGCTGTGATGTCTTCCCAATGTCTGAGTCCCCAATCCCATTTGTCTCATCTGTGGATGGTGATGTTGTGCTTGCATTTGAGCCGCCATCATTGCATCATGATGCTTATTTTTTGAAGGATGTTGCAATGTATGAGATCCACTTATGACAGGAGGGCTTAAATAGAAATAAAATTATGAAAAATTATCAATTATAAAATTAATAAACATTTCCTACCCGTTCTGTTGTCTTGGCAATGTTCTGTGATTCATATTTTGGTGTGTCTGCATCTGTTGTTGTGCTGCTTGCTGCTGTGCAATCGCGTATTGTTGTTCTTCCACCTGGGCGTAGTCGTTTCTTTTACGAATGTAAATCCATGTGTGAGAGTCAATGAAAATCTTTAAGAAAGAAAAAATCAGTTGATGAAAAGTAGACGAGTTGCAATTGTGTCTAAAATTACCATTATTGTCAAAAGACATGCCGCTAAAAAGCTCGCAACAAGCATCAAAGCTAGGCCGAGTAGTCCGCCTTCACATAGCCCTCGTGTTGCTATTAGATAGTTGTAATGTATCAGTTGACAATCGACTAGTGCCGTTAATCCTATAATTAAATATTATTGATGTTAACCATTACATTTTCATCGAAATAATTTAAGTTTTTCACCTGTCAATAATCGTTCACTTGTATTTAGATCAGAAACAATTGAACTCAATTTTGGTTGCGGAAGTTTCTTGAACAAAGCCATTGATACCCTTGAAACAGTCGTCATCGAATTACGAGCACTGCTGATAGCAGTTTGAGATTCTCTTAATCTTTGTGTAAAAGGATTCGGTCGAATACTTTCGCATTGCGTGTAATATAGAAGAACATCTTGTGAAAGTCCTGATGGTGATTGAGAAACTAAATATTCAGCGGGATTTGCACAAAGATCTCCAATGGCTACAGATACTGAAAGATATATTCCCGACATCAACCATGACCCAGTGACAGCTACAAGTCCACAAACTGAGAATAGAATTAAAGCGCAACGTGAATGACGCGCAACGCCGACAAGTAAAACAGCACATAGGACGAGCAGCAATGCTAGAATTGCAACAGTTCCTGGCCAACGAATCAATTCATATTGATCTCCTTTCTATAAAAAGGAAGGAAAAAAATAAATTAAACTTTTACGAAATAAAATGGAAAGATGTTAAAATTACATTTAAAATGTGATTCAAAGAAATTCCCACTAAAGGTCTTCGGATATATCCAGCAGCACTCTTCGCAATTGTAATATTGTTTTGAACCATATCCAGAGAGTTAAACAGAATGGACAGTGCGGTCTGATTTGATACAGGTTCGCCAAAAAGGTCTTTTAATTCTGCTAATTGAGGTCGAATTTTCTGTGTCAAAGTATATTCAAGTGCATTCGTTTGATTGCGTACTGAAGAAACCAAATTGTCTACTTTTCGACCAGCAGTTAAAACTTCAAGAAGTCCATTGTGTAGGTCATCATTTCCATATAAACCTTGAAAGAGATTCAACATTTAATTATTTTAATCCTATCCTAGATTGAAACTGATTAAAAGGCTTTTGACTGATACTATGATCAACTAAACCATTGAAATTTTAATTAAACGATATGAGAACATTTTCTTGTAAAGATTGTTTGTAACTAATTAAGAATTATTAATCCCTGAAAAGCTTATTTTTCTCATAATCCTATTAACAAGATTTCAATAAGCTTATATACTTACCCAAACCAATCGCAGCACAACAAAGAACGGTGACAATCGACAATGTAACTTTCAAGCTGGTTATTGAATGAGCCGGTCGAGGTTTCCGATCGCAGCAGCGAGACATCAAATACAAAAGAAGACAGAAAAGTGAAAGAATGAGCGCTGCTGCTGGAAGTGACCCCAAAATTCCAAGACTCTGAAAGTTTTAATTTGATTTTTTTTCTGTAGAATATTTTGTTACAATCATTGATTTTTCATCACGTTACCTCAAGATATATTTCATCAGTTGGCCGGAATGTATTATTGGTACGATGAAATGTTATGTTCAAATGTGGCAAGGAATGCAAAATTCTTGCTAGAATGGGGACCTTATATTGATCCTCCAAGTAATTGTCATATCCCATAGCCATTTTCTTTTTCTATTTCAAGTTATTCAAATTTTTCTTTTCACCAATAAGGAAAAATGTTTATTATAGCACTGAGATACTTTATTTATGTTGCTTAGAACGATACAATGAAATGGATTACTTTTTCTTGCATTTATTATTACCGAAAATCATTTTACAATTTTCCATTTTTCTTCTTGTCATCTACACTACAAAATTACACACACAATGAAACATTATACGAGATTCTTAAGTTCTTTTCTTTTGGAAAAATGAACAGCGAAAATGGATGAGAGTTGGAAGTTTTGAAATCGCTTATTCAACTCATCCTTCACATTTCTAACATGAAAGTTTTGTAATTCTATAGACACAGAACACTTCTTATTGATCTTAGCATATTAATACATGAATTTTCCTTCTAAACAATTAAAATAATTTTTTCCTGCACAAGTTCCTACACTTTACATTAGGGCACACCCTCGCACAATTTGAAAAAATTGAAGTGAACATAAGAAAAGCAGAAAATTTTCCTCTCTTCACTCTCGAAATCATGAAAAAATCTTCTCGATATTTGGGAGAAAATTTTCAATGAAAACTGAAAATTTTCTCTCAAACATTTCGCTTAGCCATCATATTTTGTTTACTATTTAATTGCTAAATGTGTACAACGGCTTATTGAAATTAAAGAGAAAATAAAAAAGTTAAAAAAATTATTTGTTAAGAAAAGTTAGATAAATCAATATTAAATAAATGTTTAAAAAATTGATTTTTTGCCAACAAAATTATTGAAATAATTTGGAAATAATAAAAAAATCTTTAAAACTTTATAAGAATCATTTATAATGCATCATCTGAATTTCCATTTAAAATTTTTCAACCCTCTTACTCGAGTCGGCTTCTTCACCGCTGTTTTTCATTTCACTCTCTCGACTCTCTGAAAATTTGTTTGCTGAAAATATTTCACAAAGTAGCACAAACATTAAAAAAGATTTCTATATTAGCTTGAACTATTATGATGAAAGTAATTACTGTAAGCTTGACACATTGTATTGAACTATATAAAATTGTAAATAACGATTAGATTTTAATCATGCATGAATGTATAAATAGTCCTTGTAAAAGTCATCTACACTTATTCACTGAATAAGCTTGGGAATCAAGAAGTTCATTCGTGAAAGTATTTTAAACACAATCGCACTGATTCTTGAATGGTTCTACAGGTTAATATCTATTGATATATGCGAAAGTTAAATTTTTAAATGCATTTTGCTCATCAACGATTTAGATTAATACCTAATTGGTTTTGAAGTGTGCCAAACAGCCAAAAAATATGAAAGATTGCTGAAATGTTTAAGCAATATTTCCCATGTAGTTCAGTTTTAATCAGTAGTGATTGTTTGCCAATTCAAAAGAAACTGCTACCTTAAACAAAATATAACATTCTTCTCACATGATATGTTGGACAATTTATCATTCTTCATTTATCAATTATCTTGCAAAAGTTTTGTTGATTCACTGTCAGTGTCATTATTTGACATATCTTGGTATATGGCTTGCAATTTATGCCAGTGAATGAACACTAAGCTGAAAAACATCGATTTGCACTCTCCACCTGAAACTACTTCCTAGCCCCGGAAAGCCTCTAGTTTCAGGTGGCTCAGAGTGTGAAATCTCGCGGAATGATGAAAATCTCGTCGGAATTGTCAATTTTTTGGTGAAGAGTGTAATCAGCTTCAGACAATTTATTCAGCTTCAGACTGGGTTTTGGTCGGTCGACTTTGTATGAAAAACTGAATTTCCGGTCCGCGGGAAACTAGTTTATCCGGGTCACACACGCGTGGCCTATGGAAATTCATTCGAAGGGTTCACACTACGCGATATTCTCGTCATTTTCAAAATATAAATAAACTAAACATATTGAATCATTTTTATTTAAACTTTTATCATTGCTTATAAATATTAAGCTAGTTTTATAACATGAAAAGAGAGTTTAATTTAGTCAAATGACGTTTTTTATTAAGGACTTTATTGAAGTTTTTGAAATATAATGAGGAAATTGTGTCATCAGTTCCATGAAATTCTTCAATCTATGATTTCTTCTGTTAAGAAGATAAATATGAGTCATTAAAAAGTAACTAGATAGGCTATTATAGTTTTCAAAAAACTTTTCCAATCATGTATAACAAAGTGATTGCAAGCAATAACAATAATGACTGTGAAGTTGAAGAATTCATCATAAAACTCAACACCGAAAATCTTTCCGCTTTCTTGTCATATCGAGATGAAGGAAATGTAAGTACAAATCGAACTTGAATCTAGATTGATGAATTATTTCAATAACATCTTTACAATGTTTCTGTAAATATTTTGTTTTAGATGAATATTGTCGTCAGCGTAAATTCACAAGAAAACGAAGAAAAACGAGTCATTCGCTTTAAAAAAATCCTAGCTGATGACAAAGCAAGTGAGTAGAGTAATTAAAGCTGATTATCAATAAAGGATAGTCTAAACGAGATTGATATCATATCAGCAAACATAACATTTCATTACTCTTGTATTTGCTACGTGATATTCATTGAAACTCATGGTTGACTGATTCAATTGCCTTTCTTTATAACCTACCTAGAGTGTCTTGATTTTGCTGATCACAAACATGAGCTGATAAATTTTGTCAATTTCGAACAATTACTTCAAAAGTACTTCGATAATGCTGATAAATTTACGGTAGTACCTAAAATCGTCTTCTTAGATGTTGATGTTACCGATTTGAATAATTTCTTGAAACATGACAGACCAGGTATGGACATTAAATGATTAATGAATCTTTTAAAATAATTTAATTTATCTATTTAAAGTATCAAGACAAAAAGCAGTGATAGGCAGCAACTTTGGACTTCTTTACCGTGATGTAGCATTTTTACCTAAAGAGATTTATACCGGAAATCAACCTGTGAATGGAACATTCAAAGACACATCAACATTTTGTATTGAAATTAAAGCTAAGCAAGGGTATTTGATCAATGACGAAGAGACATTGTGTGTAAGAAAATGTCGCTATTGCTTCTATCAGGTGAGAATTAAAAACAATTATCAACAAGTATGTAAATTAATTAAATATCTTTTGTTATTTTAAACAAAATAGTATTTGAAGTTGAAGAATGAGAAAATAAATAGCGTTTCAAGCTACTGCCCGATTGATTTATTTAGTGGCACACCTGAACGTATAAATCGTGCAATCAAAGGTCTCATGAAAAATCCACAAAATAATTTCAAGGTTTTTTGTGACGGCAAAATCGTGTACAATGAATATCTGAAATGTCAAAGTTCATTGCATAAGATTTTGACAAATTTATTTCCAAATGTTGAGAGAACCGAAAGGTAGGTAATAAAATTTCAACAATTTTTAAATTTGTCTAACTTTTCTTTTTGTATTTACAGAAAAGAAATTTTATTTGTTAGTTTGATACGAAAGATTCTTTTGAAAGACTTCAGCTTCTGTGATAAAAATGTTGAAGTTTCTTCTTTCGACGACGATGATGAGAACATTCATCTTCGCAATTGTTCAATGTATGAGGCATGGAAATCACTTCCCACTAATTGTATTCTCAACAGTATCCTTAAAACGCAGCTATTAGTTAGTGAAAACTTCTCCGAAATGGAGATTCTCGACAAGTCGAAAGAACCAATTAATTACGATGTAAACGATCAAACAATACTTCAAAATTATAAAATAGGATCGACAGCTTTAGATTGCTCGATTATGTTAACATTTCGAAGAACAACTCCAACAATCACAACAAGGTAAAATGATTTTCGAATATTTGAGAAATATCTTCGAATTTAAATAATTTAACCAACAGTGAATGTGTCAACGACACGAACCACTACATTACTCTAAAAGGACCTCGAGGTTTCTACGAAAATTTTATTGTAAATGCAACTATTGTTGACTTAGATTTGAAGAAAGATTCGATTGCACATTTCCGTAAATACAAGAAGCAGTATCATGAAAGTAAATTAGCGTATTTTGATTTCATGGAAAAGCATAGTAAGCAGAACAATTGACATGAAAATGTGTTCCATTTATTTGATTCTCCTAATTTCTAAAAAAATGTTTTTTTTTGAATTAAACTTATTAAAGAAATAAAAATTAAATTTTGAAATTGAAATAAATGAAAAATTGTTTTTTGCATACTTTGAATAAAAACATAATTTAAATTTATACAATCACGATATTCACTTTTCATCAACAAGCTACCAACTTGTTGCAGTTAAAAACAGAAAAGGAGGAGCGTTATTGGTAAACTGTGAAGCGGAAGCGATTCATTGGTTTAATTTTTATATTTCATTCTACGCATGTCTGTTCATCTGTCATCATTTCCACATATGTCACTTTCCTTTCCCTAAAACTTAAATTGAATCATAAAATTTTATAATATTCAAGATAAAAACGGAAGAAATTTTACTTTTATGACAAATTATCTCATAAATCAACAAAGCTAATTGCACATTAGCACATTAATGGGAGAGAACATCAACGAAAAATTAATTTATTAAAGTGAGTACAGATTAGTTTCAAAGCTCGGTAAGGTTGTAAAAGAAGTAAATTATAGCGCCAAGCATGAAAGTAAGCTTAATGCTCCATAAAACGTGTTTTTTCAAATGAATTTTCCCGCTGCTGTGCTTTTTATTACGCTCCAATATGCGGCATTTTACAAGTTTATGTCTCGCCAAAGAAAAAAACATTTTATTTCCACCACTAAGTAATTTTTCTATGTTATTGCACTGAAGTTAATCAAGAACTATTAGCAAACTAACGAATTGATGTAAAGAAAGTTGTTGTAATTCATTATATTGTTTGGTCATTCCATTGCCTGTGACTGAGGGCAAGTAATTTAGTGTCCAAAAAACTTTTCCATTATTTTTCTTTTTCAAAGTTGTGTGCGTGGTCAGATTTTGTGTTTTTCCCATTTCTTGATTTTCAAAAGAATCAGCTCAAAAAGAAAATTCTGTTCGAAGCTCACAAGTATTTGCACAGTTTCATGACTACTAGTCTTGCTTTTAAATTCTCACTTACAAAAATCAATTGAAATAATTTTGGTGTTGCTTTTTTTTGTGTTTCTTCTCTCTTTCAGTGAGGTCAATTTTTCTTTCCTTTCTTAGATTAAAAATATGTTAATTGGGCAGAATTAATTTTGTGGCGAGTGAAAGTTTGCTTATAGCCTTCTTACTTCATCTTTAGTTACTAAAGCGTGCAGACGCTAATTTCGTTTTTGCGCGCTAACAAAAAGTTTTGGAGGAAATTCCAAATTTTTTTTTATTGTTGTGGAAGTTTGTGTGTGTTTCTTTATTATAGATAAGGATAGATTTCAATCAAAAAGGATAATTCTACGAATTCTGACATAAGTGGATAAAAATGGTAACTAAACTTATTTTATTGACCGATAAAAGTTAAAATTTGACACGATTTGCCGACTCATAAAGCTTTTCAAGGCATCATAATGAGTTTTCTATGATCCTCGTAACATAAATTTCAATGAATTTATTTCAATCCTCAGAAACGTTTTTAAAATTTTGTTCCTAATCAATTAAATCATCATTACTTAAGTTTTAATACGCTCATATTGATTCCAAGCGTTTTAGTTGTTTTTTTTTTATAATCATAATCATAAACATAAAATAAAAGATATTTTCCATCATTTATCGCTGCATGACTTTAAAATTTTACGTACGAGTGGCATAGTTTTTAATAAGAAAATTGAAGCGATAAGAAAGTATGACTTTCCCTAATAATTTACTTTGTTCTCCAACGAAAACAAGCAATAAATGGTAATATCTTAGATTTCATATCTTTTGATTGACTTATGGCAAACGCCAGCAGAAAAAAAGAAAGAAAATAAATTAAATAAACCTTGGAACTTTCATTCCTTTGAAGAAAAAAATGGAAAGAAAAATCGTACAGTCAAAGAAGGAAAGCTTACCATCGATTTTTTCCCCATTTGACCATTAATTTGCCTTTGTAATTTTCCTAAAGTGATTTTCCCCAACATGGTGTTTGCAATAAAAGAAAACGAAAAGAAAATTCTTTTTCGTTTCTTTTACACAGAGTTTTCTGACCCAAATATGATAATCGCGACGCTCACGTAACTGTTACTTTTTCTTTTTAAAGAAATGCTCATTCTGCTGAACTTAGTATTGGTTTATGTAAACTGAGGGGTGAAAAAAGAAACGCTGAGAGCGTGAGCTTAATTTACTTATAAAGAAAAACTAACATGTGATGAAATTCATTAAATTCTTACTTACAAAAAGCAAAGAAAAATAGGAAATGAATAAAATTGAATGCAACAAGAATGTGTTGTGTTTGATAAATAATAAACATTTAAGAAACAAGAACTAGGATACTGTTCTCTTTTTGAAAAGAGGAATTTGACACACACAATAACATATTTCAAAACTAATGTCGTGCTTTCCTTAATTTTATTCAATCCTTGATAAGAAGTTTGTTAGCAAGAAGTTTCTTCGGCCCTTTTCGGCCTTAAGGCACATTCACAACACATGCAAGCTTCGTCGCGCTCGTAACATACTTATGCTTATAATTTAAGCATACATTCATAATATAATTGTAGTTTAATGCACTTTTTCCGATACATTGTTTGGCTGAGAATCGGCTTAACTCATTTTTCTTCTGTTGTTCATATTTTCATTTTTCATTTGACATCCCTTAAGTTCAGACGTTGAAGCAATAAATTACTAACCAACAATGTTTTATTTTAAATTGCGAATGGCGAATGGCGAATGGTGATGAAATTAATAAAATTATATTTTCTTTACTTATGTAGTGTTTAATGCATGACAGTTTACGAAAAGATAGAGTGAAGACATAAACAAATTAGTGCAAAAAAACAAATATAAAGCGTAAGCAGGTATCTAGTGTTGTTTGTAGTGTCAAGTGTTGTTTTTCTATGCAAATTATATTTATAGTCACGATTTTGAATGTTTAATTAAAGTAGATGTTTTTTTAAGCTTTTGAGCATTTGAAATGCTTTTTTGCACCCAATTCAAGATTTCAAATTCAATGCACAAATTTTTGGCTTTTGAAAAGAAGTTTTTGAAATATTTTACATAAATCTGAAAATTGGAAAACTTTCTAACCAAACTTGAACATATTTTAGTATGTTTTGATGTCATTCACCTTTAATTTTAATTGTAACTTGGTGTGAAATATGAATTTCCGCACTCTTTTTAATCTATGATATCAATGATCATAAAAACAGGCGCACAGTCAAGACGAAGAGAGTCTCAGTAGCGAAATAACCCAAGCATCGATTGTCGAGGCGGGTACAACAAAAACATCAGTATTTGAGCGACTACAAAAAGGTCGTAAGAAGCTAGCAGTTACAAATCTCTTGAATCGCAAGAGCGAACCGAGAGCAATAGCGAGTCCGGTCGGAAAATTCAATACACAGACAAACGATCAACAGCAACAGCAAGAACAAACGAAGCGTTTCTTTGAGAGCGCGATGACAGATCAGAGCGCAGACGCGGGTAACAATAACGCGGATAGTATGGAAATGGACAAAGCAATGTTCAATAGTGATGGTCAAGCGCTTGCAAAGTCTGGAGTTGTTTCGAGTGAAAAGAAATCAAATGGAACAGGAATAGCCACTTCAGTTTCCCCAGCTACAACGATAAATAACAACGTAACAATTGCACCATCTAAAAGTAGCTTAAATCTCAAGCCTGATACTCCAGAAGACGAAGGCTATTCAGTTGGAAGTGGTCTTCTGAAGTCTCCTAACCAAGGTACTGAATTTTATCCACCAGCGAGAGAAAAAAGTGCAGCAAATAATTCACGCTGGGGTGTCAGGGGAGGTGGAAGTCCTGGATCGGGAGAACCAAACAGTAATCCCCAAAGTCCTATGGATAATTACAGTGACATTCATGGCGGATCATCACGACCTAAGTCACGTCAAGACATGCCAGGCAGTAGTGGCGGTGGTGTTGGTATGGCTTATCCAAATTCTCGCTACAGTGTCTCAAACTTTTGGAAAGCAAGACGTATTCTCTTCTATCGAAATGGTGATCCATTTTTTCCTGCAGTTGAATTTCGTTTCAAACCTGGACGAGACATATCAACTTTAGATAAGTTATTGGACAAAATCTCTTCACGGATGGATCTTCCACGTGGTGCTCGATATATTTTTTCAATGGATGGTGACAGAAAGACATCGTTAGATGAATTGGAAGATGGATCATCTTATGTTGTGTCATCATTTAAACAATTTAAGGTAGGATTTAGTTATGTGGTCATTCTATTCTTATACTTTAAGAAAAACAAACTTTGATTGTTATAAGAACGAAAATGTTCATTCAAATTTTTCTTTTTTTTGTTTTGTTGCTTTCTGCGACATTTCACAAAGAGATTCTTGTACAGTGAATTCCAAGCTCTCTGCTCCCCCTCTAGCAAATCAATACTTGTAAGCATGTCGTGCTTTGAAGGAAACAGTACATGAGTGAAAAAAAAGCGCGGGGAAAAGAAAGCAGTCAAGTTATATCGTAAACGCGGTCAAACAATTAAAATGAGTTCAAACCATCCATAAGAATGTTTTCATTTGAAAAAAGTTTTGATGATCATTTGAAAGTTTTAAGTGATTTTTTCAATTAATTAATGATTTTTTGTGTAATTACTTGCTATTGTCATTTAACATTCAAATTAGAAAAATTATTTTTATTTGTTACGGCCTTTGAAGGACTTCAAATTATTTCCATACTTTCACAGCCTAAGATGATATGAAATATTTCAAGGCGAAATTCCCTTCAGCCTTTTGATCGTACAAGGTCATTTCACATTTGTTGTTGACTGAAATATCCGTAGAAATGGTGGAAAATCATGCAAATTATCCATATCGGAATGAATGAAATAAATGAATACTTACGAGGAATGAAACAAGTATGAGAATGATTATGGATTAAAGTTAGAATGCCATTGAAAGATTTTCCTGTTATTGCTAATGATCAAAATAATTTTTCCTGACAAAAAGCTTTCAATTTCGTTTCCAAAATTCTACTGAAAAATTCTTGAGAAATTTTCCCAGAACTTAATAACTTTATACTTATACTTACATGCCGTCATAGAAAGCTTCAATTTACCTATGAATAATGAAGGTATTAAGGTCACACGATGAAATTTTTATACTCACATCACGTGAAATGATTCCCCCCGTCTTAAAGTTATGGTAAAGCAATGTAATCGTGTGAAGGATTTATTTTATTCCTAATTCTTAATTCATATTGACGTGTTGATTCGCTATTATGATTAATAGCTTTTGCAATGGCAATGATGTCCACGTATGCAAGAGAAAGGAATTTTTAAAGTTGTAGGTGCAGCATTGGATTAACAATATAAAATGGTAATCAATTTTTATTAGCTGAATGAATTTTGGTTTATGATTGAATAGAGATTAGTTCGTTCCACTTACAATTTTAACATGTAGTCATTAGTATGTAAATGCATCACGGAAAGTGGAAAGCAATTGGAATTTATATTAGCTAAGTGGGAAAAATACGATGCGTCATTGAAATAAGTCTTGTTACCACATTATAATATTTACTTTCTTAATTACATTCATTCACTACATTGTAACTTAACAATGACCTGATCCATACGATAAATGAAACTAAGCGTTGCTGCATGAATGAGTGATTGCAGTTTTCAAGAATAAAAGCATAAAAAAAGTTCATAAGCTCAATAAAAGTGGAAGCTTTGCATGTTGCTTCTCTTAAAGTTGCTGCAACATTGTAGGAAATTTCTCTGCTTTCTACCTTAATGTGTTTCTAATTGTTGACTTCCGTTCCAAAAAGCAAATTCTTCGCTCATTAATCCAGATTCCTTTTACGCTGAGTCAGGAGGCAATCGAAAATATGACAAATTGACACGGCCTAGAAAAACAAAAAGAAAAAAATTCTCGTTGACACACTTTTAAGTTTTCCAACATTCTTTCGTCAACGCCTTTTGCTTTATTTTTCCAACCACTTCTTTTTAATATGAGTGTGACTGTCAAAACGTTTTCATTCTGTTTTTGACACGTTTTTTTTGCTTTCGTCTACTTAGCAAAACGATAAACTTCATTTCTTTGCTTCATTAAAATTTGCGTGTTAAAGCAACAAAAATTCTTCTTAAGGGCATATAAACGCTTATCTGGCGATAGAAGGACAAAATCCAAAAATTAAGGACCTTGAATAAGCAGTTAGCAAGAAGGAATTTTGATGAATTAAAAGTTCCGCGCGTGCTGAGAGAACAATTTGTAAACGGCCATAAGGATTTTGAGATCTTGTTTTTGTCATTTACACGTTAATATCATACATTCATTCATATATTTGAAAGTAGGATAATATATAACCAGAACGTAAGTTTCTTTGCGTGACAATATTCACAGATGGAGGCGTTTCACAAAGGAAAAGAGAAAGCAAAGACTTTTTTTGACGAATGGCCTTCACGTTAACATGATATCTTCAACAATGACTGTTAAATTTTATGGTTTTTCCAAACTTCTCCTCCTTTCCTGTTATAATCTCTTCTCCACATTTATTTTTTGAACATTCATTATCATTTGAAAAGTAAAATAAACAAAGAAAATTAAGAAATCAATTTGATAAGAAAAAGGAAAGCTTTTCCTGAAACATTTGTAATGCAAATAAGTTCATTGCGCTATGTCTTTAGAATTACGCAAATGTGTCGAAAACCACTTTTTTTTCTACACATTTGATTCACGGTCGGATTTACGAATAATTATGCTTGAAAAAATAAATTTCCATAAACTACGGGCGTTTGTTGGGCGATTGGCAGGAAAAAGATTTTCTTTTTTTTTTGTTTCGGTTGTTTTCTTAACACTCATTTATGTCTATAGAGAAGGATGTTTCCCTTTCTACTAAGGAAAAAAAGAATGAATGACGAGATATTGTAATCAATACAACAGCAAAGAGCTCTGCATGTCGATGGGGAAATCTTGATAGGCTATGAAGTGTTCACTTTTTTTTGAAATAGGAAACGCCACAACGAAAATATTAATTTTCTTCACTCGAGTGATACGGTCCCATCTCACACCACTAACTTTGCCTATTGTTGTTTCTAAGTATCCGCTGGTGTATGAGAAGAGGAAGGGGCGGTAGCGCATGGTGAAAGACGAGAAGGAAAAAACATTCTTCCACTTTCCTTGTACTAAAACTATATTGCTGTATACGGTAAAGAACATAAGAAAGTGAGAGTCTCCTTATGTGGTGCGCCTCATATTAGTTGGCATGTCGTTGAGTCAGTTGATGGAGAACTTTTGAAGCGACTAGCCGAATCAGTTTCTTTCGGAACGAACCGTTAGCCATTTTATTTTCGATTGAAAAAGGAAGAAAGTGTTAAACTTAGTAAATTAAAATTAACGACTTTAATTAAATAAATCATATTTTGATCAATGTACGAAAGCGATGATGAATACTCATTTGTGGTCTTGTCTCGAGTTAATTCCTTTAAAAAGGTTTGATGGAAATTTCTTTTTCGTGTCGTTGAATTGTAAATAGTTGAAGGGAAAACCCAAATTTTGTTTTTTATCAGATAGAAAGAAAATTTTTCAGTAATTATCACTATTAAATTACATTACTAATGATGTGGGTAATTAATTAATTTTGTATTCTTTTCCTTTCTTCATTAATGCAGCCGGCCAGCTATGGCAAAAAGGTGAGTATACTTGACATTGACGCAAAGCTTTCAAGTCAAAGTTCAATGAAATGAAGGAAAGTTTTCAATTTTTGTAATTTATCAAATGATTTTTCACACACGCAGAACGGTTTATGGCATCAATCCCCGGGAAATCAAGGATGGGGTGGAAATCGTAGTCGTAAATCTTCGGTAATTGATGCCGATAATTTGCCATCGTCAAGTCTAAAGCCAAGCGCGGGACGTGTTATAAGGATAATTAATAATAATGATCACAGTGTGCAAGTAAGTTTTTGATTCGTTCGCCTTTTTCACGGTCGTCTTTGTAACCAAATCATGATGAATTTTCCTTGACTAAGAAGTTTCAATTTCGAATTTAATCACAGGAATTCACTGATTTTTTAACTCGATAAAATTGAAATGAATAATTTTTTTTCTTTCGCAATTTTCAGTTTTGTTAAAGTGAAATCGAAAATTTACATTTTTATAAGTTTTTGTATCAACAAACTCAAATAAGGGAAAAAAAATGAAACGATATCTTATTCATATGAAATCAATGGGAAAAATTTGCATAATACTTAAATGCATGCATCGGAAAGCTTTCGGTTTCATAAGTGAATGCTCTTTTCTACCTTTACTCGACGTCGCGAAATTGTACTCATTTCATGTAAATCCTTTGCTTACGTGTATTTCATATAAATATTTATATTTTCTTGATAATCATGCTTTGACGCACATGTCTAAGTTAAAATGTAAATTAAAGTTCATTCATGAAAAAAATAAATTTTAAAACTTTTTTTTATGGTTGTCTAAGTTTTTACCACGTTTAAGATAATTTCGGTGATTGTTTAAAGTTGAATAACATAATTTACAATAAAAAGTCACTTATGAATGAATAAATTTACAAGAAACCTTCATTTTGACGTTGAAACGTAAAAGAAAAGAAATTGAATGTTAGTGGGTCAGTGAAAACTTTATTGAAAAATTTTCGTTGATATTATTTGTTTTCCCGTTTTCCACTTCCACTTTCTTTCCATACGAAGCTTTCCTAAAAAGCAACATCAAAAAACATTCTTTCACTAATAAATCATATCTCTCTCTTTCACAGTGTCGTGTTTTGTTGAATTTGCGTACATCGCAACCGTTTGAAGAAGTTTTAGAGGATCTAGGTCAAGTATTAAAAATGACGGGAGCCAAAAAGATGTATACTAACGCAGGGCAGGAAGTGCGAAGTTTCTCGCAATTAAGAAATGAGTTTGCTGAGGTTGACACGTTCTATTTGAGTAACACTTCAGCTGCTCCGGTTATTCCTTTAGGGCCAGGCTTAGTTGCGTCACCCGTTCGACGTTCAAGATCACGTGCTAGTTTAACTGGAACTGACACTGGTATGGATTCAAAGCCCACCACAATGGCAGTTCGACAACAGAGAGCAAGAAGCAAAAGTCGACCAAGAGTTTTATATGCACCTGAAAATGACATGGGACGACCAGCAGTGTTACCACCAAACTCAAATGCCGTTGCAGAATATCCAATCGATGGTATGAAGGAAGATCCAACACGTGTTGTTATTAGAGGGTTGAGAAGAACATTTTATCCTCCATTACATCATGCGCCAATCGATAATAGCCCACCAGACAAGAAGTTGCTTTTAACATGGGTTCATGGATATCGTGGCATCGATTCAAGACGAAATTTGTGGGTGTTACCATCCGGTGAACTTTTATATTTCGTTGCAGCTGTTGCAATTTTATATGATCGTGAAGAAGAGAATCAACGTCATTATACTGGTCACACTGAAGACATTATGTGGTAAATTATGAAGTTCTATTCTAGAAGATTCACATTTAAAAGTCCTTTTCAGTATGGATGTTCACCCATCTCGTGAACTTGTTGGATCGGGTCAACGTGGTGGACGAGATAGAAAATCTCAAGCGCATGTTAGAATTTGGAGTACGGAATCACTTCAAACTTTATACGTTTTCGGAATGGGAGAGTTAGACACGGGAGTTTTGTCAGTTGCTTTTTCACAGTTGAATGGTGGAAGTTATATTTTGGCTGTTGATGCTGGTCGTGAAAGTATTTTATCAGTTTGGCAGTGGCAATGGGGTCACTTGTTAGGAAAAGTTGCGGTAGGTCACAAATATCTAATTAAATCTAATTGAATGTATTTTCCATAATTTAACTTGAATAACTTTCATACATATTCAGACTCTTCAAGAAGGATTATCGGGCGCTGCTTTTCATCCTTTAGACGATAATTTGTTGATTACTCATGGAAGAGGCCATCTGGCATTCTGGCATCGTCGTAAGGATGGATTCTTTGAAAAAACGGATATAATAAAACCGGTAATGTGAACAGTTTGCCTTTACTTTAAAGAGTATTTAACTTTATTTTATTTCTTCTAACGATTCTAGCCTTCAAGAACTCATGTAACAAGTGTACAATTTGAACCTGATGGTGATGTTATAACAGCAGACAGTGATGGTAAATTAATAATTCACAATTCTTTGAATTGCAAGTCTAAACCTTAAATTTGTTTCGTTATAAATTTAGGTTTCATTACTGTTTATTCTGTTGATGCTGATGGAGCTTATTTTGTGCGAATGGAGTTTGAAGCTCATAACAAAGGAATCAGTTGTTTGGTCATGCTTTCAGAAGGAACTTTGTTATCAGGTGGAGAAAGAGATCGTAAAATAGCAGCATGGGATTCACTTCAAAACTACAAGCGTATAACGGATATCAAAGTGAGTGAACTTTCAGTTTTTGTGAAACATTTTCAAATATTTTCTTTACTATTTCCAGCTTCCTGAAAACGCTGGAGGTGTTCGTACGATTTATCCTCAAAGGCCTGGTAGGAACGATGGAAATATTTATGTTGGAACAACTCGAAACAATATTCTCGAAGGATCCCTTCAAAGGCGTTTTAATCAAGTTATATTTGGACACGGACGGCAATTATGGGGATTAGCAGCACATCCTGAAGATGAATTATTTGCAACAGCTGGTCATGATAAGAATATTGCTTTGTGGAGGCGCCACAAACTTATTTGGACTTCTCAGGTTTTTCATTTATTGATTTAGTCTTGGATTTAGTTAATTAATGAAAGCTTTTAAATATGACTTTAATCCCACAGGTCGGCTATGAATGTATCTCCTTGTCATTCCATCCATTTGGTAGCGCGCTTGCTGCTGGTAGTAGTGAAGGTCACTTGATAGTTGTAAATGGTGAAACAGGTTCGACAATGCTTACATTGAGAGTGTGTGGTTCTCCTTTGAATTGTCTCGAATACAATCAAATTGGAGACATGGTTGCCATTGGATCACAAAATGGTAAATATACGTTCATAAAAATTAAGGTGAAAGCTTTAAAAATAACATTGCGTAATAATATTTCCGTTTGCTTTTTTTTTATTCTTTCTTTTCAGGGTCCATTTATTTATTCAGAGTTTCACGCGATGGTTTTTCATACAAACGAGTCAATAAAATTCGTGGATCACAGCCTTTGACACATATTGATTGGAGTTTGGATTCCAATTACTTACAAACAGCTACAATTGATTTTGATCTTTTGTTCTGGGATGTTAAAGCGCTTTCTGCTGAACGAAGTCCAATAGCAATGAAAGACGTCAAATGGTTGACACACAATTGTACGGTTGGATTTATGGTCGGTGGCATGTGGAGTAATCGTTACTATTCATCACAAAATACACTCATTACAACCGCTAGTCGAGCAAGTGGACATGATATGTTGGCAGGTGGCGATGCTGAAGGATATCTTCGCTTATTCCGTTATCCATGCATAACGCCACGAGCAGAGTTTGCTGAAGCGAAAGTCTATTCAGGAACTATTGCTTGTGCTCGCTTCTTGTATGGAATGCGTAGTTTGGTTACTGTTGGCGGTACCGATGCTTCTCTTATGCTTTGGGAGCTTGCTGGTAAGTGAACTTTTTTTTAATAAAATTTCAAATGAATAAAATAAATCATAATTTTTAGACGAATAGCCATTATGGCCACGGTGGCGCCGTGTATCAACAACAAAGGGAAAAAGCACATTATTAAATGTTAATCAAGAACGCGGAATGATGAGTTCAATGGCTAGCCCTTGTGGCAGTGAACCAGGAACAGCAATCGCTTCGTCGGCTGCATTAAAATGGGTGAGTAAGTAATTGGAAATGGGCTTCGTTCTGTTTTTCGCTTGTATCCTTAAAAATCTTTATTTCTTTGTTTTTTCTCTTTGAACCTCTGTGTGATACTAGGAGCAAGCTTCAGACGTGAACTCAAGCAGGGAATCGATAATCCACATGAAAACGGAAATCCACGACGAAGACCTGACGCATCAACACTCCCCATTACAACACCAACGCTTCCCATTACAACAAATAAAGTTGAACCAGAATCAAATGTTAAGCCCGACTGAAGAGACCGATGATGGGACAATGGATAATGATCGTGTTGAATATGCTGTACTTCTTCCAGATTCGTTCGCAGTTCTTGATTCAACATTTGATCAGCATTCCCTTTAAAATTTCATAACGGCACAAATTTTAATGAAACCAACTCTATATACCACTTTTTCATATTTAAACGGGTTAGTATAAGTTCATATTTGCAAAATGAAATGAAATGACATTTTTACGAAATAATACACTCTTCAAACTTAAATATTTATAACAAGAATTAAAAAGTGAAAACAAACAAATGAAAATTTTATTGAGATGTGAATATGAAGTATCAAATATTGTTGCATATACATTGATTACTATTTATGAATTTTTTTTAAACATTTGCCTTAAAAAATATCCTGCATATTAAAGTTAGACATAGATTTATTTATTACGAGAATGATGATTATAATTAACTGACTTTGAATTGTTGAATGATATCTTATAGAGAGAAAACGTTTTGGTTAGATGAAGTAATTAATATTTTCTACTGCCAATATTTTTAAAAAAGATTTGCTGGAAGAAAATTTAGAAATGGTTTTTAAGAGAAAAAAGTGCTGTTGAGTGTAATGAATTTCCTTACTACTATTCGTTTAGAAATGAGAATATCATTAACACTAATTTAGTGAGCTCTGTTTTGTTGTTTTCATTCTGATGGTTTAATATTCAAAACAACATAAATATTTAATTCAGGAAATAAACAAAACAAAACTGAAGAATGAGAGAAGGAAGAAATCCATAAGATACTTTCAAAACTTGTAAGCAATCGTTTTTATATTATTATATGTACATAAATATCAGTGAAACAAGTTCTTAGGTATTGAGTTATGTGATCATTTTATTTATATCACTATCTAGTTAATAATTCCAAAAATGCTTTTCTTGAAATATTTAAATTCTTGTAAAATGTTTGAGAAGTAAATTAAGAATCAAATTTATTGTATAGAAAATTACAAGTTTTGTTTTCTTTAAAGAATATAAAAAAGACATTAAATTGTGTTTTAAATATTTGTCTAATATCATAATCTTTATGATTGTTGAGAATAAGTTTAGTAAGTGATATTACCCTTTTTTATAGTATTTTCTCATGATAAATACATATCATCTTCTTTAAAATATTTTATTTATCATATCTAAACTAAGGTAAAGAGAATATTTATTTATTATAAAGATGAAATCTATACGCACTCAAGAAAAGAGGAAAAGTATTGTTAAGAGAGAAATACATTGGAGTCATAGCTTCCCACAACATTGAAATCATGGGATTATAATTGAAGTTCACTTTCAAAAACTTCGAGGAAAAATAAATTCAAGAAAATGTACCAAAAGATGTCTTTAAATTATATGTAGATATCTCATTTAAAAATTATGTTAAATTTAAATCTATGTTTCAAACAAAGCTGATATTTTCAGTTTTGAGACACGTTTTAAAGGTATGCTTATATCGTTCCTTTTTTCCACCTATCTTCGTAGGAAATTTATGAAAAACATGATTATTAATTTAGCATAGATTATGCTAGCAAATAAAAATTAAAAGACGAAATGAATTTTCTTATTCTTCTGTGTTGAGATAAATTGAGATTACTTCTTGTTGAGATAAATTCGCAACTGCAAAATTTGGTTTGAAAGATCTCTTTTCTCTAATTTGTTACGACACAAATAAAATAAGGAATGTGAAGACGTGACCCCGTGACTTATGATAGACAGAGTTTCTGAATCATGTCTTTGTGTTTTTGAAAAAAGGTCTGACAAACCGAAGACATGTTTTGCAGAACTGACTGCCAGACATATTTTCGTGGCTGCCAGACATGATGTCTTCGTGTTTCGCAAACATTCTTCAACGTCTTTGTGTTTTACAAACATTTTTTAAAGACACAATATTTTGCTAAAAAAGCTGTTAGAAGCGTTCAACAATTTTTTTAAAACTTTCAAAGAAAAAATTGTCGGTAAAAATACCAATAAATTTTTAAAATTAGCGGAGAAAAAAAGAAATGGCTGAAGGAAAACCAAAACAACATTCTCCTGATTTGTGAAGAGAAGAAATGTACGATGATCAAGTTCAAGCTTAAGAAGATTCTGAATGAATCTCATCATCCTTACTTGAAAAATATTTTAAGGTTGGAAAAGTGAAAACAGGAAAACCATTAGGGGAATGCCTACTGTGTCATAAAGAATATTCAAAGACTGTTCATAAAGAATATTCGAATGTCTTTCAAAGGGGCAAAACTACGGTTTTCTTATAAGTTTCCTAATTAGTTTTTTACAAGTTTATCACAAGTTTTTACATGGAATAAGGAACAAAAAATGGAAAATTTGGGAGCATCAAACTCATTGAACAATGAGGAAGGAAATGAGAGCCAAGGAGACGATGAAACAGTTTCGGAAAGAGAAAACAGCAAATCCTTGAGCAAATCAGCAGAAGAGGAAGAAGAAAATGGAAGCGACGGTCTGGGAAACAGTTTATCGATACTGGTAGGAGGAATCTGTTTACACTTTCTGCAACGCGGTCTACAGGGAAGTGCAATTCATTGAATACCGTCGTGGCATCCATTTTCCCCTGGGTTTCCCCAGCGGGGATTCCCGGGGGACTTCACTCAAATCTCGTGACTAATCTCCGGAATGCAAATTTCATATTTTCTTGAATGAACTTTGGTCGTCCTCTCTTCTTTTTGTCACTGCTCTTTCTTCTTTTTTAATTTCTAGGACGCTCTTTTCAGCACCAGCTTTCTTTTGCTTCAGTTCTTTTGTATTAATTTATTCGAGGCTCTTTTTCTTTTCAGCAGCAGTTTTCTTTCGTTTTAGTGCTTCTTTTTGTATTGTATTGTTTAAAGCAGCGCTTCGGTCCGCACCTTTTTTCTTGTTTCGGAACAAAAAACGGACCTTAAGCGGGACCATGAACAAAAACGGACCGTACCACTAACCAGCAAAACTGTTCCGGAACAAAATGCAGACCATTGCGCAAACCACAAATTCGTTACGAACCAAGTCCGAAACAGAAAGGATCGTCTTAAGTCCAAAGATATTTGGATCATCAAATAAAGCGAACGGTTTTCCAGACATAGCCATGTTTACGCAGTGCTTAAAAACTGCATCCTTATTGCCAAACTCAGTCTTTTTTTTTTGTGTCGAATCATTTTTATCATCTTCGTATGGCACGTCCTTAAGTGCACGATCGAAGTGCTTTTTTAAAGCTGATGAATGCCACTGTAGTCCTCCTTCTTCGTCTTCAATGACATGATACTGCTCAGAATCAATTACGAGCACGATCAGTCTTCTGATCTAAGGCCAATATTGCTGCGTTCATTTCACCAGCTTCTTTTTCGGATTTTATTGAATTCCAGCAATCTTCTTTTTTTAAAAGTGCTCTCATTTTGAAAACCCATGAGCCATAGTTTGAGTCATTAAGTTTCTCAAACTTAAAAAAAAAGTCGATTTAAACGCTGAACAATTCACTTTTATTCTCTATTTTACTTTTATTAACAATACGTGTAATTAAATACATAAGAGGCTCATAGATTTACTAATCTAGGGAGTTTAATATTTCGATAAGATAATTATAAAAATATCATATATTTAAAATATCAATATAAAATTAGCAACTGTAAATGGAATAAACTTCAATGTCAATACTACACGTGCATTATTCGTTCACTTTCAATTGCGGTACCATACACCTTCATCAAAAAAATTAATGGACATCATCTTTTGACATCATTTATCAACTCCTGACCGCCAGTTGTCATCTGTGTTTCTCCTCCAATGCCAATTGCTGATGATTGTGAATTTAAGCTTAAAACAATATATTGGATGTGATTCTTGTGTTAATGTTAATGCAAATACCATTTAAAAAGTTCCATTCAAGACAAAGAATTATGAGATTGGACTCAGATTGAAGAACATTTCAAGTACAAGACTGAAGACAATAAGGAATACAAATATGAATTCATACCTTGCGAGTTCATGTTGGATTTAGCTGATTTGACGGGAGAAATAATAAGAGGCTGCATCAATTCCCTCGGATCAGGAGACACTGATAATTGTTTTAAAACATGCAGATTTTACAGAACATTTATTCGAAGTATCTCACATTTGATTCAGTTCCTAATCGTGGATGAGATTTCTCACAGAAAATGTCAACAATGCGAGCATCGACAATAAAATGTGAACATGTATGTTACAATCTTATGGTGCGTGGAACTGAAGGCTCAAAACTTTTATCATTTGATAGAGCAACAGATGTTGATGTTGATAATGATGAAGGATTCTTCTAAGTAATGTAATCAAAAGAAGAATGAAAGAAATAAAACATTTTTTCGAATGAATATTTTTATTTGCACATTTTCATAGTCAACTTTTCTTTTCTTACTTTCTTGCTTCTTTTTTTCAAACATCTTTATGAATTTCTAGATTTTGTGATACAATCAAATATTTATTAATTAATTAATGTTGTGGACTACTAAACATTTGAAGTTATTTTGGTTTTTTTCTTTTTTTCTTTCCTTCGTCTTGTGAGATGGAAGTAGTTGGAAACGATCGTGCAGTTGAAATAAACTCTGCAATAAAATTTAACCGACGAAAAATTCCTTAAAAAATATAAATTTTGTGGATTTGTAACTTTCAGGATTTTTATTTCTCATCATTCTCAAAAATAATATAATATGCAAACAATTATTTTTGAACGCCTTCAGCGACATGTTGGTTGGGTCAAGTCAATGGTTATTGTTTTTTTTTCCTCTGGTAGAAATTGAACCTTCAGATAGTTTTCTACCAATTCCAAAGCATCCATAGTGGTGACGAAATTTGGATATTTTCCAAGAAAAAACATTCTAACATTTGTTAGTGTTGAACGGATCTGCTCCCATGATTGATCATCTTTTGCTTTGTCCTTTAATTTGTTTTCCAAAAAATTCTCAATGCTCTTCAAATACTTCTTAGCAAGCATTTTTTTTTTTCTTTAAATTGAGGAGGGACGAGAATTTTCGGGGATGAAGAGCCATCAGAAAGCATCTTGAAATTAAAAAGGAAAATAAATTTTAAGTCAGATATTAAGTTGATTTGAAACCGATGATATTTTTTACTTTTCTTATTTTTTGGTTTGCTACGAATGTGCCTCGAGGTTAAATTAATTGCATCAGATTACAGCGGGGCACCACATTATGTAAATTTTCTTGGCTCTCAAGGGTCACCACATGATGTTTTTGTTGGCTCTCAACGAGGTCCGACACATCGAAATTCTTTTGTTGTTTCAAAATTTGAAAATCAATTTGAAACTAATAAAATGGAAGAATTATTGAAAACCAGCTTATATTAAAAAAAATTTATTAAAAAAATACCCGATTTAAGTCAAATTCTTTTTCCCTTTCATTTCTTAAGTTTAACTATCGTATATTCTTAACAAATAATCTCCAGATGATGCTGGATAATTGGTAACAGGACAATACTGATGTTTTTTCAAATGTTTAGTTATACATTTATAACAGAAAACGTAACCAAAGATTTGTTAAGTTTTAGGAATTAAGAAATTTAGAAAACATATTGGACAAATGTTTATGTACTTGTTGGCGTTTTGATCAAGAATCAGAGATGTTGAACTGTCTTACCACCACTGCTGGATGAATTGCAAAAAAAATCCATCAAATTCCAATCCTCGAAGCATCAGAGAACTAAGAATTGTTGACAATTTAACGTTACCACTGAAGATATCTGATAATTTGAATGATTCTTCTTGATATGAATATGTCTCAAACCAATTCGTGCGACCATTAACTGAATTGAATGTGTTGATGAGAATACAGACAGGTACATAATGTATTTAATAATTTGTGCGAATTCAAATGAAGCTTTCTTTTATTTATCTTCAGTTTTTTTTGGCCAGATTTGAAGGAACGAAGACTTATCTGAAGAAGAGGAAAATCTTTTAGTGATGGAAAAAGTTTGATTTTATTCAAAGAATATAGAATTATTAGTCATTTAATGAAACAATAACATTTACATTTATACCTGCACGATAATCTATGTTTGTATATTTAGAAGAATAATAATAATGCAACAAAGATAGAAGAAGCTTGCAATTCAAAATCGGACGACGTTTCGTCCTTCAACTATTCACAAGTTAATAATTATCAACGATTTAAAGCTTCAAAGCCGGAACCTCAAAAACACTTAAAAGATGATAATAAAACATTTTTAAACGTGCCAAAGTTATGAACATCTCAAAGGACATTAAAATTGCAAAATGCTTCATGTTTGATTACGGAATGACAGCAAATATAGAAATTTCAAAACTTTATAACATCACAGAAGAATTTTCCGAAATTTTTGAATATCCTGAGCGATGTTTTGAAGCAACTTAAAAATTAATTAAGGTTTTTAAATCACGATTTTATTTCGACATTATTGGAATGATTTGAAATTTATATTTGAAAACCTCAATCATTCCACGAGTGGTACATTTCCGAAATATAAAGTCGACCAGAATGTTTAAGTATAATTGAAACTGTAGATGAAATTGGAAAAATGAACGTAAAGTTATTAGAGATCAGGTGGAACGTAATAAAAAATGCAAAGTTGAATAAATAAATAATAAAATGATGAAATATTTTTCGACTTGTCAGTTTTATTAAATTTGTAAATGGTTGGTAATGAAAGGTTCAGTATTTTGTTTCAGAAATTATTCTAACTAATGATAATAACGAACGAAAATAAGAAGTTCTTAAGGATGAGCCATTTAAAGTTTTGTTCTTCATTACATTTCTATTATCATCATTACAACAAAGTTGATGAACTATTATTTAAGCATCTAATAATCAGTTCTTATTAAGTAATTAAACAGATCTCGGAACGTTGAAGTGAAGACCTAGTGATTGTTCAATTATCTTGCTTAAGTTTTTAAAAATATTTGACAAGAATTAAGAGAGTTGAAATAGAATAGTCAACCATTTTTACTTCATCACAAGTTTGAAATGGCCACATCGTCCCCATCCTGTTTTAAAAAGTTTGATACAAGAAAATTCTTCCTTAAAGAATTCTTTTATAGTTTCAAACGATAGAAATTGGCTGAGTCCAGATAATGAAATGCTTTGAAGCGCAGCAGATTTAATAAGTTCATTGAAATTCCTCAGAAAATTTTGGTTTCTATTTTCCCCGGGGATTCCCCCAGCGGGGATTCCTAGGGGAACCTTGATAAAATACCGTGACCCATCTCAGCAATGCCTGGAGTGAAAATCTCATATTTTCATGTATCAGTGAAAGCTTGCTAGGCCTATAATTTGTTAGGGACTAATAATGAACTTTAATTTAATTTGTACTTTATTTCTTGCTAGATAGTTTTTTAATGGATTGTAAGTGAAAGAAAATCGTTATTTTTTTAAAAGAAGTCGAAGAAAAATTTCCATTTAAAAGCAGAATAAAGAAAAACAATCTAATTGAAAAACAAGAACCAGAAAAAATCCAAGAAACTT